>JAUYWG010000013.1:193519-231310 GCA_034779775.1 Enteromius afrohamiltoni
CATGAGCTGTATGCCAAAATCATCAATATTAAAACAATAAAAGGCTTGAAACTACTTCAGTTGTGTGTAATGAATCTGAAATATATGAAAGTCTAATGTTTATCAGTACATTACAGAAAATAATTAACTTCATCACAATATGCTAATTTTTTTTAAAAGGACCTGTATATATAAATACAAACACATGCAGTTTATATTATGAAAATATTTACACTTTTGTAATTAGTTTATTAATAAAGTAAATTAATATATTAGTAAAATCTGTTGACGTTAGTGATCTTTCTTGCGTTATATGTCAATGGTGACAGATCAAAAATACGTGAACATTTATTCAGTTAGCAGATGCTTTTGTGTAAAGTAATATACAAAGAATACTTACCTGGGACTTTTTATTTGACTTTTTAGACAGTAAAAGCTACTACTATTCTACAAAAGAATATATTTTTGTTCTTACTTAGTAACACATTTAAGTAAAATGTTGGTAATTGCTTTTTCTGTTAAAGAAACCTATTTGTAGAAATGTTAGTGTCTTAAGTAATTGAATTGACACAGGTACTGCCAAGTTTCAGCGTGCATTTATCACCATCTATTGAGAGTTTAACTGTTCCAAGAACAGGCAAAAATAGGCAGTTATGTAATTTTGTTTATTTGGGCAGACTGAAAACGGGCAAGATGATCCACTTGTTGCTGTGGAAGCTGGACTGTCCTATAGTGCCTGCTATATGAGGATAAACTCTCTGATCAGACTCTCTCTCTGTGTGTGTGTGTGTGTGTGTTTCCTCCCACAGATGGAGGAGAAGAACAGGCAGTTACAGGAGCGGCTGGAGTTGGCGGAACAGAAGCTCCAGCAGACCATGAGGAAAGCTGAGACTCTGCCTGAAGTCGAGGCTGAACTAGCACAGAGGATAGCAGCTCTCACCAAGGTACTGTATACCCCCCCCCCCTTAAATAATCCTTAAATAATCTTTTTTGCTTTAATATTTAATATAATACTAAGTGTTATAGCCAAATAAAGTGATTTACTGAACTGAGTCATAAAAACAAACAATTCACACAACTGAATCAGCCAATCAGAGAGAGAGAGAGAGATGTTAAACTTCAATCCATGTTGGGTTCAGATATTCAGGCTAGGCATCAAGGGCCATTCGTGAGGTGGTTTCTCTTACTGACCACTGCACATTAAGGTGCTCTAAACATTCTTGGTTTAGTTGGGGCATTACATTGCACTTAGTGTACATTTAATATGTGCATTGACCAGCATAAAAACTTCAACATTTTTAGTCGTGGTGGTATTAAAACTCAAACTGATGTGGTATACTGATCAGAATGATTTGTAAGGTCATATGGTCAAATATATAAGCATGCATATATAAGTTTTGTCTGGAATGTTTCACCAAGCACAGAATAATTACATAATTTTGTGAAAAATTGTTATTTCCTTTCCTGTGATTCCTTCCCATAGTACTAAAATAAGTACATAGTTATAATGTTATATCTTAATTATAAATGCATTAATAATATAATTAAATTTATAATTGAATTTGCATTACAATTTTTATTATTCTTCCATTCTAAAATTATTTTATTAGATATATACATATTTTGTTATTTTTAGGATCATATTTCCTGTCCTAACTGGCTTGACAGAATTTATTTTTTTTATTAGTTCTTTATAAAATTATGTTGGATATAAATAACTTCATTAAAATCTAAAAATATATAAAATGTATTTTTTTTAACATTTTATATTTGTTTTTATTATTATTTCCTTGTTAAAAAAACATTGTTTTATTTGTTATTTATAAATGGTTATTTATTACAATTAACATTATTTAAAAAAAAAAAGTTTATATAATTAACTTACATAATATAGCATAATTTATATAATTATAATTAATCTGCGCTTCTTTTACCCAACATTTTCATAACATGGGACAGTTCCTACTTAAAGCCTGAATGAGAGAACATGTGGAAACATGGACAGATGAACTGTTGATTATTAACCTTGTGTGGTGTTCCTCTGTATTGTGTGGTTTGGTAGTCTGATATGGAAGCTAAACTCCAGGACATGAACTGCAGTCTGAGGAAGGTGGGGCTGGAAGCTGCTCTCTCTCGTTCACTTCACTCTTTCTGGCTGTGGGTCTGTTCACTGCTGGTGTATTTCAGCTGCATGTGATGCTCAGCTGGGATTTTCTTCGCTTTAATGAGTTGCTGACGTACTTAGTTTGTTCTGTTCACCCAGGAGAGAACAGAAGCTTCAGGAAATACACGCTCCTTCTCTTTACCTGTCTGCTCAACCATGTCTGTGGTGTTTGGTGTGATGACACTTTTTAAACCAAACTTACGATCTCATTAATCTAGATTATTTTCCAGCCAACATCATAGTCATGGTTCAAGGGTCTTTTCTCTGCTTGTTTGTGCCTTACATTTTCTCCTCTGACAAAGTGCATTGTGTGTGTGTGTGTGTGTTTGTTGTTTAGGCGGAGGAGAGACATGGCAGTATAGAGGAACGTATGAGACATTTAGAGGGACAGCTGGAGGAGAAGAACCAAGAACTGCTCAGGGTCAACATCTCTTTATGTCATTAAAATCTATACTTTCTTACAATATGTTACCACAGTATGCTTATTTTGTGTTCTGTTATATTAAAAAAATACAAACCATATGAAAACGGCACGCTGCATGGAAAATTAAAACTTTTGATTTTAATCTTATGATAACTGGCCAACACTCAGAGACCCAGCGTAGCAGAATTTTTTATGTTTGTATCATTAAATAATACCTCACTTCAAATATGGGTCAAATTTCACATAACAGTAGCTGATAGTTAATCAAAACAAGTGATGGGAAAAGGCTTACGTGGTCTGAATTGTGAGACCATTTATAAATTATTTCTAACTTATATTTCAAATAATGTAAATATGAAAATTACAGTAGTTAAGTGATCAAAAAGTGACATTTCTAAACTCGTCTTGACTTTGTTCTTTCCGGTTGGTGTATAGTAAAAATACATTTGTTTTGTGAATTTAAAACTTCTGTATAACCATAAATGTGCAGCATTGAAATTGTTTACCCCAGTCCAAACATTGCCTGAACAAAATTATTTCTAGAGACTTTCTAGAGACATGTTTTAAGGGTTACAAAAAGTAATGAGTATCGATTTTTGGGTCTCTGAAGGATAAACAAGCAGTGTTGTGAGGTTATATAGTTAGTATTCTAGTAGTAGTATGCTAGTATTTTATTTAATGTTTTTTTACTGATTGTCCAATTTTCCACACACTTGCATTTTTTTATTTATTTTGTGAATAAAATGTTGACAAAAAATGAAATTTTGTTACCTCAGGCTCGACAGAGAGAGAAGATGAATGAAGAACACAACAAGCGTCTGTCAGACACTGTGGACAGACTCTTGACTGAGTCGAATGAACGTTTACAGCTTCACCTGAAAGAGAGAATGGCCGCTCTTGAGGAGAAGGTGAGAGAAAACCCAACCATCATGGCAAAAGTTTTCCAGTAATATTGATCACCCACACCGTTTCCTTTACTTCCCTTTCAGAACGTGTTAATACAAGACTCTGATACCTACAGGAAGCAGTTAGAAGACTCCATACAGGAAAAGGTTGTTAGTTTTTATATTCTGAAAACTAGCTCGGTGGAACAAATTTTTATGCAATGCTTGGCTATCCATTTTGAGTGAAATGAAACTTTAATGTGCTTTGCGGTTGTAGTCTCATCTCTCGGAGGAGATCGAGAAACTGAGATCTGAACTGGATCAGTACCGATTGAGGGCCGGATCCCTTACAGAGCCCACGCTCTCACGGTGAGACGGAAAGCATGAAGAACTCAGAACTATCTTTTTACAAAAAAAACAAGAGCTCTGTTCCTAAACCTCAACAGAATTTCCAAATACAGTAGCTGGCTACAACATTGGATGAATTCATTCTGGAGGAGGCGATCCAAGGATGCATTGCTATGAGATCACATTAATTTACTCCATAGGGGAATTGATTTTTAACAATAATTGATCTCCTTTTAAAAACAGACATTCTGTGAGTCATGTTTTAAGTGTAAATAAAATGACATGTCTAAATTCTAGATAACAGATTGTGGGCTTAATTCCAGGTCTCATCTGGATGCATCAGGAGATCTGCGTTTCTCTCTGGGTTCTCTTGCCGAGACGCAATCGGACCATTATCGCTCCACCAAGGTGATCCGCAGGCCAAGGAGAGGACGCGTGGGGCTACGTAGGGAGGAACAGAAGGTAGGATCTCATCACCTACTGTTTTTCAGTCTTTGTGCTTAAACTTCACTCCTTGTGTTCCTCTTTTATCTACTGGCAGGCTAAGTCTCTGGGAGAGCACGAATGGCGCTCTCAGCAACTTGGCGTTCTGGGTGGCCACCCGTTCGAGAGCGACACGGAGATGTCGGATATCGACGACGACGACAGAGAGACACTTTTCAGTTCGATGGATCTACTGTCTCCTGGAGGACATTCTGACGCTCAGACTCTGGCAATGATGCTGCAAGAACAATTGGATGCCATCAATAAAGAGATCCGGTCAGTTGGCGGATTTTGACCATAGCGCTTTTTGGTGACCTTCCTCAGCTTGTTTGTCTACCCAGAGATGGGCTACATTCAGATTGCTTAGTGTCTGTAATGTCGTCCATCTGTAAAATATAAAGTATATTATACTCCTTAGATATATCACCTCAGAGGTGATAATAAAACAGCAGGGGGCTTAAGATCGACCCTTGGTGCACACTTATTTAGTGTTATTAGTTTTGACAGCTGTTCATTTACACCAACAAAGGTAGCATCTAAACCAGGATAGCACCTGTCCTAAAACAGACACAACACAATTTTCAAGACTGTCCAAATAAAAGGTAATAATGTATCAAATGCAAGCCTAGCAGAGAAATAAACCCTGGTTAGATAACAGAAAATGATATGTAATGCGGATATGTAAGTTAAATTTTAACTTAACTTTAACTTTAATTTTTTTTTATTTTAACCAGTGGCGATTTCTTTAAGACTGCTCAGCTTCCCCTATAATGTCACAAAATTAATGGTCAAATTATGTACTATTGTATTAAGATTTTATTGACTAACAATCTCAAAGACGAGCTCATTCAGAATCAGTTAGATATAGCAGGTCGGCTGACTTGATTTTCTTCTCATACATTCCCGTAGCGTCACAGTGCATTTCCCTGTTGAAGCCCAGCATCCATTGACTTCGATGCAGCTGCTTTGAACGATTTTTTCAGTGCTTTGAAAGTAGACGGTGATTGGATAAACGCTGAGCGTCTCTGGGGGTGAATGAGAAGCAAATGAGGATTGGGCTGGCCTGGACTCTGAGCTTCTGCGAGATGATTGGAGGGTCTGTGGAAAGATTGCATCTCCTTTTGTCTGACGGCGCGACTAGCTTCAGCGATTTCTTATAGTACAAAATCGCTCTGTCCCATCGAGGATTTCTCAAGTTCAGTCGAAATAAAAACTGCACCAACCTATTTCTTTATATTTGCTTGGCGAAATTGCTAGATTTTCATCATACATTTCACACAATTATACACCACATTCCTCGTTTCACTTTTACAGAGTTGAATATTTTTTTTAGATCGTTCATTCAGTCACTGGAAAAGACGCAGAGTTGGTACGACAGGGTCACAGAGCATTTTCTTGAAAAGGAACGTAGGGCAGAATTGACTTTTAAAATAAATAGTCAATTTATTGATGTAGGGCGAAAATGAGCTTCCCCTATTTGACAGACCAGTAGCCGCCACTGATTTTAACATCTATGTTAGTTTACATTCTTAGATTAGATTAAGAATAACTCTTACAGCTTTAACTTTTAAACATCATTTAAATCCACAGTCATTAAACAAATCTTTTTCAAATCTTCAAAAAAATGTTTTGTCAGGTTAGGCTGGAATACACTGCATGACTTTTGCGGACTGTTCTACCATTCTCCGTTCTAGAAAAGTCAGAGCCGGTCTGCAGATTTTGTGCAGTTTTGACAGATTTCACATGTGGCTTTTTAGCTTCAGAATATGAAATCAGTAAAGTTGGTGGACATCGTTTTGAGGACATATTTTGAGGCAATTTTGGAACAAATTGTTTTATTTTGCCATGTGTCTCCTAGCAACAATACGCAAGTTTTTGCATTTAACTTGAAAGGTGGCGTGTGATCTGATCTTTTTATCCTGAGTGACCTGTAGTAAACCTATTCCTGGGACATCAAAGTTGAAGGAAAAGTTGGAGTTCCTTGACTTATATCCTTGTAGCTTTGTTTAGAATATACAGTTCGAGGAATTTAACTTCTCACCTTTGCATCTTAGAAGCATAGATTTATCATTCCATAACCTACATAAAACCTTCCGCTCCCTAGCTTATCTCTTCTCTCGTATTTTGATGTTTTAAGTGTCACATTTATTAGAATTTCCACATCTCAACAGAGACTCAGAATCAGAATTCTGTCACACACAAGTCCTTAAAAAGAAGTAAAGACAATAAAAGGCACTGCAGGAAGACTATATATAAGACTATAGACTATATAGGAAGGTATATGCTGATTTAAATATCAGCCAGGGCTCAGAGTTTTGAGACTTAAGAACCTGAGGACTGACTCTAGCAGCTATTGAACAAGAGCAGTTGACTGAAAGGTTACCTTTTGGACATGGAAAGCATCCAATCAATGTGGATTTCTGCTGTTCCTGATTTCCATCATTTTTTAAAATTTGGCATATACTGTATATATCTCCTTAATATCAAAACACTATCACCTGTACGGCTGGACATGTGTCCTGCATGTCGATGTCCTTTTACAAATTGGTCATCCTAAGGCCAAACTGGATATGAACCAGCAGCCCCTGCACTTAAAGCTAAAGGCAGGAATACATTACAGACTGTAAATCAAGGCAAAGTCATTTAGTGCATTCCAGCCGTAAGGCTGTCAAAAGCGTTAAATCAAGTACTAGCAAATAAATCATGTCAGTCCTTTGGATTTTATTGAGATCTAATTTGAAATTTGTTCAATTCAGTGGAAATGTGTGATTAATATTTAAAGAAGCCAGAACAGACTGAGAATCTTTCTTCAGACGTTTTTTTTTTTTTTTTTTTAATGAAACTTTAGTTGGTTTTTATTTATATATTTATTACTTTTTCAAGCCAACTTACTGATATCCTATTTAAGCTTATTAAGTTGGCTTGAAAAAGTAGTAAATATTTACTACTAACTACTTCTAATTTATCTAAATCATGCTAGCAAATGCTAATGATACTAAGATCATACTATTACCTTGCTAATCATTGTAGCATCATGGTAGTAACATGGTAATCAGGCTAGTAACTTGCTAATCATGCTAAAAACATGTTAGCAACATGCTAATCATGCTAGCAACATGCTAGTTACTTGGTAATCATGCTAGAAACATGCTAGCAACATGCTAGTTACTTGGTAATCATGCTAGCAACATGCTAGTAACTTGCTAATCATGCTAGAAACATGCTAGCAACATGCTAGTAACTTCCTAATCATTGTAGAAAAATGCTAGTAACATACTAGTAACATGCTAATCATGCTAGCTACACGCTAGTAACTTGCTAATCATGCTAGCATTATGCTAACAGTTTGTTAATCATGTTAGCAACCTGTTAGTAACGGGCTAATCATGCTAGCAACATGCTAGTAACTTGCTAATTGTGATAGAAACATGTTAGCAACATGCTAGTAACTTGCTAATTGTGCTAGAAACATGTTAGCAACATGCTAGTAACATGCTAATCATGCTAGTAACTTGTTAATCGTGCTATAAACATGCTAGCAACATGGTAGTAACTTGCTAATAATCTGATGTCTATAATCTGATTTAGATTTAGATCGAAACTTTTCAAACTTTTTAAACTCATGTTACTAGCATGATTTCTATGAAGTACTTTAAACTTTCTAGCTAGGCTTTTTCAAGCCAACTTAAAGTTTGTCTACAAACTTTTTTGTTCTCTGTCCTGTTATTTCCCACATTTATTTTTGTTCAAGAGCTCCCTTTATATAAATGTCATTAATAAAAAAATGTGCACACTCGCATATAACGTACAGTATGTGTGCCTAGCTTTATTTGATTATCTGTGTACAAATACTGCTCACTATGTTACTGTGCCTCTAATGTCTGCTGGGTTTTTTGATTACAACAGGAGGAAAGATGGTCCCCCCTGTGTGTGGTTTATTTCTCTCCCCCAGCTGCGGTCCGCTTTTGATAAAGCACCAGCTTTGGTCTTTGTGCTTTTGGGTTGGAAGACTTGTGGGCTGTTGGATGTCTTACAACAAACTGTAAATATGTTAAATGCTTGACATATGGTCAGTGTTTAATTGTTTGCAGCCTGCTCAATGGTCGCTTTGCAATATCTTCAATAATCCAAGGTGCGAAAAACATCCACTACAAGAGCTGTCGAACGTTTCAGCAGTAAACTGCAGTTTGCGTTTCTTGAGCATTGTCGGTCGTGTCCTCAAGCGTTTCCTCAACCAATCAGTCTTCAGCCACTAAAGCACAAGATTTCATTATGTCTCTGTTTCTCTGAGGTTATTATTGCATTGTTGGTCATTTTTCTATGTTGAAGGTGATTTGCAGAAGCGATATTAAATAAACAGTTTGTAGGTTGATTTCCCTGAGGAGTGTAAATGCTTTAACTTTGCTCTGTTTATATGAACAATTGGAGCATTCAACAGTTTTTGCTTTGATTTATCACACGTTTTTTTCTTGTTGCTAAATAGATACACAGAAAGTTCTGGTGCTTGAGAAGATACCATAGCATCAGTAGGCTATTTTAATGCATAAAAAGAAAGGTTAAAATTCAACTTTGCCAATTACTTTAGGGTTTTTTTTCCTTAAAGCAAGACTTTCTAAAACAGAGTCTCCAAAGAGCATGAGTCTCCACAAACTCAATGCATTTCTTATTAGAAATTTTCTCCATATAACTCAATATTCTTGTCATCAGGGCCGTGCCACTTTATCTCTTTGGATCCATGCACCTGGTGGGGACTGGCATCTTAAAATGCACAGCACAGCATATTCCAGCTGAAAAAACCAAACAGTTTAACAATCTCGCTTCCCAGACCTGACACCTGCAAATGCTCTAAATAAAAAAAAGAGATTTACAAAAAGCTGTGATATCAGTTCTTCTAAAACACTATCTCTGAATCTGCAAACCAGTCTAAACACTGTTACTTATATGTGCCTCCAGAATTTCTAATGAACACTGTAGCTTTTTGTTTGTAGCTCAGTGTTGTTTTTTTGCATCATTTTAGTGTTGTGCTTTTCATCCCATACCATCCATTGTAGTAATTTAAGGGCTAATTAGTTGTTTCAGCTGCAATGTTTTAGTCCTCTTGCCAAAATTATTTACAGTTTCACCCAGCCAGCTCAGCACCCCAGTAATGTTGTAAATCAAAATGCTATTAGGTCATTAGCATACACTGTAATTTCTGACTCTCTTTTCCCCCTTGTTACTCCAGGCTGATCCAGGAAGAGAAGGAGTCGACAGAACTGAGGGCAGAGGAAATCGAGAACCGCGTGGCCAGCGTGAGCCTGGAGGGGCTGAACCTGGCGCGGATGCACCATCCCGGAGCCTCCATCACTGCCTCGGCCACCGCATCTTCCCTCGCCTCCTCCTCCCCCCCCAGTGGACACTCTACCCCCAAACTCACCCCGCGCAGCCCTGCCCGCGACATGGAGCGCATGGGGGTCATGACACTGGTATATGAGCCCATCCGTATCAGGAGTATATGAAGTATGAAGTTTTTTTATGTATTAACAGTGCTGATTGTAGATAGTGAGGTAAAGGGTCACTGGAAATGAAATATGATTTTTAAAATTTTTTTTTATTACGTAAACAGTATGCAAATAGCCCTATTTGTTTAATTGAAAGCACAAAACTTTACAATTGTGAGGCTTTACAAAGCCTTTTTTAATGCAAATTGCAGTGCTGATTAAGTCACAAATGACACAGTATGATGTCTCTCAATCAAATGCTGTATTACAGCTTTCCTGGGCATTTCTATGCAGTTTCTGCATTACATTGCATCGCTTTGAATGCCTCATGACCATCCAGCATCCATTAACCTGTTAACATATTTTGTTTTTTGTTCTGCAGCCCAGTGACTTGCGGAAACACAGGAGAAAGGTACTTAACATTCTCTTCACAAGGATCTTTCTTCACAAGAGGAGAGTCTCGTCACAAAAGAGCTGGCTTTATTTGGTGGTATTATTTTTTATGGGCAGGATGGAGGACACCGGGGTTGGGGGGGGAATCTGAATTTGAAAAAATGTCCATTTCCAATTCATGAGTTGGAACTGAATTGAACTGGGTGAATGGGATGAATAAAATATAACACATTTCAATGAGACTTTTTTTTCTTGTCCCACTGGCAAATGTACTTAATTCTTTAAAAACAAGCCTCCATAAAGCCTTCCTAAAAACATCTTTAGATATTTGTGCAGGCTAAAAAACAACAACGCTGAGGATTATTTGTTATTAAGGTAAATAAGTATTGGTAAATTATTTTACATATAAGGAACACATTTTGAATAATTTATTTAAAAATAATTGATCTATACTAATCTTTATTAGCATCGGGTATTATTAGCTGAGGTTTCTGTTATACCCCATTTGGTTTATGAAAAATATCTTTATTGGTCATTCAGAATAAAAAAAAAAAACATGTAGTATTCAGAAATATCCTGTTTTTCACCCCAAAATTTACCCTAAAGATATTTAAAAAAATGTTAGTAAGTCCATTCAGTTCCACTGAGACAATATTTTCTCAAAGTATTTTCTTTTATGTGTGACATAAGAAAGGAGTTAAATTAGTAATTAAATTAAAGCACTTTCATTTTTGGGTGAACTGTCCCTTTAATTCAGATTCCCTCTGTGACAGATCGCAGCGGTGGATGAGGATGGTCGAGAGGACAAGGCCACCATCAAATGCGAGACCTCGCCACCTCCCACACCTCGCCAAGTCCGCATGACCCACACGCTGCCTGCTTCTTCGCACAATGACGCACGGTGAGACGGCAAAAGACAGCAGCCAGACACATCCTGCGTACAAACATAACCTGACTTTCCCGCTGTTAATCTGTTTGTCTGTCTCCAGCCTGACAGCTGCATTAGAGACAGAGGCCAGTGCTCTGAGCAGTGTAGCCAGCAGTCAAGACTCCCTCCATAAACAGCCAAAGAAGAAGGGCATCAAATCCTCCATTGGACGTCTGTTTGGGAAGAAAGAGAAGGCCAGACTGGGGCAACTGGGGAAAGAGATTATGGGACCAGGACAACGTAAGAACATCGAAATATGATACATATGAGCTATTAGGAGTTTTGTATACATTGTGTGTACATCACAGAAAACACAATCCTTTTCGATATTGATTTAATCTGATTAAAACACTGGTCTAGAGTCGAACATAAATATCTTTACTAATGATATCAAATGATTGGTTAATGGATCTTCTCCATCAGTAGGGAATGTATCCGATCCTGAGCTTCTAGGTCAGGATATTGCAGTGGGAAAGCTGGGAACGCAGGCAGAGAAAGATCGCAGGCTTAAAAAGAAGTAAGTATTTAAAAACGCATTCAAATTATCCACCCAACACAACCTCTGATGTAGGTAATTCAGTCCTGGGCCCAAATCTTGAAAAAGGAAATGTTACTGACACGACATTACAAACGTCACAAATACTGTGACTTTGTTTCACAGACCTCTCTTTAAAAAATAATATTTAAACATATGGCCCATCTGGATGCATTGTAGTGCCCAACATACTCTACGTACTGGAAGTTACATACTCTACGCAAGTAAGAGCGAGCTTTGCGTTGAGTGAGTTTTAAAATAGCAAGCCTCATTACTCAGTTATACAATAGATTTTAAATAGCTAGCTAATTGTTTGGCCATGACAGCAGAAGTATTTCCAAACTATTTTTTGCTGCAATTAAAGTGCATTTTAAGTGCCATTCATTTCCCTCACCTACACCTATAAACATTTCAATGTGCTAAACCTATTTTTATGTAAAAATGGATCCTTGGATGGAAACTTGGGTGTACTGTTAAAGCTTGCGTCGAGTATATTTATGTTTGCGTAGAGTATGTTTCGGGCCTTGCTAGCTAACCTGAAAAAGAATGCAATTTCAACATGGCAATGTAGTTGAAGCTCTATTTGTTTAACTAGACAAGACCTATTTAAATACCTGTGTGCGATAATAATAGAGCCTGTTATCTATATGCCACTAACTATTATATACAGTTAATGTACGATTGCCATTTATAGAATGTATGTCAACATGAGAATGTGCCTTTCATAGCAGGCTTGTGACTTTGTTGCATACTTGGTTGTGTTTACAGCATGTCATGCGATGCTTGAAGAATGTCACATTTCTTTGCCTTAACGCTGATGGTTGAATGTGACAGTTTTATGTAATTTGACTCGTGTCGGTCTCATCCATCGCAGCACCACACAGAGCCGGCTCTTCATTGTTTCCATTGCACACACTTTCTGCATGCTGTATGATAAAAGAATAACTTTTTAAAGACAAGTAGATCTGTTCAATTGTGACCAAGAAGTCAACATCTAAGTGCAAAAAAAACAACAATAATGCACGTCTCTTAGCCGAGGTGTTTTTTCTCTAAAGTCTACATACAGTATGCTCAATAACAAGCATTTAATTTTGTCTCCCATCGCTTTCTCTATTTTTTTCTTTTCTCTCTCTCTATCTCTTTTTCTCCTCATCTGACTCTGTATCAGCGGGTAAGTTTAGTTTGTGTTGCCGAGACTTGCTGCATTTTCCACTGTCAACGCTCTGTCCGTGTCTGTCGTCATGCTCCTAAAGTGTGTGTCTATCTTCAGGGGGGTCCGACGCATTTCCTTTCTGTCCATCCAGAGACCCCCACCTCTGCCTTTCTTTTTCATTTGACTGTAAATGTGATTCTCCCCCTCTGCAGTTCTATAGAGGATGCATCTCTGCCTGGAGAGAGAATGTGTGCCTTTATAACAACCTGTTCTTGATCTGCCATGCCGAGGCCTTTCTCCCCTCGTGTACGTGTGTGTGCGCGTGTCCGTCCGTGCGTGCGTGTGTGCATCGTGTGTACCGTATTCAATAACCAGGTCTCGCCTCTGGTTATGGACTGTCAACTCACTTCTTCCTGGCTCTCTTTTTTTTCTTTTCATTTTGTTTTCTCTCATAACTGTTTCTCTCCCTCCCCAGCTACAGTATGTTCAGAAGAAGTCACTCATACGCATTACATTCGACCTGAACATATGCAGTCCAACACGTAAAGATGAGGAGAGATACATCATAACCACCACCACCACCACCACAAAGGCCTTATTTACAGCACACAAACATGAAAGTTCACATCGACAGGACGGTTCCCCACTGACACTGTGGTAGTACTCAATTCGGTTTCGATGCTGTGTTTTTCCATCAATTAAAAAGTGGTTCAGGAAAAAATTACAACCATTAAACCTGCTAGTTTAAAGCAGGAGCAACTAGTCTTGCATAGGCACTTTTAGTCAGCATGAAATAAAAGTTGACCCAATTTATTTTCTAAATGCATGACTCATCCGTGCATGTATGTTACATCACGGCAGTTACCGAAGTATGAAAAAAAAAAAATTGCATTCACTTGCAGCTCCATCCACTGAACTACCAGTTGACTGAAACAACTCTCAGTTGGATGCACATGGCAGTGTGGGGGAAAAAAACATCCGTTGTTACTTCAAACTTTAACTGTCATCATAAAGTGTGGTTCATTTTAGGCCTTGTTTACACTAGTGCATTTTTGTTTTACACGACTCCCACAAAACTGAGATTTTGGAAAACAATATTGAGGCTGCCCACAACTGTGTAAACCTCATACACCTCAATAACATCATGCTTGTCATTGTACCGATAGATCTGTGTTGGTAGGTTCCCCAATCGACCGCTCCAAGCACACAGATGCATCTGCCATCTAAATAATAGGGAATCTACCTATACACAGTGTTGGGGAAAGTTACTTTTAAAAGTAATGCATTACAATATTGCGCTGCATTTCTTTTGCATTATTTTCGTGTTACTTTTTAAACATGGGCAGAGCTTGAGTGTTCATTTTTAATTTGCTTTTATTCATAGCAAATATAAAAACCCTTCCACACCAAAAAAGTGTCAGGAATGAACCTCAGGCTGAAGAAAAACTAAATTCATGCCTGTAAAGTAGACTACAGGAGCAGAAAGTTCAATACTTTTCAGCAATGTAAAAAAAACAATGAAGCACAATGGTTTTTTGAAGTCATTTTTACTTGTAGGTATGGTTGAACTGGATCATAGAAAAGACATTGGTTAATAAAATGGGATACATCATATTCTGAGTTTATTTTAAGTAATTTTGATGAATACTAAATTTGTTTTTGACAGTGAGAGGACAGAACATTAATGCATGTTCACATTTAGTGTAGAACTGCATCATATTCACACACAGCATACTGATTTCTCCCAACATGAGGTCAGGAGACTTGTCAGTCAATAAAACAAAGTCACCGGAGTTACTTTTTTGGAACAATTCTAAAATAAAAAAGTAATGCATTACCCCCAATAATGCGTTTACTAGTTTACTTGGGGAAAGTAATAATATTATGTAACTCCGGTTACTTGTAATGCGTTACCCCCAACACTGCGTATACATATATATAGCTGTACCATGCCATTTACATGACATAAATGACCATGTGCTTTTAGTTGTGTAGATGGAGATTGTTTCTGAAATGCAGTTTTATTTTGTTTATTTTACACTGAAATGCAGTGTAAAATAAAATGCTGTTTTACAAAAATGCACTAGTGTAAATGGGACCTTAGTAACAGATTACTTAGGCACAAGTCACCCTGACGAGTCACATTTTCTTTCAGATAGTAGTTATGAAAAACAATATCTTTTTTACAATATCGCAGTTTGTTTTGACTTAGCGATATTTCAAAAAGGACTGAAACATGTTAGTAAAAGTGCCTTTAATGCAACTTTATGTTCCAGGATTTATTGACTAAATGGATGACAAACAGCTCTAAGGGTTTATAGTAAACACCAACACCAGTTGTTCAACTAAACTACATTAAAAAACATGAATTAAACTGAATACTAATATACGTTTCCAAAACTAGGAGTAAGAATTCTTCTTAGAATTTCTGACTTACAGGTTACATAGTAACAAAAGTAATATCTGTCAGCAGATCCGGCACCAACGCCACTTTGGTGATATATCAGTGGTCACGGTTTTGAGATTTGAATTGTGCAGACTGAACCATATCATTCACTGCAGCATGTACCCAACTCCTCTTCAAGTGGCCTTACCGTACACCCCAAACATGCGGTTGGTTTATGAAGCTGCTCTCTGCGAGAGGAACACCCAACTGTCTCTGCCTTAAAGTCCACAGCAACTTCCGCACACCATAAAACACTCACCTGTGTTTGTTCTGTAGCAAGGTGCCCTCCGAATTGCATAAAAGTTCGACTAACGGTAAAGCCTTACCTCAAAATATCTCTGAATTTGACAGAACCTTGGGAGACGAGTGCTCTCTGAGTTTGAGACGTTAGAGAGAGAGAGATATTGAAATGTTTCTAAAGACACAAGCCTTTCAGTTGTTGGTAAACGACAAGAGGCAACCTTGAGGAAAGCTAGACATATTTCCCAGCAGAGATGTATGTTGAAAGCGTCCGCATGAAAGCCTGATGATAGTTTATGATAGCAGCCTTGTCTTAAAGCGCAAATATTTATCAAGAAAAACACGGACGAGAGTTAAAAAGAAAAGGCATTTCTGTTTTCCCTCGATAATAAATAAATAAATAAAGATAAGAAGTATTCCAGGTTTCTAAAGCTCTCGTTTTTATAGTCAAGGATCAAGACGCAGCAAGGAAATGTCACGATATGTTTATCTGAGAAACTGGAACTTTTCAGTGCAGCGTGACTGACACCATTAGGTTCTTTACTTCGTTTCATCCCCCCGAAAACCTTGTCTTTGATTCAGAAAGCCAGACTGCGTTTAAGAGACGAGACGGGCCCTAATTAAATTAAATGGAGTGATGTGAACAGAGCATTGTATTGGCTTTTAGTGTTACTTATGTACAGAGATTACTTGGAAAGGTAGCATTGGTCAAGCTACATGCTAATTACAGAGTAGAAGTGGGTCTAAAAAAGGAACTTTTTAAGAAGAAACTTGTGCATTTAGTGTTCCATGTTGCTCTGATGAACAGATAGTGGCCATTAAAGGACAGGAAACCTGGCAGAGACAGATAAAGCATCTCACTTTCTCTCTCTACATGCCCCTTTCCCTCTCTCTCTCTCTCTCTCTCTGTTCAGTTGATTATCTCTAAGCTGGTTCTGTCTTTCTCCTTATCTGTCTTCCTCTCTGTCTCTGTCACCTACTCTCTCTCTAGACACGAGTTGCTGGAAGAAGCCAGAAGAAAAGGGTTACCTTTTGCTCAGTGGGACGGTCCTACAGTTGTCGCGTGGTTGGAGGTAGGCAGTACTCTTTATTTGCAATTTTAAAAAATGACATCCAACTATGTCCCTTTTCCATTTTGGGGGGAGGTGGTGTGAGATGGGAAGTATAATGTATAATGGACATTTTCTCTGTAACCATTTACAAAGTCAACAAGTAATGATGCCTATTGTTTTAAAATCAGATGTCGTGGTGTTCAATGTTTTAATATACCCTATACCCAATTAATAGTTTTTATTACATCCTTTTTATTACAATATGGGAGATCAGCTATAATGGGGTGGGCCTGGGAATTATTTCTGTGGTTCTTCTATATAATAGTACAGATTCGTTATTGCGCGGTTAAGCTAGCTCCGGGGCTCTTTAATAGCAGCTAAATAAAGAGCTTAGCTGTATCGACTCAACAGCACAACAGTTGCACATTGCATGCTGAGATCAGTTTCTCCTAGAGTGATGCAATTGAAGTGTTTAGTTGTAGTAACACGGCTGCAATGTTTTTGAGACAGTAACTGATACGAGTTTACCAAGATACAATGTTAACGTACAATATTTTCCTTTTTAATTAACGGATTATTGAAATTGTATGAATATTTTCTGCTTCTGGGTTTAAAAATGTAATGCACGTCGGTGAATGTGAAGTGGAGGAGGAGATGTGTGATTTTGTTTGTGGGTCAGGATGGGTCCGTTGATTTTTGATTCATTAGATCTAAAGCAATAGCGCCATCTAGTGGTGAAACATGGAAGATGTACACAGGTAGATGTTCTAGTCATAATGTTGTACGTTTTTAAGTGCATGTTTAATCATGCTACAATGTGTGTGTTCCAAGCTGTGGCTAGGGATGCCAGCGTGGTACGTCGCAGCTTGTCGTGCCAACGTAAAAAGTGGCGCTATCATGTCGGCCCTGTCGGACACTGAGATCCAGAGAGAGATTGGCATCAGCAATCCTTTGCACCGCCTCAAACTGCGCTTGGCCATCCAGGAGATGGTCTCGCTCACCAGCCCTTCGGCTCCCCCTACGTCTAGAACCGTGAGTGCGCGCGCACACAAACAAACTGCTGATTTTCAGTAACATTCATTTGTGAATTCACTTACGCTGATTGTGTTTCATCATTAGGAGTCTTGCATTGTTTAACAAATACTGCTCGGCACCAATTAACTCGGTGTCAATCACCATAGCCACTAAACCGAACGTCATCATCAGCTATTTTAAACCCCACAGCTTTATTTTGTTCTGTTGTCATGGTAATAGTGTTTTGAATCGATCAGTGAAACTGGAAACATAGTATCTTGCAATGACGCATTCACAGCACATCCCAGTGGTCAAACTGCATCTTGTGTACTTGATGCTTCCTTTTTATTTTGAAAGCTATTTTCATGCACTCCTTCCCAAAACATCTCCAGAAACTACTAGCTACATGAAGTGTGATGCACACTGGACAATTTGGGCCAAATCTGGCCATCTGAGACAGATTTCGTAATTGTATTGCATAAGATCTGGGATAAAAAAAATTGCACAGTGTGTATGCAGCTCATTTTGCACTTTCAAAGCAGTTGTGTCATCTTCAGCAGCAGTTCCTGTTTTGTCAGGCAACGACATTTTAGGTGCATCCCAATTTATTTATGCACTAGTTTATGCTGTTTTGTAATATGTAATGTTGGAAACTTCAAGCACCCTGACTGAGGGGGAGGGGCTATCAGATGCCAATGCTAAATGACAAAATAACCGTAGAAATTCTTACACTACACAGTTGAGTACATAGTGCATAAATACATGGTGTCTAATTGAGCCATTGGGACGCAACTTTGTCAGTGTGCTTGGGCTGTCTGTATGCATGTTTGTGGGCAGGCCTTGCTAATGATCTGACTGTGATGCTGTAACACTATTGGCTTACAGTGCTGCTGCTCTTCTTCTTTAACACTGCTTGCCCTTCCTGTCGGATTCATCTCTGGGGCCGCCCACATAGCCGTCGGGTAATGTGTGGGTAACCCACGAGGAAATGGAGACCCTTGCCGCCCCCTCCAAAACGGTCAGTCACTTCATTCTTTTTAACTCTAACCAAACTAGGGTGGTTGTTTTTTTTATTTCATTTTATTTTTAATCCTTTTTTGCTTTCACAGAGTGAGGATGGAGCATAAAAGTCGACATGAAATCGAAATC
This sequence comes from Enteromius afrohamiltoni, assembly GCA_034779775.1. Classification (NCBI taxonomy): domain Eukaryota; kingdom Metazoa; phylum Chordata; class Actinopteri; order Cypriniformes; family Cyprinidae; genus Enteromius; species Enteromius afrohamiltoni. The sequence goes on from JAUYWG010000013.1 coordinate 212,192, forward strand.
ATCCCTCATTTACTTCAGAAGCACATGGTCCTGATGTTACTAACGGCTTTTGTTCTGAATTTAACAGTTAGAGGATACAGCAATAACAAAAGTTGGAATTTATGTCATTGACTATCCAAAAACCTCCTCAAAGATGAATTTACAGAAGAAAAATGAGTCATGAATGCGGTTTCATGTTGACCTGAGAGCTAAACTGGGCAGAAGGTGGTTTCATGTCTGAATATATTTCAGCTTTAGTTACCAACTCATATGTGCTTCTGTTACATCCAATGCTATGACCATTAGAGGGGTGAACCAGCAGTGATAGAGGCTCTAATTGTTAATCAAACAGCTCTAAAAAAAAAAAAAAAAAGGGCTGCAGAACGGATATAAAGTAATCATATTCAAATCAAATGCAATCAGTAAAAAGAGAATAAAAGTAGCCGCGTTATTCTCCATTGAGCCCCGTCACGGCCTCAAACAATCATCACAGTTCACCCTCATCAGCATAACATGAGTGTGGAACAGAAGCGCTCACAACGTGTCACGTGTACACCAAAGATGACTGCATGTCGTGTATGTGATGTAGTTTGTGGCTGATGTAATGTGTTTGCATGCAGATGATTAAAGCAATAGCTTCTTAGATTTTTTCATCCACCATGTGAGCTGTTGTGTATAGCATTTAAACAGATAATGTGCAACGCAATAGATGTACATACAGCTTCATATTTTCAAACCATAACACAGTTGCCTTACCCTCGCTTTCTTGTGCTTCTGCAGAAATCTGATTCAGAGGAGGGGAGCTGGTCACAGGTGAGTGTGTAGAAGTTCACACTCATTTCTAACAGAAAATACGCAATACATTTGCTAAACGCTTAGCTATAACATAACCATGGAAACCATTTCACAGAAATGAAAATTTGGTTAATTAGTCGCCTCATTAATTCCAAACCTGTAAGTCACTTGTTCATCTTCAGAACACAAATTAAGATATTTTGACCCTGCATAGACAGCAGTGCAGCTACCACATTTAAGGTACAGAAAGGTATTAAAGACATAAGTACATAGTCCATGTGACAGGTGGTTCAACATTAATTTTATGAACTATTAGGCATAATATTTAGTGTGCAAAGAAAACAAATTATTCAGTCATTATTTCATCAAAAATGTCTTAATTTGTGTTCTGAAAACGAATAAAGGGGTCTTACAAGGGTTTGAAACAACATGAGGGTGAGTAATTAATGATAGAATTGTAGTTTTTGGGTGAACCGTCCCTTTAACGTACCTCTAGAGTAACAGAATGACTTACTAACCTTATCAGTGGATTACACCGCAATAATAATAAATGAGCATAAATTTTGCGTGATATTTGAAAGATAGGGTGACATTGAAAATTGGAGTAAGGGATCTAGGAAATTCAGCTTTTCCATCACAAGGATGGTTTTGGTTTAAAAATAGATTTAAAATAGAGGTTTGCTATTTTAAAACAGCAATAGTGTTAGTTTCACAGTATGCACATATCATTTAGACACTGGCATACGGGGACATGAACCACGAGTGGATCGGGAACGAGTGGCTGCCCAGTCTAGGTCTACCTCAGTACCGCAGCTACTTCATGGAGTGTTTGGTGGATGCACGCATGCTGGACCATCTCACCAAGAAAGACCTCCGAGTGCATTTAAAGATGGTGGACAGCTTTCACAGGTCAGTAATTCATTGGTCCCCAAGTATTTCTATGCATTCTTTCGATATGATTGAATCTTTCTAACTTGCCTTCATTGTAATATGAACAAATTGACACTATCAAATTTGCAACAGAACCAGTCTCCAGTACGGCATCATGTGCCTGAAGAAGCTAAACTATGACAGGAAGGAGCTGGAGAGACGCAGAGAGAGCAGCCAGCACGAGATAAGAGGTAGACAGAAGCTGCTTGGAAAAACTCCTAGGGCTGTGATACTCCAACGAACCTAAACACACGTTGTGACACTTGCGTGTATATTTACGCAGACGTGCTGGTGTGGACTAATGAGCGCGTGATTCGTTGGATCCAGAGCATCGGTCTCCGTGACTACGCTAACATCTTGTTAGAGAGCGGCGTCCATGGGGCACTTGTAGCACTCGATGACAACTTTGACTACAGCAGCCTGGCCCTGCTGCTGCAGATCCCCAACCAAAACACTCAGGTAGCTGTCCATCCAGCCACACACTCTTTACAGTTAAGGCTGTAGAGTGGGATTTTCAAACCCAGTGCAAAACCAGTGATAGCCTTCTGCACGCTAGGTGGCACTAACAAGCAATTAATTCATTTTTCCCAATATTTGATTGTACACGTATTTGCTTTCATATTTAGGGTATAGAAAAATGTTTCCAATCACAAAATGGTAGGAGATATCCTATGATGCAAAAGTGGACTACTAATGATACGCTGTATACAAAAATAATATTCTAAAATAAGTGGTGAGACTGAATCTGTTTTTAGTTGCCAATGATAACAACTCAGCATCCTCTTCAGTTTTTCAAAACAGCATCACCACACTCACCCTTATGTGCAACAGCAGCTGGTCCGGGCATATGATCTTGGCTGAAATTGCACTGAGCAGCTTGTTTCTTAATGGAATGACTTTGTGGTACATTTGTGCCAAATTTTCACATTCCTTGAAGGACTTTACAGTAACTTGTCCATTTAAAGGTAACAATGCTGAATGAATGGTTTTCTACAGGCTAGACAAATTCTGGAAAGAGAGTACAACAATCTGCTGGCACTGGGAACGGAGAGACGATTAGATGAGGTGAATCTTACTTACATTTTGTATAGAACCAAAGCATTAGAGTCATTTATTTATTTTTTGCTGTAAAATAAAATGTGCATGTATTTAGTGTTATGTAATTAATTGCAGTAAAAAGAAAATGTCATATTAAAAATGACTTTGGACTAAATCTGCGTCTGGACCATCCACAGTGTGATGAAAAGGACTTCCGAGGACCGTCGTGGAGGAGGCAGTTTCCTCGACGAGACATCCATGGGATCAGCATGATGCCCGGCTCAGCAGAGACCCTGCCCGCCGGCTTTCGCCTCACTGCCACCTCTGCACACTCACGCAGACTGCCACCAGAGGGTGAGACGCACACGCTACCGTTCAGAGCAGTTATTCACCAACACAGTCCAAAGAGTTTTAAAGCAGTGCAAGACACGGGCTATGTTTGGGACGGGAGAATAACATTGAGCTTACAAGTAGATGTTTTTAAATATTTAGTTTTTAATAAGTGGAGTAGATGAATGTATATAATGTCTCTTTTGTACATTGAAGACTAGGTGAACTATCCCATTAGTCAAATACAAGGCAAATACAGTATGTAATAAGAGTATTTTTTATAGATGTTATTTTCCAAATTGAAATGTAGTAGTAGCAGCATGATGTGACACCTTTCCAAACATGGCCGGTTACACATGGACTTCACCACAAGAGGGTCACACAGAAGTATAATGTACACACACATACTGGGTTGACCTTGTTTCTGTTGTTTTTCCTTCTTCTGGACTGCTGCTGGTTAGTCCTGTATGAGACGATGGACGACAGTCCTGACGACATGTATTTGGACTGGTTTCAAGGTCAGACATGACAGAGTCGCCAATTGTGTGGCATTCCCGACCCCGTTCCCACAGTGCAGTGTACTCGTACCCCCCTTGAGTGGTCTCAGTGTGTCCCATCTTCTCTTAAGTGATATAACCAGGTGGTGGATTCAAAGAGAGATTTGGAGAGGCCTGAGGTAAGGTTTCCTTTCACTTCACCTCCTTCACGGAAAGGGAAGGGAAATGGAGGCCACGGTGTGCAGGGTAACTGATACGACAGATAGAGGTCACTGTCTTGCACTTCTCCAGACAAGCAGCTGATATAAGCGTTCTCGGCAGGTGTTGTAAAGATCCAGCATTTCTGGGCCAAACTTAAAACTGCTGTAAAGCAGCTTTGTTGTCTGACCATCTTCCACTGTCAGGTAGTAAAGTGAAGAAGATCTGTTTGTGAAGCACAGTATTATTTACTTGTGTGTGTTCTTGTATGTGGCAAATGATGATGTGCGTACGGTCATGTGTTTGCTGTAATTGTAGCAAGTGTAAAAAGAGAAACAAAGGAAAAATTTGAGCGGGTAATACCCATGGGCAGGGGAAGTAGAAACCGATGAAGACAATACAGCTCCTGTGCGTCTATGGAGAGACGTGGAATCACTGGGCCTTGCCTATAAGGGCGGTTCAGAACGTGTTCTGTGTGTCAACTGTGTGTGTGATGGAAATGTTTTTTTTTGGTCAATTTAGCGTTTTGTGACAAGATGAGGGCTGAGGCATTTGTCCTGTGAAAATATACGTTGCTTGAATTTCTCTGGGTTGTGCTGAGAAACGTCACGTATGCAGGTTTGTAAAAGGTGCAAAAACTGCCTGTTCCGAGGTAGAAAACCACGTAGTCTTGGTATTTTTCTTAGTGAAGGTGTATTATTGGGGAATAATTGTGAAAAGTGCTATATTTCTGTTTTGTTGGAAGTCGGCTTCAGTTACATGTGGTGTGTCAGTACACCTTGGAGGCAAGTTTAGTGTGATTTGAATGGAATGGATGTACAGTAGAAATCACAGCATGGCTGCTGGAGAAGCTACATTTGGAATCTTTTTATATTGAACTGAAAGACAGCCTATAAGAAGCACTGTGTGTATTGCACACACATTTAATGTCATGTAAATCATCAATGCATGCAACTACCCACCTCCCTGGAATTCTGAAGGTCACACTCAAGTTCAGTGACCAAGATGAGCGTCTGATGCGGTGTACTGTATTAGAGCAGCTGTTAGGGACTGCGTCAGTGGCTGCTGAAAGCAAACAGGCGGAGAGCAAAGAGACAGCGCAAGTACACTAAATAAACAGAAAAAATGTGTTAACTGCAAAATATGCGAAAGCGACATGGCAATCCTACCTTTATTCCATTTTGAAGTGAGGAACGTAGTGTTCCTGGTGCTGCTGTTAACTCGTTATCCAGCTTGATAAGTTAGTCATTAAAAGACTAAAGTCACGTTTTTATTCACTCGCCTTTTTTGGACCGTTCATCAATCTGTTGTCATGTGTAGCTACAGTTTCCAGTCCAATTATCAAAAAAGTTTAAATCAAGTTTACTAGACAAGAAAAATGGCATGAGAAAAGCATGTGTGGTCAATGTAGTAACCTTGATTTGGAGAGCTGTGCTTGGTGTGTGAAGTGATAGATTGATTGGGCATTAGTAGATGTTGATGTGAGGAAAAATGTGTGGCTAGAACGATGTGGCTGGCAGAAATTTAAGAGGTCAGACAGATAAGGTATGCAAGTCATTTGTGTGGAGGTAGCATTCAGTAGTGCAGATTAACTAACCAATCACGGGCTACACGCACAGTCACGTGTTGCCCAGCACAGCTTCTCCTTGTTAAAAACCTTCACACCTGCTTCCTCTCTACCCACAACCATCATGTACCCAGTTGCTTCAATAAAACTGCTCTTGACACACTGCTCCCTGTTACTGTGTGTTCAGCATCGTCAACGTACTATTTCTCTCATCTACACTAATGAGCAGTGTTTCCTTCATGCTCCCTTTAACACCTAACCCCACTGTTGCTGGATCTACCTCTACTCTGTGTGGATATTAGGCCTCTACACCTTACTAAAGCACTTACTCTTTTCCACATTGTGCTGGACTTGTTTTTGCTGACCCCATGACACAAAACATGCTGCAAACTCTTCATATGTGGGAGGTATTCGATACATGTACTCCTCCAATCGCTGGGATCAAAGACTGTTCTTTTCAAAACTACTCCAATACAACCAATTCATACTCTAATGGCTTATTTCTACTGAGTGGCACATTCACGACACAAAACCCTCATCCAGCTGGCTTTTCCAACAGCATCAGTAACAAAGTTAATTGCTTCACATGTTGCCTCCTTACAGCCACAAATCTCTGAAGGACTAGCTGAGCTTCAGCCTGCTCTCAGCAGATACATAAGCACTGAACGCCCAGCGATCACCTCAACCCCACAAATTATCTTCTCAAATACACCCTTTCTTTTAACAATACATTTTAGTTCTGAAAAACTACATTTCATGACACAGCTACAGTAAGATTTCAGAAATCACTGGCTTTTTGGACAATCACATTTCACAGGTCCACAACAACACACATCTGCAGGATTTAACAAATAAGCCAATGTAACATTAGAGAAGTGACAATTCCACTCAACCAATCAAGGTTCTTTTCTGAGTAAGCTCCACCCTTTTGGAACCCTTTGCTGTGCTAGGTACCCTTACAGAAGGGGACCAAATAAGTGGTACAGTACAGTTTGCTATTTTGGTACAATTCACAACTTCTGACAATGGAAAAAGACATAATTGCAGACTAGACCAAACCATACCACTCAGTGGAAATGAGCCATAAGATCGATCAGTCTGTCAGGGGCACGCCATAAACAGCCTTTTCTACAGCTCTTTTTCTACAACTACTTGCACACATCTTACATCCGTCACACACACAGATGCAGAAACACAGGGGGACAGACAAAAAAAGACACTACTATGGGATGACTAGTAACTTCCAAGGCTTCAATTTCTTGACAAAAACACACCCCTACAAATCCCACCTCTTTAGTTCATTTCAACTACAGGAACACACACACCGTACTTCCATTTTCAACATCTGACTACCAAAACAATCACTCACTTCGTATCTCTGTTTCCATGCAGTTGGACCATCAGCGGTACAGCGTCTGGACAGCTCCACTGTGAGGACCTACTCTTGCTGAGACATCATCAATACTATAAGCTGTGAGTCTCACACCTGTGCTACACTCTACTCATTTTCAGCCATCGTCTGTGTTTTCAATTCTATACATTTGCACAACAGCATTTACACTCTACACCCTGAGATGATAAGATAAGCCACACCTGCAGCTCAACAGCCATTACATATAGCTGTAACTACATTCATCTACAGCACTGAAACTGACTTGTTTCATACACATACGTTTTCAACCCATCTTACACACACTTCCATATAAACACTATTACATTTGCTCCAAAAATACAACATTTATATGAAAACAAACCACAAAACTGCTTTTTTTACTCAACAATAAAAACCCATCTAACCAAGCTAGCTAAGAATTCAAAACTTGAACTGTTACTGCAATACTTTTTCTTGAATACATCCCTACACCTAAACCTAACCTTACCCATGAGTGATGCCTAAAATCAGGGAAAATGATAGATGACTGACACTGATGTACAAGCCACCAAACACCGATCGTAAGCCTAAACTTCACAAAAATCTGATTAACCAATCACAATGTTGCACCACAACAAAACCCTTCATTCCCACCCAACCACAGCACCAATCCACTCACACACATTCCTTACAGGCAAAAACTTCACCGTCTCAGATAACATCTTACCATCTACTAAACCTACAACTTCCTTCTCCTCAAACTGCAAGCCTCACCTGAATCTTACTGCACTACTGCATCATCTGACCTTCTCTTCTGTCTCGCTTCTTTCAGAGTCTTACCTTAAAGTTGGCCTGAACAAACTATTCCGACGAGTCACACTGCCAAGAGAACAACAGAAGCCTGCGTAGGACAGGGCGAGGAGCCTGGGGTCGAGGCTGCTCTGTGCCGAACGAGCCGAGGCCTTGACCCGGGCGTCCACCGACACTCTTTCGCTCTTTCACGCCACGCGGCTCCTTCGGCTTAAGTACTGTGTATTTCTTCTACAGGGGATGTGTAGGTTCAACTGTAAATCACTATAAATAAAGCTGTTTTATATATAAATACATAAATATAAATAAATATATATGCATACACACATCTGTATGAAAAAAGATCACACGTTTGTGCACATTGCGTCCTTTAACGTCATGGTTTTAAACGATGCTGCTGTTTTAAATTTTCGCCTACGTCCCGGGAGACACTTTGGAAATGCTGTTAGTTTTTACTCACTCGCTCGTGCGTTTTGAGCAGCCCTTTCACATATTAGCCTACCCTGTCAAAAACATTTATTATGAACTGAAATACTATCACCTGTTCATCGGTCATTCATAAACTGGATCATGAAAAGCTACTACATACAACATCCCAATCTGGCATTGAATTGTGACAAAAAAAAACTCTTGAAAGACGTTACAGAAGCTACAGATACTTTCAGGAGCCTTAAGACCTATTTTGCGTCCGCTCATTTATTTCTTCATCCAACAATCTGTTCAAATACATGCTTACTAAATTTAGAGGGTTGTCAAACTTTTGTCGGTCAATCCTTCACGGTAAGGCGTAACTACCTATTCTCTCACGCGTACGCTCGCCTTTGGTTAGAAAAAAAAAAACGCCAACTGTTTCCCATCATGAGTAGCACAAAATGTACCGCCGGAGCACAGCGCGCATTCGCAACTTGTTCGTCTTGGACTACGAAACAAAAATCTCTCATCGCGCCTGTTGCCGAAAGGCTTGGCTCATCCTGAGAGCGTCGTTAGAACACATCGCTGAAGGACAGGCTTAGCTCGTAGTGAACGTAGACTTACTTGCTGTGACTTACTTTGGTGTAAAAATGTTTCCGTTCGAGACGCGGGGGACGTCTGTTGTACAGCCCTCCACCTCCCGTCTCTCGGTTATATCAAGACACTTCGACGGTTTGTACGTCCCTGTTTTGCACGCGCAGAGAATCATTTTATTTTGTGTCCAATTTTTATTTATTACTGATTGTATTTTGGTCAAAACTATGTGGTGATCAAACAACTTTTCATTGTCAATAAAAAACAAAAGTACAGTCAAAATGGTTGCTGTTTGTGCAATGCATCTCCTCAAGCTGACGCTACACTGACTACAATGACATTACATTTCACCTTCATTGACTGACAGAAACTCATAGTTTTTGTGATATTCGTCTTGCAAAACACTAAATTGTCAACACTGTGTTCAGGTCATCAGAATGAGGGAACATACAATTTTACTTCAGACAATGGAGATAATTTTTATAATAATAATAATGTTTTTTCTTTAGCTGTCAAACAATAAAATGTGAATATGTCAATAACATCTTTCCAATTCTAACCTTACAAAACAGTACAAAACAAAAGATGCTACAATGTAAAAATCATTCATTCCCTCCATTTTATTATACAAAATATATATCACTCATTCTTTAACTTGGGACTGAAATCCTGTTGTTTTTTATTTTTACATTCACCTATTCAAATTTGATTTAATATTATTTAAACATGTTGACTTACTGATCATATTTGGTCCTAGTTAATATATATATATATATATATATATATATATATATCTCATTGGAGATTATGTTCATGCCATTACATAAAATATAATGTTATAATCAGGGGTTCATTCGACATTCTCTGGCATATCTTAGAATCTCACATCTTGCGGAGACTGAGTGTGTGTGTGTACACATCTTGCTGTAAATTATTTACCAGGTTCTTTCACAGTTTTGCTAAGCACCTTCTCAATGTATTTGAACACCTCAGGATCTTCTATGGTGGGACTGATCTATGAATTGAAAGTCAGAAACATCCATATTAGAAACTTTGCTTTCCTATAATTTTTGACCTGAATCTAAAGCTTTGCAGGTGTCCTTACAGCTAAGGCTGGGTACACACCACAAGATAATTTGGTTGATGTTAGACTGATTTCTCCCCTTCTGATAGTTGTGTTTTACTTGGCTAAAGTCACTGGTCTCTCATCTTCACTTAAACACTAAGCCTCTACTTAATAATGTAACGTGCCTAGTTAAAACCCTGGTTGAGATTAGCATACTACTCTCGCCATTTCTGCCATATATGAAATAGTAGGTTAGTATGTATTTTCAAATTCAGCCACTAATTCCTTAATTCTTAAATTTGAATTAGTGATATTGTAAAGGTAAATAAAGAACTGTTTTTTAAAAATAAGTACAGCATTTCTTTACTCAAGAAATACTATAAAGGTACATATTTTATGTATTTGAGGTCTGAGGCGTGGGAACAGTGAAGAAAAATAGGGCAATTTACTCTGGTTACTCGACTGGTTGGGCATCCCTGATCTAGAGATTATCACGTGAAAGGAAACTATCCAATCAGAAAGCGAGCTCACAGAAGACAGAAGCATAATAAAACGGATTTGGACAGCAGAGATGGAGGATCAGCTCGTCGATTTGTGGCAAGGGAGTGTTTATACAACTTGTCCAGTAAAACATTTATTCTCAAGTCTCGGGAGATTTTGAAAGAGGGAGAATCTGTGTGTGTGCAGCACACCACATAATCTATTATCTAATTCGCGCGGTCTCTTACATTTTAAAGATCTTTTAAGACTTTAAGGAGAGCACAAGTCATACAAACAAGTCAAAAAGTACCTTATAAGGCTTGTGGTTCACCAGGTTAGCGAGAGATGATCGTGGAATTTTTCCCGAGCGGGTTTTGGGAAGAGCTTTGACAAAGACCACCTTCTTAAAAGCCGCCACCGGTCCAATGGTGTCCCTCACCAATTTCACCATCTCTTTCACCAGCACATCCTTGCTCTTCTGACAGTCTGCAAACAAACAAGCGCATAAACAAATATACATCCCCCTGCGTTCAAGGCACTTGAACAAAATAAATACAGACTCTGAAATCCCTTTACTTCATTCACAATGCATAGTGTTTACAAGTCAGATCTAAAGGTAGGCTAAATCTACATTCCCATTCCCACATTTAGAATTTCACTGAATTTCAGAATTCAGTACTATTTTCACTATACGTAGATTTTTGTTTCATTTAAAAATCAACAATACTGCATTTATTTTATATAAAAATTAAATTCAAACACTAACAATTTGCAAAGCATGAGTCTATTTTGTAATAAAATATATTACATTTTAACATGAATAGTGTGTGTGTGTGTGTATATATATATAATTTCTTACCATTTCGGAGCACACACAAAGCCAGTGGAACATGTCCCTTTAGGGGGTCCTCCAGCCCCACAACAGCACAGTCCACCACTGAAGAGTGCAGCAGGACAGACTGAAGGACAAACACACAAAACATATTTTTTTTGGAAAGCAATAACAAAAATGCTTAAAAATACGAATATATTCATTGTTTGTGTCATGATTGAGGTGCTATCTATTCTCTCACCTCTTCGAGGGCACCGGTGGACAACCTGTGACCCGCCACATTGATGACGTCATCGGACCGAGACATGATGTACAAGTAACCCTCCTCATCCACAAAACCTGCGTCCATGGTGTCGTAGTAACCCTAGGAGGGAGTGCAATACAAACACTTTAGAAACAATGCAATAGGAATACATATTTGTGACTTTAAAGATGCATTTCAAGTACCATATAAAAGCAGCTGATATGTAATGTTTCTTTAAAGCACTAGATGGTGCTGCACCACATAAAAACAATAATTATATCCCCTAAAAATCTTATGCACATATTGTTTTAAGTTATATTAAAACAATGCTACTGTAAAATATTAATACACTACTTTCTATTTGAATATACTTGAAAACGTCATTTATTTTAGCACGCATCATTTAGAAATCCTAGTGATACACAGTGTGCATATACCAACGCTGCAAAAGTTAAGGTATTCACATTTATATATATATATATATATATATATATATATATACATAAAACGCTCAATGCAATTCAACATTAACCTTCAAAGATCGTCAGTTAATTTTTCCACCCAAAGCTATAATAATAATTACTAACTACACAAATTTACATGCTAATACGGATTTTTATGATGCTTTGCCATCCTTTTTTAAACCTTAGATCTTCAGCTCCCATTTGCTGTAACTAACTGCACTATATCATTCAAAAAATATATTCAGCGATGAACATCCTTTCAACTTTCTGTTGTCATTACAATCAGCGTGTGGTTTGAACGCAGCCAGCAGCAGCTGAGATGTAATTATCAAAAGCACACGCTGAGCACCTTCATGTGAAGGGATTAAAAGCACCGACTGTCCTGCCCGATTACTATCAAAAGGAACGGACATAGTGGGCCTATTCAAACGGCGCGGAACAGACTCACGCAAGAACTGTCAGAATCATACATCTGACTGCTGTGCCAGTTTCTCTGGGATGTATTGTTACAAGCGTATTCTCAGCTTTTGACTGAGGCACAAGTGAACTACATATACATTCAGGACCATGGACAGATCCCTGGGCGGGACCAGTGATTTTGATACTGGGTAGGTTGTTGTAAGAGGATGTAGGCCTATACGGCAGAGGTGAGGAACACTGATCCTTGAGGGCCGGTGTCCTGCAGAGTTTTGCTCCATCCCTAATCAAATACACTTGAACCATTTAATCAAGATCTTTTTTCCCCCCAGGTTTTTTCAGGGTTAGTGCTAAACTCTGCGGTAGAGTGGCCCTCCAGGATCAATGTTCTCCATCCCTGTTACAGTATGATACTGTTAAAATCATCACATGACTGTGTTCTCTTACCCTCTGTAACATCAGCTCTATTAGGCTCAACAGGGGGAGTGCGTACACCAAATGTCTGGTCATTCGTGGACTAGAGCATCCACACCCAATGACGCAACATCAAAATCCTTAGCAGAAATCCACACTCTACAGTTGAAAGACCTTTCTGTCCTTCTCTTTCTGGCTCTTTAGAGGTGGCCATGAAGGCGCCTGCACTCTCTTTGTGATGTGAAAAGGATTACAGAGCTGGTTGATTACAGGATGTGAGCTCTCTTTTTCCCAAAACTTGGGAGAAAACATTCCAAGTGCAGTACCACAATGAACGTAAAGTTAAAATATTGCATTTGGGGCAGGGGCCTGGTGGTTTCATCTGTAAACCGTTGAGCTATAATTCCCAAAGTCTGCTGAAGATGGCTTTCAAAAGCTTTCAGAAGCCGTGGTTTATATACAGGGAGGTGGGATCACTACAGTGATTGGTCTGCAATGATTGGCAGATGTAGTGAAAGAAAATACACTCATTCAGGTTTGGAATGAAGATGAAGATGAGTAAATGACAACATTTACACTAATGGGTGAACTGTTAACTACCCATTAAGAATCTTTGGGATGTGCTTTGTGCAACGGTCCAAATCTCTCTTTATCAATACAAGACCTTGGCAAAATATTAATAATGATACCACAGCTACATGTATAAAATGTCACACACTGTAATATTTACAGTGTCAAATGTATTAATTGCATCCAAAATAAATGTTTTGTTATAAATAAATGTATTTATTATGTATATATTATATTACACACACGCATACAGTATATATTTTGAAAGTATTTACATGTAAAAGCATTTTTATATTTATTTCCATATATTTCATTTTAAATATAAATATGTTTAATCTATAAAAATATATATTTTTAATAAATATACACATGCATGCGTTTGTATTTATATATATATATTAAATATACACAGTGTAGACAAATATATTATGTAAAGAAAAACTTATTTTGGATCATTTGACAGCACTAATATATATGTGCATACTCAATGCTACTCAATGCACAGCTGGTTAGAGCAAAACTGCCTGAAGTTAAATGCCAGCAAATCGGATGTTCTGGTTTTCGGGACGAACAATGATGACAAAGACTTGGGCGACCAAGTTCAACCAAAAATAAGAAATTTAGGGGTAATTTTTGACTCTGCCCTTATGTTCGATCATCAGGTCAAAAATGTGGTAAAAAATTGCTAGTACCAATTAAGGACAATTGTGTGACAGTTGTTTGTACCGAGAACTCGCCTTAAAACAAAAGGAGATCGAGCCTTTTCAGTTGTTGGTCCTAGACTGTGGAATGCGCTCCCCCCTGATGTCAGATCTGCATTATCAGCTGAGGTTTTTAAATCTTGTGTCAAAACATATCTTTATGCTGTTGCTTTTAATTCTTGACTTTGCCATTGTATGTCATGTATTTTATTTTATTTTATAATCTCTTGGATGATCAGTCCTTTGGCCTACGCAGTAGGCTATATAAATAAACGAGACTTGAAAAAGGTTTTTCACCTGGTTTAAGAAATGACATGAAAATGAACACTAACTTCAAGAACTTGGAGATAAGTGGTCTCTAATTTTGATCAGAGTTCTTTACAAACCATCTAATTTAAGTTTTGGTTTTTTTTTTATTACTGTGCTTCAGAATTTATGAAATGTTTTTAAAAACTACCCTTCCACTCCCGTTAGGATGACTTCAAATAGCAGTGACTTTGATGTTTAGGATACTATATTTTGATCTAGAAATCTTGTAGCCAAACTCTTACAGGAAACTTGGAGAAGTACAGCTCCTTAAAGAGCGTCTGATTCTGCCAGAGACTGAGAGCCGCCCCAGGAGGCAGAGGAAGCCTGATGACAGAAGAAAAAGAGACGCATTTAGAGAAAAATAAATATATAAAAAAAATAATCACGATGTGGCCTTGCTCTTCTTTGAACCATCAAAGAACAGGATGTTTTCAACCTTTCAGGGTCAGAGAATGCTTTGAAGTATGAATATAAATGACAATATTCAGAGGAACAAAAAGCTAAAAAAAGGAATAAAATACATTTTCTAGATGGAGAAAATGTCAGGAATAAAAGCATACGACCCCCTAATGGACACAATAATCAAAATATTTGAAAAATAAGCAGGAAGTGCGAGATAAACCACCATTCGATATCCTGCCTGGACCTCCTGAAAGTGTTTATGTAAAAAACAGCATCTCGTTTTAGAAGTCACAATTTCCTCTTAATCCAAGTGTGTATCCGGCAGCCTTTCTTGATTAAAATCAAATCTGTTTGAGAACTGAAATGATAAGAAAACAAACATCTACGAGATTAGTTCCCTCAGCGGCGGGCGAGGCCATGGTATTGTACCTGAAGAAACACAGAAAATGCTCTTTTCTAAGCAGACGGTGTGAGACGAGACCCCATTAGTCATTCTGCTCAGACTCGGGCTTAATGTCCTCGTAGATTTTAAAGTCAGATGTGTGATGAAAAGATTCTCTCTGCTTTGCCTTTGTGTCAGTAAATCTTTTATTGTGTAGAGAAGATTGAAGTGGAAAGCAGAAAAGAGGAGGGTTATTTGTGAAGATCAAACAAAAAAAAGCTACGCTACCATCTTTAGGACACCGGCCTGGACGGGTATCTGAGCAGACGCACCTGAAAAAATATGGGCGTCTATGTGACACGGGTACAAAAAAGAAAGACAACGGGGCTGTCCTTGCAATCATATGATAGTATAGATGATGATGAGGATGACTATTATTTAACATTTCATAAAGTTCAGTGAGGTCAGAGCTACTTCTATACCACCGGTATGACGTTAAAATTGGCCTGAAGCCCAGCCCGAGGTGCGTAAAAACGTCGGGGCCCATCGGGCTCGGACCTACATGCAAGGGCTCTATAACTTGTTACATTTCCTGAATTAGGAAAGTAAATGGGGTCCATTTTTACTTTTCTTTCACAAATGGTTTTGAGCAGTTAAAGTTATGATCCAGTAACAATATCTCGATGGATCATGACATATGCGTTGCACAGTCTTAAAAGAAAGTACAAGCAGTGCGCAAAAACAAATCACTATTTGTGCAGGACATGCGGGGTCAAATCTAGCCTGATCCTAATACATTTAGTACATTTCCGCCCTCTTCCTACTGTCTCTGTCAATAACAGATAAAACATGAAAGGATTAAAATAACTCACTTCACCACAATATTTCCCAGAGTCCTTGGTTTCACCTGTTGCATTTCATCATCAATCACTGTCACTATGAGACAAAGATGAAGAGAGTTTGAGTACTTCAGTCGCTCACTGAACCATCCGGTTAAAAACTGTCAATCAAAGGGAGCTCTAACACATAATCCTTCAGCGAAAGAGGAAATTGTTTCTAATACACAAATAAAGAGCCGCAAACATGCCACGCAAGCATGTCAATGTAGAGGAATCTCACCGTTGTATCCAGGCACGGCTTTACCGGCTGTACCAGCGGGGGGAGTGCGTGAGCAGCTCAGACCGACGCAGGACGCAGTGATGGAAGAGCCACTTTCTACAAAAGAGAGATGAGAGCAGACCATTCAGAATGAGGCACTGATGTCAGAAACACAAGCTTATTAACATATGACTGCTTGTATTTGCATATCAATGAGTATTTGTTATTTTGCAAAATTGAAGAGGCCTAGTTATACATTTCACATGCAGGTAAAAGGTTTAGAAGATCTTAAAGATCAATAAGCAGGTTCATTCTAAGGCTACGTCTACACTAATACGGATACATTTGAAAACGGCGTTTTCGTCTAAAAACACTCCGCATCCACACTATCGTTTTCAAACGTTTCCGAAGAGTTAATCATCCAGACAACTGCTGTACAACGCCGTCCGCCATCTCAGTTGAATTGGTCACATGACTGCATCATATGTCTAAAATGCGTCATCGTTTTCGAAAGCCTCCGTTTTCACGGTCCACATTGCAACGCGAAAACAACGTTATGCTAATAATGCATATTTAATGTGGTCAGGTGTAAAAATAACTCTTTTCAGTGCTAATTCTTCACAGCATGTCCTTAGTAAAAACCTGACAACAAAAAATTGAACATTGAATATCCAACTAATAATATCTAACTGACAAATGGAAATTAATAATAAATTAAAATAAAGTATTACTAAAACTGAAAGTAAATAGAAATATTACCAAAAAAAAATAAAAATGATAGAAAATTAATAAGAATAAAAAAGTATTAATAAAACAGTAATAAAATTCTTTTTTGTAACCAAACAATTTATCAAAATTGTCTTTTTACGTCGGAATATTAAAAGGTTAGTTCATCCAAAAAATAAAACTCTGTTATTAATTTCTCACCCTCAGGTCGTTTCAAACTCGTAAGACCTTTGTTTTTATTTGATATTTTTAATATCAGAGAGCCATCTGACCCTCCATAGACAACAACACAACTGAAATGATCTCAGATCCAGAAACTGACCATTCTTCTCCCTTGACTTAAGGTCTTTTCTGTCATTTTAGAGAGCATCACAACGTAAGCGCACACTTTCCTCTAGGCGTAAACAGCTGCAGACTGCGTACATGGGCATGATTTTACCCAGATGTAAACAAGACTGATTACGTCAGACATATTAAAGCTTGCAAGTGTGGTGCATTGTAATACTCTCTAATGGCAAAAGATGCAAGTCACGGAAGAATGAAGAAGAATGAGAAGAATGGTGGAGTTAAATGATGTTAATTTATTCTCCTAGCATCGCAAAACTGAAGTTGAGCCACTGATGTCACATGTTTTGACTGTTTTACAGATGTTTTTACTAACTTCAGTTGTTGCTGTCTATGGAGAATCAGATGCCTCTTAGATATCATCAAAAAAATCTTAATTTATGTTCCGATAATGAATAAAGGTCTTATGTTTTTGGAACGACATGAGAGTAATTAATGACTATTAATGAACCTTAATTAATGAAAATTTCAAAACTTAATCTTCCAGTGAAACAGCAAACTTCTCTCTGATGAAGTATGCAAGACTTAACCAATCATTACTTCTGTTTAAACCACGCCCCTTATAATAACTGAAGGATTGCGTTCAGATCTGCCTCCATCCAATTAGCAACCACTGGAATAAGCCTAGTCTCCACCTTACGTTTATTAATAAGTTTCCTTGGATATAGATCCCAAGACAGAATCTGTTACATCGCAACCTTAAAGTTGGTTTTAATGACAGACATTTCAAGGAACTCTCTACCAATCCCTTGTGTACTAGGATCTGTTACCGCCACAACAATGCATACTCAGTATGTACTGTACAACACTGCACTGACCTGCGACTCGCAAATGCGTTTGTGTGCTTGCATAAATTACATGTCTGGCTTATAAATAAACATCAACAAAAGTTAAAAATACTTCACAATCAGTAGACAACAGCGTGACACAGAGCAAAGCGTTCACAAATAGAGCACAGACTTGTTCGTCATCCGTCGCGGAGCCAGATGCTACAGGAGAGCTGTGAACAGCAGGAAGAGTGATGAAGAGTGGGCAAGAGTAACTGGAAAAACACAGAGGGAGAGAGAAAGGAGAGTGAGACAGAAAACTGTTGGCATCGCAGCGTGTGGCACCACGAGTCTGTCTGCCACTGCTGCCATGTGTGAGTAATGCAGAAAACTCAAACACTTTTCACAGGTGATGCGGGAAAGTGTTGCTGAATATTCATGGATAAGCATTTAGGTCAGCTCCACACTGCATCTTTCCAAACTCATGAATTCGGAAACAAATATATGTTAATGTTTACATCAACGCGAAATGTCTTAGGATTGGTTTTAAAAATGACTAATTTCAATGATTAAGAGTTTTTTTCTATCGAGAGGCAATAACTTTACACTAAAATTTGCACTTGTGTTACACACTGCATGAAAATCCATAATAGGGGCACTTCAACACAAAAATAAATGAAGAGGAATGAGCGGGTGTTCTTAACCCAGTTGGTGGACACTGCTAATCAACTGAGAGGGTTTTGACACATCACCTGTCCCAGCATCACCTCTCTTTAAAGATATTGTCAGCTACTAGACATCACAAAGTTGATTCTGTTGAAGACCGCTTCAAAGACTGATCAAAGAAAGTTTACCAGAGTCAAAGACTGGCAGGATTCACGCACACGGCGGCCAGCTCAAAGACGGCGGCGGGGCTCAGGGCCGCCTTAAGGTCGCTTGTACAGCCAGCAGTCATTGCCACTTACTCCCAACTGGAAACATACCAGTTGCCCAGCAACAGCAGTGACATCAGCAGCCCTCATCACCAAGCCCCCCACCTCTTCACGGCAGGAGTTGCGTCTTAAAATAGCACACAGATTATTATCAGGTCTCAAAAGCGCCAGCCTTTCTTTAATTTTCTGTGTGTACCAGATGAGAGTTGCCGTGGAGAATTAAATGACACCTTTGCATACATATGTGCATGTTTGATAGAGACTGCAAACACATATAGTCTGATTTAAACAACACGCTATGAAACACTTTGCTGTTGATAAAGCCGCTACTGGTATTCATATTATTTATAGTATTTCATATTTTAAATTAGATGTTACTTATTTTTTTATTTGAGCTTTTATTTTTTACAGCTTCAGCTATTTAAGTATCTCAACTTATAATTCCACAT
>JAUYWG010000013.1:231658-246777 GCA_034779775.1 Enteromius afrohamiltoni
TATATATATATATATATATATACTATGTAGACCTGTAAATACATGTGTATGTATTATTATATTCATATAACTTATAAATTAAACATTTAACATACAAACTTTTTTTCCCTGAAATATATACATGCATGTATTTATAGATTTTTTTTTTAAATTACGTATTGTATACAGCAAATTTCATGGTTTCATTTTGCTAATTTTACATTTCAATTACCATGATTGATCTTTAATCTTAAAAAATAATCGTTAAAAATAACAACACTGTTTAATGTAATCCTTAACAACAAAAAAAATGAATATCCACTGTTCATTCTGCATATTATCATCATCTTGTGATTCGCCAATTCAATCATTTGAAATGAGTTCAGTGCTCAGCTTTTTATTGTAAAATTATTTCAATTTTTTTTTAATTTTATTTTTTTAATTTCGGGCAAGAAATTACAAATTGCCTGCAATGGTTTCTTTATGGGTGCAAATTTTCAAAATAGTTGTTAGCCTCAGCTACTGACCAATCAGAATTCAGAATACATGTTATAACAACCCTTATACTCATCCCCATGTTAAGCATCCGAATGTATGTGTGAGAGAAACAGAGAGACGGCCTGTCACAGCAGCCAGACTTCTGATATTGCGATGCACGCATGAGCCTGGGGAGGTTTGAGCGGGTAATGACATAGATAATGAAGGTTCAAATCACTTCCACTTTATTTCAGAAAAGCTATCGCATCAGCGCACCAAACCACTGTTACACTACACCTCATCAGCTCTTCTAATCAAATCTCTCTCTGTGCCGCTGTACAATTCAAACATGCTGTGGCATTTGTGTGTTTGCACGACGAGGTGGAGATGTGGCTGTTATTACAAGTCATCTAATAATATGACTGGTCTTGATGGAGATACATAAACATGCTTTGAATCACGAAATTGGATGGAGACAGAGTGAAATTATAAATGGAGACCACGCGCGCACACACTGTGAGGACGGAATCGTTTATCACGTGAAGCACTTTGGCCTCTCTGGTCCTGTGCAGATCCATAGTTTTTTCCATTCACTCATCAATACGGATCTGACACCGGTTTTAAATTTGTGCCGTCAAACGACACAAAGGCTTTACCAGGACAGACTACAAAGATGGATATGAGAGCGAGGGGATAGGTGATTCAGCTCATTTTGTATAAATATTATCCAGTCAAGCTCAGCACCTGTTTATTTCTCAGAGATATTTATGAGCTGAATATGTTTTGCAGCCAGTATAGAATGAAGGACTAACCCAATTCATTATACATGTGATGGTTTATGCATCATGCTGCCGATAGGACACCATCGCAGCACGCATAAAAATAACCAACAGCAAGTTGCACCTTTTTTTCCATTTGCCAACTATTTTAGTGGAGCACAAAGGAACTAAAGATTATCGTTTAGTTATATAATAATAGTATTTTTATAATATTTGGTTTTACTGTATTGAGTTATTTATTTTCAATGTACAATACTTCTGTGTGTGACTTGTGAATTTAATATATTTTACTTCCTAACACACTTACTTTTTAGTTTGTCAATAAATTCCCAAAGATTAGATGAAGTAGTAATTTGTTAAGTAGTCATTTTCACAAAAAAAATGCAACACGTTTCATTTTTACATTAAAAACGGTTGACTGGTGTTGTTTGCATGGTGCTCAAAAATGGCTGTATTTTTGATGAGGTTTGTTTGTTACTTTAATGAGATGTACTATATTGTAGCATGATAATGTTTTATTTCATATGTTGAAGTTTAGGGGATTTAGGGGACTGAATTATATTTATGGAAAAGTTCTCAATTTTATGTTTATTACCATTTTTTATTATAACTTTACAAAATGTTTTACAAAATTATTTTAAATGATTGAAAATAATTTCCCAAAATGTTACAATTACAAGAAAGCCTTAGGCATAAATCTAAGCGAGTCAACATATCAACCAAATTTGAGAAAAAAATATTTCTTTATATTTTCAAAAACATACTTTAACGCAGTCAAGTTTGGGATATGTAAGATTTCTTGCTTTGTTTTTGTTAAATGTCTCTTATGACAAGCTGAGAGGAATCTTGTGCTAACCAATGGCATACATATCAAATAATATTAGCAGATTTTACAAAACAACTTTCATCTTAGGTTTGCTCAGACATTTTTTGGGATAGTGGAATGAAATCAATTATTGGTACAAAACTGACCTCAACCGCATACATACATAGTTTGAAAATCAATTAAATTCAATGGACTTGATGTGTAGAGCGCTCACTTCTCGCAATGACAGCTAGGAGCGGTCATAAAAATGTATTGGTGTTGTGCTTATGCAGAAGTCATTACTATGTCAACTGGCGTTGAGTCACAAATAAATGTCAGTGTGAACAATTAGTCCTACAGACTGAATTGGAAAAAAATGGCATCTGAATCAGTGTGAACAATGAACAAATGAATCACAGCAGAACTTGAAGACAATAACTCACCAGTTTGCCACCAGTGATCCAGCACTGGGACTCCAAAACTCCTCTTGGCCCATTCCAAGGTCTCTATATCACAGCGTTCACCGGCTACAAACAAGTTCCTCAGCCTGCCGAAAGAAAAATACCAGCTCTTAGAAAGTCTGTAAACATCAGAGCAGCCTCGTGTGTCCCAGAAGACTCTGCTGCAAAGAAATGTGAAAAGCAAGAATGCAGGTATGCATTAAATATTTATTGAACTCATTCTTGTAGTAAAGAAACCAGAAGCACTGATGAGCAGTGATTGGATAAAGCACAGCAGGCGTAAAGGTGAGGATTCACTGTTCCTGTCATCAAACTGCCCACAATCCCCAATCAAGAAATGGATAACAATGTAGTGGGTGACCACATCTCCTCAACCCTTTCATCTGCTCAAGCCTTCAGTAAACTCTACCTGTAATCCCGTAGAGACGCTCACAAGACAGCAAAGGACGCCCCAAACATCTTTTCATCATTGAGGCATGTTTGAAATGCTAATACTAGGAATGGTGAGTGATTCGATTGATTTGGTAGCTTGAGAAGCACAAGCTAAGCTGAAGTAGTCTTTGCATTGCCATTAAAGGGATAGAACACCCAAAAATGAAAGTTCTAACCCAGGAAGACATTCTTTGGAACACAAATGAAGACATTTTTGATGAAATCTGAAAGCTTTCTGGCCTTTTTAAGGCCCAGAAATGACGTAAGGATATCCTCAAAATAGTCCATGTGACATCAGTGCTTCAACCATAATTTTATGAAGATACAAGATCATCAGAAAGCTCTGGGATTTCATCATTTGTGTTTCAAAGATGAACAAAGGTGACAGAATGACAGAATTTGCTTTTGTGGGTGAACTATCCCTTTAAACTAAACAATTATAAAATTGCTAATGTTATTACTAAAATAATAACAACATCAATACTCATTTTAAAAGGCCTCATGATGAAATATGGTTTATTTCATCAATTTATATTGTAGGCCTTCCATTATTAAAATTATTAAAATAATTTAACATTAATTCATTCATTAACCCAACTAGATTTGATAGTTTTGACATTGAGTGCATATTATTCCGAAATTTAAATTACAAATGTTTTATAAATGTAGTTATTCAATAATAATCATAATGACCCCAAAGCTATTGATGCAAATACTGAACTTGAAAAATTGCACATGGTGTATAACATGGTATTAAAATATATTACGCACTGCAACAATGTATTTTATTAGTTTTTATACTTCACTGGGAACATCCATTTCAAGATTTTTCCTAAATCCCACAAGTGAAAACTTATCAAATGCATTATATTAAAATTAAATCAGCTAAAAAAAAATGTTTGTTATGTGAACAAAGTAAAACATTTTAGAATACTATTTTCTGTATTTGGAAGCAAAATTACCAAAAGAGACCAAAATCACTGATACAGCTATTATTTTAGGTAAAATATTTCATGGCTAAAGCCCCAGTCACAAAGCGACACAATCCCATTCATTTCAATAGAGTGCTAGTGATTTCCGGTGACACAAGCGACAGTGACCGGATGGGACGTTTAGAATCCTTCAACAAATGAGGAGCGACTTTCAGGAGCGAAAGCCAGTTGGAAAGAAGACAGTAGTGCTCAGGTGATAATTCTCCCTTCAAATGTCAACAACGACGTTACTCGGCAACCAGTAATGAGAACACCCACTAGCGACCTCATCGCCAGCCCCTGGCGACATGCAGCGACAAAAGTCATTGCTAGTGTGAACGATTATTCCAATAATTTATATGTTGTTATCAAATAGCAATTCACCAAGAAGTAGTGGATCTGATGAAACTGATCTGGCACTGCATTTTACCTGCCACAGATGAGCAAATAACAGCATTACAGTTTCTTACCCTCTTCCTCTCCAGGGTCAAACAATGCAGAAACTATTCAATTACCTAGAGTCAAGGTCACATGTGTGTGATCTGCATTACAATGAGCTGGAGGTTGGTTACTAGCTCATACCTTCCCTCCTCCCACATCTCACACCAGTCGTGTTCAGAGGCTCAATCGGGGCCGTTTCTCTGCTTTTACATGTCTGACAAAGGGCACCTAACTCAAACACTGCCAATTCAATAAACATTGGCTTTCTTGCAAGCCATATGCAGTGTTTGTCCTCCTTATTCACTTCAGACGCACCCACCAGCAACCATTCAGGTGTGCGATGGCATTTATGCAATTTCCATACAGTCATGCAGCAGAAACGCTATCAGAGTGAAAGCACAACACAAACTTGCTATTAGAGTTGTGTGCGCTGTGTGAAAGGAGCCTTAATGACACAAAAATGTCACGAATGAGTCAGAGTGCAGGAAAAACAAGCTCATGAAAAAGAGGCACTGATGTATATCCAGACAGGATCGTTCACTATATTGTGAGGAAGTGACTTTTGCATGTGTAACAAAATCATCCGTTTGCATCAGTGTTTGTGTTTACAACTCCACGGATCTATTCAGGAATCCAGGTGTGCATTTCTTCTGCAGGTGCACTTTAACACATGCCTTTTGATCTGGGCGAGAGAGTAGATCCTGATCTTACAGCGTCGCTGCTGAATCTCTGAGCTAGAAAATTCTATTGAGTGGAGCCGTGCCCTCTGGCACGCATTTAAACCCATGTTGAGAGCCAATGTGCGAGTCGCACTCCTGGACTGAGAGCCTGCGCTTTTGTGTCAAAGTCACGCATCGCATGGCTCCTTTGGGTCGGGCTAAATTGACCTTTCTTCCATTTCATATTTTTCGAATGTCTTTCCTGCTTATGTGTCATTTAGGTAACAAAAAAATAAAAGAGGGTTATATATTCAGTAAGGGTAATTTTAAAGATGCATTGCATAACAGCAGCTGATATAGCCAGAGCAAAATAAAGCCAATTTAAAATAATGGTTGTTTTTTTTTTTGTGTGTGTGAAAAGACATCATAATTGCTACTATGATTTGCATAAGCCAAGCACGGGAAAAAAGTATAAATATTCACGAGTTGTCAAAAAAAGTAAACGAGCACCATTTAGTAAATGACAAAGCCTATTATGCTATTGTTGGACAGTAATGATGTTACAGTATTTTTTGTTCTAGTTGGGTCCACTATGTTTTGTGTTTTATTTTCAAAGGTATATGGGCCGTTGATATAAAAACTGAACTGTGTCCTTGAGTGTGACAGCAAAAATGTAGAAAAAAAATGAACATACAAATAACATGTATGGCTATATCACTATATGTGTATACAGGGTGCGATTTGTAGGGGGGGGGATTCCCAAATCATTTCACGACACAATGCTTCAACTGACACTGAGTTTGAAAAAGCTCAGTCATATTAAAAACATCTGATGACATGACACTTGCATAAAAATACGGATCTAACGTGAGATCCTTTATCATGATTTATCAGAGAAAAAAATTATTCTGAAGTATCTCCCCCCTCTGCTTTTTCCACAAAATTGCAAACTGATTGCACGCATTTCTAAATTCTTAATTTGCTGATAATTAATGGTTAGTGAGCTAGTTGTTAAGTTTAGGGATTAGGGTAGAACAAGGCAATAATATGTGCTTAATTAACACTAATCAATAACTAATATTCTAGTGATATGCATGCTAATAAGCAGCTAATAGGTGTAACCGTAAAATAAAGTGTTACCTGCATTTCTTCTTGTTGCCAGTGTTGATGAGGAAAATGTACTGACACCATATATTTTAATGCTCATGTATTAAAAACCAAGTTCTAACTACTATCGTGTTGTTTATCCGGCCATACAGCAAGTAACAGTGAGTTAGAGAATGCTGTACAGTAAAGCTAAAATCGTCTTGCCCAATGAAACTTGACTAACATTGTAAGTTCATCTCAGGGATAAGCGAAAGAATGAGATTCTTTTACTGACTGAAATCAGTGGGTTTTTGTTCTCTGGGGTGTGAGCTTTCATTCCATGTATTAACTGGACATTTATGTAAATGATTAACAGCCATGTGACTGAGCCTTTAAACGGGCACTGAATAGTTATTACAAGACATATGCAGACTTCATTTAAATGCTGGGAACAAAAGGAATTGCCGCTCTATAACGCAGATGTGCTCTAGTTTAAATCAAAGCCATAACCAATGTATAGAAGCACTATATTGCTTTATTGAAACACATCCATTACTATCACCATGGTAACTGCACTTTTTCTCCCAATGCAGTGTCACACAAACAGCAACATTGTATTTGTAGAAGCAAAATCCACAGCAGAATCAACATTGTAATGGCATTTCTATTAAAGTAGAGCTGTTTAGTGTCTGTGTGAAGACTTTTAACAATAACTGCGTTTACAAAAAGATCAATAGGACCGCATTTGCTATATTTTCTTATAGAAAGTAGTTATTTGGGGGGGGGAAGAGAAGCAGAGCTAAGATTTCTTGTGTCTACAATGTTACTCTAGCTAAGCAGGGAAATGACTTGAGTAAAAAGAAAAACAGCCCGACTTTTGTGTGGAATAGAAATATACAGACTAAAAGCTTGTTGCGCAATAATAAAAAATAAAGTAAAAGGAACAAACAATGCAATATTAATGTGTACTACTGTGCACTCTTATTTGATAAAGAACTATAAAACTGCACCAAAAGTGATATTTTATATATAGAGTGGTCCCAGAGTATTTAGACACATCAGCCACAAATACAACACACAAAACGTTGCATTATAAAACCTATAAAACACATTTTCAAGAAGTAGCACAAGAACAGTTTTCACAGTGTTTTATTAACTGAAACCAACATAAAGCAACAAAAAAAACCCCAAAGCAACAGACATGGTTCAATATTATTCAATAAGTTGATTAAAATGTATTGTGACACCTTCTTGTCAAAGTCAACATGTCAATATATAATACATTTGAAAGAAACATCTATGAAAAATGTCCTAATTTTAATTCATGATAAAAAAAAAAAAAAAAAAAAAAAAAAAGTGGTTCAGAAAAGTTAATTCTGGAAAAAAGCCACTCGATATCATCTATTAAGTGGAATGAAATTTAGATATTCTTAAGAGTGACTAAAGTGTCCAAAACATTTTAGGAACCACTGTATACGCACCGGCAGCCAAGGAATAATAATGTTTTTAAATTTAAAAAATCAGCAGCAAATCAGTACATTACAATTTCTGAAGGATTATGTGACACTAATGGCACTAATGGTAAAAAAGTCAGCTTTGCTATCATGAAAATAGACTACATTTGAAAATATATTCAAATTGAAAATAACTATTATACATTTTAATAATACTAAAACTAAACATGTCAACTTTTGTGTAGAAAAAAAACACTTTTTATAGATGCTTTGCTGCATATGTTGGATGCTGTTAGCTATCATGTGAACAGGTACGGATTTGTGGTTACCTGCTGAGTGGATACCGTTTCCCGTGTTCTGCCTGAGGGTCTTGTTGGCGAATGGCTCTGATAGCAGTGGGAGCAGTAAACATGGAGGCCGTCCCATGCTCAGACATCACACGGAAAAAGGCCCCGGGGTCCGGAGTCCCCACAGGTTTGCCCTGCGGAAATAAAGCAGGCTTAAAGCATCTGAATGCATAAATGAAGAACTATTATCTTTAAAAAAACAAAACAAACAAACATGTAAATTAGATAAATATAAGTCTTAAATGAATATTATGCGATGTTTAAAAAATAAATCCAACGCAATGACTAATGCATTAGTTTTTTTGTGGGGGAAAAAGGTCGTTATAAGATTGTCACAGCATTGATTTTCCTACAGAAGATGCTCAAGTTTGATATTTTGTGCAGCGCTTTGTTGCAATTTTTCCAACATTTTGGAAGTGTCCACAAGTGTTCTGGTGTCATCCTGGATCAGCATGGGCATTTGCAGCGGTTGGGGAGTGAATATTAAATCAAGGATGTGTTTGAAATGGAAAGTGGCTTGGAAAGGTGCCTGGGCGGCAGATGGGCCAAACGTATGGCAAAGAAACAGAATAATACTGTTGCAAAGAGATTGCACACTCAAGTAGCATTTCACAACACTGAGCTGTTCAAATATTCATGTTTCTGCCACGCTTCTCAGAGAGAATGCTCTCAAAACTAAACAATGACTTTATATTAGGGGAATCATTAGCAAATCAAACGGATCACACATGGATGGGGGGGGGGGAAAACGGCCAATCTATTTCAAAGCTTGGATGTGTCAAGCTTTAGGCAAGCTTTGAACAAAGAAAACAAATCATTATTGTGACATTTGAGTGTTGTTATAGAAGCATACAAAAAGATTAGGTATACGGCTGATTGATTTCTAAATAAAGAAAGTGAAGGGGGAAAAAACATCTGGCAAGAATTAATTGTTTAACTGAAAAAAAAACGGTTTGTACATGATTTGAAATTTTCAGAACAAGATTCCGTCGCTCGTTGGTATCAATCAGTAATTGACAGGCATTTAATGTTAACTTAATCACTCCTTTTTATGTAATATAAATGATCCAACACAACACTGGGGGGAAAACTGCTTACGTTTTACAAGAAAACACTGCTCAGTTTTTCAACTTAAAAATATCAAGTCTAGTTCACTTTATGTTTAGTGTTATTTCACTAGTTCCCACTTCCTCGGCAATAACAGATAATAGCTTGTTTGGCGGACTGTCCGGGGGACAGGCAGGGAGCCCGGCAGCCCCCGGGCCCTAGGAAGGTTTAACAGGTGCTCGGAGCCCAGCCTGGTTATAAATTAGAAATAAATTAGATCTGGCCCCGGCTCGAGTGGCGGAAGGGGCAGGCAGAGGAAGACAAAAATGCAGATACTAAGGAGAGGAAGTGGGAGTTATTTTAAGGTGGCGGAGATTTTGGAGGGGTAATTAATAAAGAAGATATTGGTAGCAGCTGTTATCGTCTGTGCATGTTCCTTCTGAAATTCGCTGAAAGCGTCTTTTGTTCTTTCTTTGTAATTACTTGTGAATTTTACTAGACATTAACTTTTTTCTAGAGAGCTAACTGGTAATTGTTAGTGTGATCTGGGTAGTTACTTACTGGCCCAAGTTAAAACAGCCCACAGTCATAACATTATGCTGTTTTTGTTGTTTTGCCCATTTTATATTCCACCAGGAGAAAACAGTATGATGGCTGGCTGCTTGGAAAGTAAAAGCCCACCTATCCGGTCATCTTATCCTGAAAATTCTCATCCTTTACTTATCCTCATTTGGTTTCAAATTGGTATGGCTGTTGTTTGCAACACAAAAGAAGACAAGGTGGGTTCCAAACAACATCGGATCCCATTGACTTTCATTTTATGGAAAAAACACTTTTTCAAAATATATTTGCAAATCTGGGATGAAATGAAAATGAATTCATGAGGAAAACATTTTCAGTTTTGGTATCCGTCTTCCACCTCAAGCATTAGCAATGACAACTGAAGCATGCTATGCAGAAGTTCTTAAACTGGAGTCTATAACACTTTAATACAGGGAACTATTCTCAATATTTACTATTTCCTTAAATTATTAGCATATTGGCCGTTTATACACTGCATGATCATATTCTACATTCCTAATCCTACCTAAACTTAACAAATAACTTAACTATTAATACGCAGCACATTAAGGGCCGGTTTCCTGGTTAGGAATTAGATTAAGCCAGGACAAGACCTTTGCTAATTTAGGACATTTGAGAATATTTAGAAACATGTCTTACAAAAATGCATTATCTGTGAGCATTTTTAGACCAAACAATGGCAATAATGTATTTTAAGATATCTCAGCGCAAGCCTTTTCCAGTTTAGACAGCTCTTAACATTTATTTTAATCTAGGACTAGTCTTAAACCCTGTTCGGGAAACTGCCCCTAAAAGTTTAAGGCAGAATATAGTTAAGAGTTATGACAAATGAATGCTTTATTCTGATTGGTCATTTATTACACTTTGGGGTCAGTTAATCCCCAATAATGACCATCATCAATAGCACCCCTGTATAATAATTGCTCCCCCAGATATCTGAGGCTGGACGCCTCTCGTATCGCATTATAGACATGCTCTCTCCTTTCATTGAAATGCAGCTGCCATCATCTTGCATCTCAGTTATCGACTATAACCTGACTTGAATAATAGCAGTCAAGTAGTAAGCCTAAGATAATATTGTTTAAGTGTTCGTCTAGTCGTTAAAATGATAGTCCTGTACACTGTACAAGCTAACAAACAGTTCTTCTCAAATCAATATAACACATCCCTGTCAATATTCAAGTGGTGAAAAGCTGCCTAATATGCTACAAATCCCTTAAATATCCACCTTGTTTGAACTTGATAGTTTGTCTAAGCTCAAATTTGCCTTTTCTTTGCAGAAACTTTGAGTTTCATGAGCTACTAAAATATTTCAACTCAATACTTTGTGAATAATTATTGACGCATTTTGCTTCGCTCTGGGGTACTGAACTCTGTTGGGTTTTATTTTGCAATAACAGCCAGCTATATGTACAGTATCCTTTATATAATTAAGAATATTTTGTAAAAATGTTTATGTATGCATGTATGTATGTATAATATATATTTAAAAGTCAAGAATTTATTTTGGCTGTATAGACAAAATATAAACGCCAAAAAAATACTGTCTTTGTATTGTTATTAAGCAATTTTCTTACATACTGTGAATATTTAAAAAAAAAAAAAAAACAAGGAGATCATTATATGTAGGTTCACTGGCATCCAAAAGTTTCTTCAGCAAATACCACTGCTTAATAAATAAGATGGGGTTTGGCATGTTGACAGAATAAAATTGAATAAAAAAGGAGTAGGCTCAGATGTACCATGGATGTGCATAATTACAAAAGACATTAATTCAAAGAGACTGAAGGCTTTCTGCGATGGATATTGACAATGTATGAGAGATCTGTTGAAATCAAACTTCCATTACAGAGCACTAATAAATTCTGTGAGCATCTTCCATTTTCTCCTGTGGAGCGAGACAACACATCTAATCAGCAGAGGCGACGCCAATGCTGAATTCACCTTGACAAGAAACCAAACACACTCTGATCGCCTCCCATCGAGTGCAAATGATTTTAGTATTCATGCTGTGATCTCAGTGAGGAGAACTAGTTTAAAACTATGTTACAGTACAAAAGCTTATGCACAGCAACAGCAAATCGAAAGCACAACAAGCTTAAACTGAGCCAGTGATTCAGGAAGTGTGCTGTAGAGATTCAGTCATCCTTGCATTCAATCCCTGAGAGAAAATACTGCTAGAGCCAAAAAGAAATTCACAGTAGAGACTTAGGAGACCTCAGTGTCAGCATCTGGTAAACCACAACGGCAGATAATTGAGTGGTCTATAGGTCAAATGCTGTACATAAACACTCGCACATTTTTGTCCCTTACCTCGTAGAGCACAGTGGTGTTGCCATGTAGAAGTGGACCGTAGCAGATATACGAGTGGCCCACCACCCAGCCAAGGTCAGACGCAGCCCACCAGACCTGACACGGAGAGATGTTTAGGTTAAACGGTGCGAGACAGCATTTTCTCAAGGGGTCATGTCATACATTTAATCACTATTTTATTCTGTTGTTCCAACCCCGAAATGGTCATTATTCTATAAACAAGAAATATTTGTAATTTGTTTTGCGTATCTTTTCCCTAAACAGGCCATTTTTGCCACTATTCCTTTAAGACAGTGGTCTCAAACTCAATTCCTGAAGGGCCACAGCTCTGCAGAGTTTAGCTCCAACTTTTATTAGGGTTGGAGCTAAACTGTGCAGAGCTGCGGCCCTCTAGGAATTGAGTCTGAGACCAATGTTTTAAGACAACGATGTAAACACTATCTTCACACAAAGACATTTAACACATTTTTATGCAACATAGTACATCTTTGCAAAAACAGCACTACCATTTTGACAGGGTCAACCAAGGTTAAACTAAAACGAACAAAAATGTGTTTAAAATTAACTTTCCGAAGGTGCCACCAAATTAGTGATATCCCGTCTGAATTTTGCAGGCAAAAAGGTCTATTGACTAATGTTAATAGTTTAGATATATGAAGCACTGCTAGCACAGAAGTCACTTTTAATTCGTTTTTTCTTTTGGTCATGGGATGGGGGCAAATTCACATGACCAGCTTCCACCCTTGTGTATAATTGCATAAAAGGTTTTGCCATTAAACCAAAATTTCAGATGGGTATTCTATTAAATTAACAGGACTTTGCCTGCAAAAATGGCCATACATTACAGTCGGAAAACAGAGTGGAACATGCTACACCCTTTTCCCCGGTATATTCTTTACATGCCATTTAATGCAGTTTTTAGCTAAATTTTTACCAACACATTTCTTTCAATTGAGAAAGAAGTGTTTTCAAAGTACATCAAATCTCTTTCCTCAAAACATTGTTTAAAATATAATTGACTGATTGTGAAAATCACAGATCATGACCTACCTCACCAGGAGCTAGTCCGTAAACATTAGACATAGTCCAATTTAACATCACGGCATATCCTCCTGAATCTCTGACTACACCCTGATGAGAGCAAAAGAAAGTAAAAAAAAATGTGATTCCTTTATAATATTATGCAGGCTAAACTGTAATCCCCCATTAACATTTAAATTATTTTTTTTATTTTTTTTATGTCTCTTTATGGTGCAGCAAAGCATTAAGCCACACTTTTTGTTCGTGTAAGTATTTATAAATAATTATTCCATAATATTCTAAAATTCACACCAACAATGACACTGAGATGACTGGCTTACAAAAAACAAAAATATAAAGATACTCTGCACAAACAATTCTTATAATGAAGCAAAAATAGCGGCTGTGGTTGCCGGAAATCGACGGTAAAAACATGGTAATAACATCTTAGGTATTATGGTTTTAAGTTAAATTTACAGCTAAATACCGTAATTTCATTCATTGATAAAATGTTAATATACAAACATATTAAAGTACTGAAATCTGTTTTGTACCTTTAAAAGACACTTTTAAATATGAACATATATAGAAGGTGCTCAGTGTCATTCATACAAACATAAAACACCAATTATGGTGAGACTCATTAAACTAAAA
Organism: Enteromius afrohamiltoni; assembly: GCA_034779775.1. Classification (NCBI taxonomy): domain Eukaryota; kingdom Metazoa; phylum Chordata; class Actinopteri; order Cypriniformes; family Cyprinidae; genus Enteromius; species Enteromius afrohamiltoni. Next base: position 245,166 of record JAUYWG010000013.1, read on the forward strand.
CGTGCATTAAACATTCATTTAGCAACATTACATGAGACATACAACCCTAATAAACATGATAAGAAAAAAACTAAAAAGAAACAGTTATTTCTAAGAGGTAATGTACAAGAAAATGTGTTTGGTCTCAGCAGAATAGTTCAGCTACACTGCTGCTGCAAAGCAAGTACAGAGACTGGCTACTTCCAATAAATCCACAACATGCTGCTGTGAACATGAAATACTGCTACACGTATAACATATGAAACAACCCCCTTAACATACATGAATCGCCCAGTGGAAGATCTATACAGGTGGAGCTGGGGAAGGGGGAGGGTTTCTGAAGCTTGCTACAACTACTACAGCAAGCAAGCATTTAACCGTTGAGAAGCAACTTCATTGGCTTCTGTTAAAAAGAGAGGCAATCAGCTGAGCCATGTAATAAATGGTAGCATTATGTCAAATTGAAATTTAATTGAGTTTCATGCCAAATTTTGTCTAACAACACTTTCAATTTCTTCCCATCAAAAAAACTCTGGGATTATCCTGTAATTAAATTCAACTTTAATATTACGGCAACACAATTTCCCTCATTTTATTTGAGATTTTTTTGTATTCATGTAAATACCCAATATTTGTTTACGAAGCTTTTAAGGCAATCGTGTATTTTATTGTATTCATCAGTTCAGCATGAAAAAATTACAGAATGAATTAAATTCCATTTTTCATATTACAATTCATGTTGTCCCTACTGCCAGTAAATCATTAGCAAATCAGGCTGAGGGTTGATACTGAGGGACACATTTTGAGTTGTAAGAAGCTAATTACAGTAGATCCTGTGTGCCAAACACATAAATCTTAGGTGTATGTGTGTGTGTGTGAGCGAGGGAGGCCTATTAGCAAGAGGTTTATGTGCAGGGTATCATTGCCTTGGGCCAGATATTTCATATTGGCTGGAGTTTGGGTCAGTGGAGAGCCGTGTTTTGTTCATTGTGCCTTCAGGCTTTAAAACTTCCACCTGTGCTCCTTGTACTATCTTCTCTTGCCTTGCCTCTTTTTCAGTCAGAGTACATATAAAGGTGAGTTGTTAAGGATTGAACAGCACCTGAGGCATGCTAATGAAAATTTCAAGGTGCTGTTCACCTGGACAATATTAGATGGACAAAATAAAATGGTACTTAGGGGTGGAACCAAAATAGAACTAGAAAGCAGAATGACAAATAGGCCAGACTCTGCGGCCTGGATCTAGTCAATGTTACAAGTTAAAGATTAAGGGGTGGATAATATATGATGATCAAATATCCACAATAAATTTACATCTTTATAGTCATAAAAAAACTGGGATTTTGCAATGATTTTAAGGCATTTTTAAACTTGACACTGGATATTTAAAATGCAACCACCCACAGCTTGAAAACACCCAGTCAAGCCAGCTGCCACGAAAAAACTGCTCATTAAAATAATTACGGTAATTTGTAGGAAGAGCAAATAGAGGCGCTTTCAGTGTTTCTTTCAATGAATTTGATCAGCAAGTATTTACATGATGACAAAACATGATACCTTAAAGGGTTAGTTCGCCCATTTAAGACATGAAGTTGTATGCAATCCTTACCAGCACTACAGTGTATACACACTG
>JAUYWG010000013.1:267295-283307 GCA_034779775.1 Enteromius afrohamiltoni
TAAGCATGGGGTCAAAATCTAAAACAACAAAAAATACCTCCAACCTGTGGACTCACCTAAAGATACATCACTCAACTATCTTTGAAGAGGCAAAAAAAAAGAGATGCTGAAGAGGAAAATAAATCAAGCCACGTTCAAGCTTCTCTTCCTCTGATGTTTGATAAGCAGACAAAATGGAAGACATCTGATGTCCGCTCAAAAACGCTGGACAGGATGATTACTGAAATGACTGCTACAGACAATCAGCCTTTCAGCTTTGTTGAAAATAAAGTTTTCCAGCGACTCATGACTACTGCAGAACCAAGATATACTCTAAAGAGTGAGAAGTTCTACCGAACAGAGGTGTTCCCCAGTATTCACAACAGTATCATTGAGCACTGCTTAAACCTGATAAAGCAGGTTATAACTTGGCTTTCACCACAGACTGCTGGTCCTGTACAACTGAATCCCTAATGAGTCTCACATGCCATTTTATTGATGATCAATGGATTCGTAGACAAGTAATTCTGAACACAAAAGCAATGACTGGATCACACACTGGGCAGTACATTAGTGAGATGTTCCTGGGAATGCTGGAAGAATGGTAAATTGACAAAGACAGAGTGGTTCTTGTTCTCAGGGACAGTGGTGCTAACGTTGTCAAAGGTATGAGAATTGCTGAACTGTCTGACATGAGCTGCAGTGCCCACATATTACAGCTTGTTGTCAATGATGGCCTTAACTCACAAAGAGCTGTCCAGAATATTCTATCAGTGCTGAGAAGCTGTGCTACCCATTTCAATCATTCACTGCTAGACAAACAGTGTTAAGCAGTGATCCAGCAGGACCTTGGCCTACCCACACATTCCATCATTTAGGCTGTGCCAACCCGATGGAATTCCACCTTGCACATGCTGGTCAGGATGCTAGAGCAAAAAAGGGCTTTGAACGTATATGCCAGTGAGCATGGTGGGTTCACTAGCCTGAGGGCTGAGCAGTGGAAAATTGTCAGTAATAATACTGACACCCTTTCTCCAGCGTTCAGCATCATGTATCATCACATCTGTCAAAGTTCTGAAAATGTGTTGCTCAGTAGCCAAGGTCTGCCTGCCTTCTGGATCCAAGGTACAAGGCACATGCCTTTTCATCTGACACCACACTGTCAAATTCAAAACATTGGCTTAAGGAGGAAACAGAGAGCTTAGAGAAAGATAATGCACAAAGCACACAAGGTGAAGAAACACAGTCAGATGATTCCAGCACCCTTTCAAAAAGGCCCCGGAAGGAAGAAACTCAAAAGGAACTGATTGATGAGATGTATGACGCTATGCTTGGTGCTAGTTCTGAAGTTGCGGGGTCTAGCCTTGAAGGAGAGCTTTAGCAGTACCTTCTGGAACCAGTGATTGATAGAAGGATGGGCAAGCCACTTGAATGGTGGAAACAAAATTGAGAAAAGGTTCCCCATTCTAGCTCCTCTGTCAAGAAAGTTTCTTTCTCCCCCACCTTCTTCAGTGCCCAGTGAGCGAGTCTTCAGTGAAGTCAGAGCCATTTATGAAAACAAACAAAGCAGGCTTACGGGGCAGCAAATAAACAAGCAAATTATTGGTATCAGTAATAAAAAATCAATATCGGTCGATCACTACTATAAACCATGATGTTGGAATCCTTCTTACAATGCCAGAGGGCACCTTTGCACAGAAATAGCTATATCCAGAGACGTACATACAACAAAATCATACAACATTTCCTTACTCCGATAGGAAATGGGGAAATTACCCAAATAAAGAACACACGTGTGTAGGGCAAGTAAAACCGGCAAGACGTGTGAACAATGATAATAAACATTTTTAAAGCTTTATTTAAATAAGCAATAAAAAACTAAAATACTGACCAGACATCAGAAAAGCTCTTACCAGCCCACAACTGCACCCTGCCTGAAGCATTCAGTCATCACCACCTGGTGCAGGTGAAAGGTTCCGCCTTATGTAGCCCGGATGCTGCGTCTCGCTTTCCAGCGCTTCTGTAAACATACTCTTCATACTCTTCCTAACCCTAACTTTGGTTTCTAATTTTACTTTTACGTTTACCTCATTTTAAATCTAACTACAATTTTTAGTTATTTTGAAATTTAGATTATAATCATAAACTTGAATGCCGATTTTGAATTTAGTTATCTTAATTTAGAGGCATGATAATTTTAGACTTGCTATACTTTCTGTTCCCCCGTTCCGTGTGGGACGCGAAGCCATCTGGGTCTAACAACGGCCGGAACTCAGTACCGTAAAAACACAAAGTTTGTTTTACGGTCCTGAGGATCAGTTTTCCAGATGAACTTTCATTGCCTGCTCTGGGCCTCGGGAAGTCCTCATGTTTTGCCTTCCCAAGCCAGGCAAAGCAGGTCAGAGCATCTTACACAGGGAAGACACAACTGCACTTGAACCGCAACTTAGCCCAACCAGTTCGCATTGAGGACTAGTCCTCCACTAGATGGCAATGTTGTAATGCCTGTCCAGTCCAAAATTTTGGAGCCTCCACAGAAGAGGGAGAGTCAAACAACCAAGGGCCAAATTGTCCAAAGAGCTCCTGATAGAAACGACTAAGGACATTCAATCCCAGTACTCCAGGAATTTGAGGACAGATGCCCCCAGGAGGATCCTTGACCACCAAAACCCCACAATTAGCAATCAATCGGTTACACATCTCAATATCCAACTCCATATAGCCAATGTAGGGAATTGACAAAAAGTTGGCATGACAACATTAAATGAGCTAAAGTAGTACTTAAGCTTTTCTTTCCCTAACCACACTTTGGCTCTGCAATGCAGTGGGGACTAGTTTCCTGATGACGCAGGTGAGTCAGACCTCCAATAGTTTGAGATGAAGCATTTGATAGGAAACCAGTGGGTGCATACTCCCCATCGCACTTCCTAGCAAAGTCATTTGGCACACAATCCACTTACGACTTGAGTACGTCTCATGTACAGTAGTCCATAAGGTATCACGTTGGATGCAGCTGCCATCAAATCCAGCAGTTTCTGAACTGCTTGACAGTGAGTGACTGGCTTTCTCTCACTCTTGTGACCGCAGTGAGGATCGACTCAATCCGAGGAGGTGTCATACGAGCCTGCATCATGGTTGAGTCCCACTTTTTGCCGTTCAGTCTCCACCCCAGCTGTTTCATATACTGTAAGTGAGGACTACATCTTAGTGCCTGGTCACTTTGTTTGCTTACTGAGCTAAATTCAGCCAGTCGTTGATGTAACTGAGTATGTGGATGCCCTGGAGATGCAGAGGAGCCAGCACAGCATCCACACTCTACACCTCGATGCTCACAGTGCTTTATTGGTATTCTTTAGCTGTTGAGTGTTATACATTCATTATTGTGGTGCATTTGGGGATTAAATGAGTGCCCTCTATAAAACCCACTATGGATTTCCACACTACTACAAATTGTTGTCCCATTAAATAATTACTTATTTGAGGATATGGGGGTTGATTTCAGACATGGCCTATTTTGCTTGTCATCTCTGATACACCTACTGTACAGCAGCTGTGACTGAGGCACAAACTGGACAGTGTCAAATATACAGGCAACGGTTGTTAGAGATGGCAAAAACAACAGAAAGTGCCTTAGTCCGCTACTGCTGGAGTCATTCAATACAAGCTTCTCTTCTGCCACCACAGCCCACCCAAGCAACCTATAGCCAGCCACCACAGTGGCCAGTCCAAAATGAATCCCAGTTCCAGTTACCACTTTCCCTTTCTCATTTATTACCTCCACCAATGCTCACTGGAACCAGAGTATTGCACCCACCAGTATGGACCATTTCCAGGCTCATCTATGCTGAGTCAACACATGGACTGCTCCTGCAAAAGCCAATTTCACTACAACATTGCCATCCCAGAAGACGTTAAAACCGGAGCATTGCACCCAGAAGTGGGGAACACTCCCAACCTCACATATTAAAGTCACAGCAGTGGCTTCCCTGTCTTTCCTCTGCAACCACAGCGGCTTTCCTGTCCATCCCAGTCACCACAGTGATTACCATTGTGCCAGATACTGCAGTGGCTACCCTGTCTTCTTCTCTTCCCTCTTCCCTCCCCTTTGCACATGGCTCTATGTCCCCTTCCCTCAACCCCCGAGAATGGCTCGATGTCCTCTTCCCTCCTCTCTGAGCATGACCCTATGTCCTCTTCACCCCCTCCAAGCATGGCTCAATGTTCACTATATTCCCTCCAAGCATGGCTCGATGCCCTCTACCTTTCCCTCCAAGTATGGCTCGATGTCCTTCTCTCTCCTCCAAGCATTACTTGATGTCCTCCTCTCTCCTCCAAACAAGGCTCGATGTCCTCCTCCCCTTTTTTGATAACTCCGCTTCGAAAGAAGGACAGCTCAAACTGGAGTTCTGCACCTGCCATTGTGGACTGCTCCAGCAAGAGACGTGCACTTACATCCACCTTACTGCAACAGACTGCAAAAGTCGGAACTCTTGCACCCAACGACATGGATGGCTCCAGCCGGCGGTGGTTGTTTAAGTATGCTGCCGAGTGTATGGGATCTCCCGAGTTGGAGCATTGCACCCACCGTCGTGGCCCCCAACCTAAGTCTAACACTTTTGGGGGGGCACACGGGGGATAAACCTGGACACAGAGCTCTGCCAAACTCTCACCACCTAGGGGTTAAATCTGCCAAGCTCTCATCCTGCTCCCCGAACAGCATGCCAAACATGCTTAATCTGTATTTCTGTACTAAAGAGGAAGTGGGAACTTGTGAAATTATGTTTGCAAAAAAAATTTGGGAGGAGCACAAACTAATGATTAACCATAGCTACCACCAATCTCCCTATTACCTTATAACCCTATCTATCTTCATTTGTTGCATTAAACTGGAAATTGAGTGTCGGGCATCCAGCCAGAGGAGAACTGGACCCAGCTAAGCCAGGTTTCTACCAAGGTTTTTTTTCTCCCACACAAGGAGTTTTGGTTCCTTGTCACTGTTGCCTCTGGCTTGCTTAGTTGGGGACACCTAATTTCCAGTAATCATCATCGTTCTGGTCAGAGTCTGTCTCTGGATTTTAATATTTACCTCGTATCTATCGCTTTCTTCTATTCCATTAACAGTCAAATGCTTCACTACGGCCTGCATCACCGGAAGCGCTATTCAAGCAATCAATGAACTCACTTTCCTCCCAGGGGGCACGCGTGGATTGGGCCAGACACCGAGCTCTGCCCAACCCTCGCCACCTAGTCTTTAAATCCCTAGGGCTCAGGGTCCGCCAAGCTCCCAGCCTGCTCCCCGGACAGCATGCCACACATGCTTACAGTATTCCAGTACAGCCATTTACTAATGAGGAAGTGAGAACTCATGAAACCTAATTTTTGGTGATTATCATTTTGATTACAGAGATTTATTTTTTAAGAAATACATAGTTTAAACTCATCATTATACATTTACCATATATATATTTTCTCCTATTTGATAACATTCAATGCTTTGCCACAATATGCATTGTAAAAATCGCTATATGAATAAAAGTGATTGATTGATAAACCTGTTTTTGTGAAGTGGAGCAAAGAAAATAAATAAATTCTTGTATTTATTTATCCAGGACTTCTATATTGCCTAAAATATTTATGGTTTGGCTTTGTTTGCCCGTGCAGACTGATTAGTGTATGACATTGGTTCCTTGTCTAAAAAATGTACCTTTGTTTAAAAAATCTTTAACAAAGGTATAAATGAAGAACTTAGTTTTGCTGTATCAACACACTTTTGATATTTAATAACAACATTCCACGGACAAGGGAAACTCAAACAGACATATGATATAAATACACAAGGACCTCATAATTTGAACTTAAAATAGCTGGGAAACACAAGGGGAGACTAATGAACGAATGATAACATAACGACAGGAACTTCTAAATAAGGGCATACACGTGGGAAATCAAAATAAAACCAAAAAAGGAAGACATGAAAACAAAACTAAAACAGACAGATAATGCACAGTAACACTCTAGTGGTATGCTAAATGAAAACATATAGAAATCCTAGCCAGGACCCATTTATGGTTACCCTATTTTACATGTGATTTTGTCACATGATTTTGTGACTTTATCACCTTTTTTTTTTTTTTTTTTCAAAAGCCTAGGAACAAATCAATTTCTTAGACAAACTTATCTACATATGCTACTCTAATAAAAGTTAGTTGACATTTGCAGAATAATGAGTTGTCAACAGAACTGTTAAAAGAATGCTCAAAGGGGACCATTAAAATAAAGTGTTACCAAAATAAATATATCAGTGAGGTCATCTTGCAACTTTAAGTGATCAGTTTTAGCTACTTTCAGTTGAAAGCAGTTGGCAACACTGGTGTTTTTTGTTTGTTTTTGTGTGTCTTTTCATTTGAATTTTATTGGTTAAATTGAATTTAATAAAATTTCTGCAACTGACTTGTGTAGTGGAACTGTAACTAATAAAAGTAAGTTACCAAAAAAGAAAAAACAAACAAACAAAAAAACATGTTTGATCTTCAAAATCAATTTTGTATTTTAGACCATTTCAGCTCTCAAATAATTTAAGAGCATAGTCCTATAAGACCTTTATGACTCATAATCTTAAATATAGGAATATGGGTAAAATTACATCATTCTTTAAATTAGGACTAAAATTATAAAGTGTATAACTATATAAATACACATGTACAGAAGAACATTACATTAATCTAATACTACAGGAATCAAGGGAACGACTACACTAAGTTCAAACATATAACAAGAGTGCAAGTAAATGTGTCTACTTACTGTGTCACTTCCTATTCTAACACAAGGAAACACAGGAATAGGAATGATGGAGTAAGAGTTTAACAGTAAAGAAAAATAATTATTAACTTTGATTATGATCTGTAAAAATGTCAATGAGAGAAGATGCTGTCTGGAATATCTTAAAAGTTAGTATATGTTTAACTGACACTTTAAACCAGTGGTAAAATAACGCATAGACAAGAGGATTCAGACCTGAATTAATATATACAATCCATAAAAGAAATGTAACTATTTTAAAATAGATTACTGTATTTACTGTTAAAGACAAGAGATAGTATGGAATAAAGCAAAGCAGATAACCTGTCACAATGATTCCTAATGTCAGAGCAGCTTTACTCTCAGATTTCCTTCTCACTGAACCCTCTGTTACAAATTTACCACTTTTCATCAGAGAGTTTATAACTTTCACTTGCCGATGAACAACATAAAATATCTTTAGATATAAACTAATAATTGCAGAACAAGGAAAAATGAAAGACAAGAACTGATCAGTCATGCTCCAGGCAAAGTTCAGTCATACACCCGCCTCAGTCGTGCCGGGGGAGTTTCTCATCGGTTCCCACTTTTTGGGGAATCTGAAATGCTCTTAAAATGGCAGCTTGGCCAGGCTAACTTTGCTCTCGAAATGGCTGTAGCGTCAAAGAGAGTATGGGCGGGCCCAGGCTACTGCTGTAAGGTCTGCCACAATGTGTAACAAGCCGCACCTATGTGGCCCTTTCCCCTCATCTCTGCAAACCAGCTCTGCCTGTAACTCCTCATTCAGTCCTTGGTGGTACATCACTTTTAAGGACTCTGAATCGCATCCCGTTTGAGCCACCAATGTACGGAAAACCATTGTATAATCAGCTGCTGTTGACTGAATTATGTTCAGGGAACATTCACAGAACATGTCAATTGAATTTGGTTTGATCTCATTGTATTAGCAATTTATGAATTTGATGAATTTTAGTCATCAGTACAATTAACTTTAAGTTCAAATAAATCAGTTCAAATGAATGGAAATGTGTGTAATAATTTTATTAAGTTAGATCAACAAGCCATTTTTTTGAGTGTAGCCATGTCTATGCATTCTGCATTTTTTTATATATGTATTTATAATTTGAATATTTGGAAAACTGTGATATTCAAAAAAGAAAAAAACAATTCTAACATTTACAATGTCCAAATGTTTGTCAACTATTATTAAGCATTGAAATAACCTACTTAAAATATGTTTTTCTGGTACAAGCTTGTTATACAAACCAATCAGAGACAAAACTAATCAGGTTTATTCAGTGTGTTGTTTGAATTTTAACACAAGTGAAAGCGATCAGACATATGCACTCTTTATTGTTGGCGTATTGCATTTTTTTAGAATGTATTCTGTTGTTGCAGCTTAACGTTCTAAATTATGATGATTGGTGATATTTTTATGTTAATGGGCTTCGTTGTTTTCGAGGCAGAGAGCCCCTGAAACTGAAACTCAGCTGATGGTTAAAAAAAAAAAAAAGTTTTTTAAATAGAAATATATACATTTTTGTGCTTGTTTAAAATGAAAAAAGAAAAAAAAAAATAATAATTTATTAATGATTAAATACACACACTACCTATTTTTTCAAGTCGATATCAAGGAGCAGGATTGGGCACCCCTGGCTTAAATAAATGAATGACTATTAGTTGAAAAGAAAACAGGTTGACGTGGTATAATAAGCACATTCGCACCCTAAAAAGAGCAGCCTGGAAAATGGAGCGTAGCTGGAGGAGAACAAAGCTGGAAGTCTTTCGTTTAGTTTGGCGGTAAAATATGCTAACTTACAGAAAGGATTTTAAAAAGGCTAGAACTGATTACTTTTCGTCTCTATTAGAAGAAAACAAACATAACCCTTGGTATCTATTCAATACAGTGACTAAATTAACGAAATATAAAGCATCAACAGGTACTGACATTTCACAAGACCACAGCAGTAATGATTTTATGCAATATTTTACTTCCAATATAAAGAGATAGAGATAAAACAGAAACTGTGCAGCTGTCAGCTACAGTGTTGCATCAGATGCATCAGTGCACTGTAGATCCCCTGAGGAAAAATTTCACTCATTCTCTACCATAGGAGAGGAATAATTGTATAAACTTGTTAAATCGTCAAAAATCAACAACACGTATGTTAGACCCTATTCCATCTGAACTATTAAAAGAGCTGCTTCCAGATGTCAAAGATAAAAGCGCTACATAAAGAAAAGTGATTGACTGAATATATTTTAGCTATAAAAATCCTCATGAAAGGCCACAAAAGTATGATAGCAATGAAATATGACAACACTGTTGCACCAGAGAAGTGGGTATGTGTATATATGTGTCATACCATCTCTAGACATCATCTCTGCAGCAATGATACATAATTAATAACAAAGATAATTTATCAAAGCGTTGATCTTTTATGATATTTGTAATTATCATAAAAAATTTGTAATATTTGTAATATTTGTGATTAATTTATGTTTGTAAGAAAAAAGAATCAAAGAATCAAATCAAATACCTGTAATAATAATATCTGAAACTGGAATATAATTACATTTCACATGTTTTATTTAATTCTTTCTGGATTACAATCCATTATTACAATTATTTTTTGATATAGAATTTTTCTTGCTTCTGTGGTTGAAAAAGGTAAAATATGATCCACCTCTTGCAGTATTCTTATCAGAGGCATTCAACCCTGTTTCCTTGTTTCTGTGTGAGTTTGGAATCAACTTTTCAGGACAGTTGGTCCTCAGTAGTAGGGTTGAAGACCTCTGGTGTATAACTGGTGTACTGCAAACTGTGTGGATATTAAGAAGAGTAGAACAAACTGCTAACAGGAGAAGTCTCACTCGTTGCCAATGATACAGAGACAGATCATGAGACTTAATACTGCTTTTCTGGCATTAACTCATCATGTCTCAAGGGAAAATGTTCCAGGGGTGAAACCAATATCATGTATGTGTTTTTTTCATTGCTGTCAGCATGGACTGCGTTTCTGAACCTGCTGGTGATCATCTCCATCTCTCACTTCAAGAAGCTTCACACTCCAACCAACCTGATCATTCTTTCTCTGGCTGTGGCTGACATACTTGTTGACCTTATTGTGATGCCGGTGAAGCCTCTTTAACTAATTCAGAAATGTTGGTACTTTGCAGACACTTTCTGTGGACTGTTTATAATAATCATGGGACTGCTTGGGTAAACATCTCTGAGTAATCCTAATTTAATTTCTGTTGATCGATGGTTCACTTCTACATGGCCGGTCAAATTATCAAATCTACCCCAACACCTTACTTTCCTCCATCCTATTTAAATTGTACTTCATTGTCTTAGCCTTTTTCTTATGGGGGAAGGAATGGTCTCTAGTATCACAATCCACTGCGATAACAAAGTCACTGTACACTGCAATAATACAGGTGCACAGGTTTATGACAGCTAACAACCTCAAAGGCGCTACTAATTTAGAATCATGAGCAGAGGGTAACTGGGCTATTTAAAAGCAAAATAACAGGTCTTTGAGGGTCAGAAATCTGGCAGATAATTTTTTGACTCACGTGATCAAATAATGATTTGACACAGGAATTCCCAAATAAACTATTAAAAAAATCATACAATGTGATTTTTCTTTTTAGATTCTGTTTCTGATTCTGGAAAATTGTAGACGCCTCCATGATTTCTAAGTAAGAGAACTTGCAAAATTACAGGGTGATCAAATACTTTTTGACCTCACTGTATGTATATATATATATACATATATATTTATATATGTTCAAATGCAGAATTATTCCGAATTTATTTATTATGCAGCATAAGATTGGGCAGGAGATGGGTTGGTATAAAATAAAAGACATTGAGGAGAACAGAACAAACTCCTAACAAGAGGAGACTCACTCATGGCCTATGAGACAGAGACAGATCATGAGACTCAATACTGCTTTCCTGCCATACATGAACTCATCATGTATTAGGGAAAAACACTCCAGACACGAATACCATATAATGTGCATGTTTTTCTCATTGCTGTCAGCATGAACTGTGTTTCTGAACCTGCTGGTGATCACTGTCATTTGCCTGGAACATGACTGATCAGTTCTTATCTATCATTTTTCACTGTAGACACAATTTCTTATGCTCTTATTAATTACCTATATTTGAACTTAGTCTAGTCGTTCCCTTAATTCCTGTAGTTATTAGCTTAATGTAATGTTGTAAGGTATGTGTGTATTTATATAGTTATATACATTATAATTTTAGTCCTAATTTAAAGAATGATGTGATTTTACCCTTATTCCTATATTTAAGATTTATATATAGATATTTTGGGAGTTTGGGCCATGGCTACACCACACAATCTCTATTGTGCAGACTAATTTTTATAGTCTGTGGTCACAACAGTGTTGTGCTTCACTTTTGGACTCCCATGACAGTATAAATGACAGTATAAATATACATTTAATTAAACAGCAAAAAACAATGCTAGAGACCTAGTAAATCAAGCTTAAAAATGGTTAAGGGAAATGTCATTATTATGCAGAGTGGGCGGTAGATGGGTTGGTCAGTCTGATTCAGACATTTTATAAATGAAAGGACAGTAAGGAGAACAGAACAAACTTCTAACAGGAGGAGACTCACTCATGGCCTATGAGACAGAGACAGATCATGAGACTCAATACTGCTTTCCTGCCATCAACTCATCATGTATCAAGGGAAAACGTTCTAATCATGAATACAATTTAATGTTTGTGTTTTTTTCATTACTGTCAGCATGGACTGTGTTTCTGAATCTGCTGGTGATCATCTCCATCTCTCACTTCAAGATGCTTCACACTCCAACCAACCTGATCATTCTCTCTCTGGCTGTTACAGACCTGTTTATTGGATTTGTGATGCCCATAGAGGCCACCAGGCTGATTGAGATGTGTTGGTACTTTGGTGACACTTTCTGTGGAGTCTATTTACTATTTATTGCTATGTTTTTCTCAGCATCTCTCAGTAATTTAGTTTTAATTGCTGTTGATCGTTATGTGGCTGTTTGTCACCCTTTACTGTACCCACAGAAAATAACCATGACTAAAACATTAGTAAGTATCTGTCTGAGCTGGGTTTGCTGCTCATCATATAACACTGCCTTTGTAATTAATAACAGATATTCTGCCATTTCACTAAGAACAGACATGTGTTATGGAGAGTGTTTTGTTATGGTGAGTTTTGCTTGGAGAGTCACTGATCTGATTATGTCTTTTCTTTTTCCCAGTATATTGATTTTATGTTTGTATTTGAGGATTTTTTATGTGGTTCATCAACAAGTGAAAGTTATAAACTCTCTGATGAAGGGTGGTAAATGCAGAAATGAAGGCTCAGTGAGGAGGAAATCTGAGAGTAAAGCGGCTCTGACATTAGGGATCATTGTGACTGTTTACCTGCTTTGCTATATTCCCTACTATATCTGTTCTATTACAGTAATCTCTTCCACAACCATAAATGTTTTGACATGGGTCGTGTATATGAACTCAGGTCTGAATCCTATAGTCTATGCTTTATTTTACCCATGGTTTAAAAAGACAGTAAAACACATTTTAACTCTAAATATATTTAAGCCAGCATCCTCTCTGTTCAACATTTTAACAGAACATCAGTTGTAATTAAAAGGATAAAGCCATCACTGAGACTAATCTCACAAACTTCAGTTATGAGGTCATAAACATAAATAATTGCCATAATAATAATTTACACAGCGCATATTAATTAATATTAATATAATTAATATGATGTAGTTAGTTACATTGATCTTCAAATTCAGGTTTTGTTTGTTTTCGTCATTTAACTATTTTAAACTATTTAAAAATTTAGCAAGAATCACAGATCTTGAATTTATTTAGAATTCATTTAGAATCAATGTAAACACAGATTAAAACGATGAACAGTGGCTCAAATGTGTTGTCATGGTGGTTCATTAAAAGTGAAGGATTAAAATGTGTTACAGCACGCCTCAGAGGGGTAACTTCAGATTTATCCAGGGCTGTTATATGAATTCTGGGCCCTGTGCAATTTTGAGCTTGACTGCTGCTTATAAATTCTGTGATCATTTCCTCACCCTCATGCTGTTACAGAAGACTGTGGAACATAAAATATATTTTGTAGAATGTTGCAAAAATTTTCTTGAATTTCTCAAATTATGTAGCACAGAAGAAAGACATTCATTCAGGTTGGAATGACATAATGTGTAAATGATAACAATATTCATTTTTGAGCTGCCTCTCGCTTTAAGAACTTTATTACTTAATTTATATAAGTCTCTGAATCTTTATTTTTAATTGGGCCATAACTGTTACCATTTTAAAGTTTTAAAAGTTGGAATTAATAGTATTTTTAGGAAAACTCAAATTGTGAAACTCGTGAATTAAATAAATTCAGTTGCCTCAGACTGAAGTAGTTTAATTCTTTGATTCTTTTAGCTGTGATGATTTAAACTCACATTTAACAAAAACAACAACAAAAACACCAATTCACTACAGCATTTCAACAAATTAGAACACTTCATAAGACCAAAAAATAAATAAAAACAAAACTATGAATTAGTGTGTTTATTTACTGTACATGTTCTCAATACTCTACAGTCTCACTCCAACTCGTCACAATGTTGATGCTCTGTTAAGACCCTTTTGTGTCACTTTTTGAAGCTCAAGGTACGTCTTTTTAGTCACTTTTTGAATTGAAAGGCCCTCTATTGTTTTCAGTTGTTTGGCTTAATGAAACGGTTTGCATACATATATAAATGTATTATATAATTTTATATTTTCATTGCAGCACCAAACCCCACCCCTACTATAAACCTACCCACCTCTTTTCCATCCAAAGTAATTATTTCCCACATTCAAGTTCCAGGTTATAATATGTAAAAATCTAAACATTAATCTCAACATTTTTCAATAATAAAATTTACACAAAATAAAGTCTTACGCATCTTAGCTTAGCTGACAATAATCATTCATTCAGATTGCCCTGCAAAGTCATCAAAGAAAATATTTGAAAATACAAACAGGTGTCAAAGTCAAGTGTCGAAATTAAGCCTGTGCACAGCTGACAGACATGCAGACAGGACAGCGCAGGGATGCTATGGAAAGCCAATCCACACAGCAGCGAGACAGTGCAAGGCCTACTAAAGAAAAACTAAACAGCTTAGCTGGTTTAGGTTGGAAGTAGCTGGTTTTAGCGGGTCTCTTAGCCTGGCTAAACTGATCTCCAGTGGCTGGGCATCCAGCCTAAATCAGCTAAGGCTAAATGTGCAAATAGAAGTGAAAACCACAAAGATTTCATTGTCATATCATGCACCTACAGCATGGAAAAAAAAACAGAAATTAAGTCTATAAAAGGTATAAATTAAATTGGGCAACACAAAATATAATACAGGTAAATACCACCTTTAAATTCCTGCAACCCATATGAATATGTGAATGTGTGTGTTTATGTGTTAGTTTAGTTTCTGTGTCTTAGGTTTATCCAACAAAGTCATATTTGTAATTAAAAAGAAAATTATCTTTGTGCTTACAAGTTAATGTCTTAATCTGCTGATCTGTGCTTATTAATAGTGTTTACACTATAATCTGTATTTTAATATCCAGCGCAGAGTTGATGTTATACCAAAGAGTATAGAACGAGAAGGGTGTTCCTGCACAACCGGAGGAGCTGCAGTTTCAGGAACCCACTTCTAGGACCGCAGTTCTAGGACCCTAGTTTTTTGTGACAGCGCCATCTACCAACCGGGTGATGTAATGGTGGCTGCTGTTTCAGGACCGCAGATTGAGGACCCTGGTTTAGTAATGTTTGTAAATTGTATGTGATTTTTGATTCAAAATGCATCAGATGTTAATTACAATACCTGCATTGACTTTGCTCAGTTGAAGCATCCTGGTGCTTAACCTGAGAATTAACATCTGACAGAGACTTTATTGGGGACAGATCCTCGTCAGTGGAACAGAATTTTGCTCAGATTTTAAATCTTTATTATTGGTCTATTCCACAGATGTAAGAGTGAGTATATGTATATATGTACACAATGTATATATTAAACTAACGTTACTTAGCATCAGTAATTATTAATAAACCAACAAATGAGAAATAGTTAAATACAGACAATCTTTGTTTAAATGTATTTTTTATAGAACGACGACAGCAGTGTATCTGACAGGGCGTTCGCTAATCCAGCGCCACAAATGTAACGACCCATTTTCCGCGATTTAGTAAAATACCTTCTCCTCTATGGATTTCTATGGAATTTTGTCAGTACCAAGATAAAAGCCCGCCAACTGGTTGAAAGCCATACAAATATTCAGAGAGTCGAGGTGACCTGAAAATTCCTCTGGGCTAAAATCCCGAAGTGTCCAACACTGCAAGGGTTTGCACTGGATGTAATAAACATCGTATTCTGGAAAAACATACTCCCACCAGGCGGCCAGGAGTAGATTTTGAATGACACACACATTAACAGTGCCATGCAGTTTGGAACACATTGTTGAGACAGAATGTTCGCATGCTATGTCGTCATACCTACATAGACTGTAAAAATTAAATATGGTAGTAAATTTGTTAATGTATTTGCCAATTTTGCTTTTGTTTCTGTCAATTGAAAAGGTAATAAGAGCTAGAAATTCTCATGGAATAGAAATGGAGGCTGGACCTACAGATTGTGGATGACAGTGGTGTGATTGATGGAGCATCTACACAGAAAAGGTTAGATAATTTATTGAAACTAAAACTCGAATCTACTAAGTATGTATACATGTATGATGAGATATTCTATTTAAATAAAAACTATTTAGCTGCAATGCACAGTACTGCGACTTAACTTTAAAGATACATTACAAAACATATTTAAAGATCAAATATATGATAGCAGTCTCTGTTAGCAGTGATAACCTACTGACAACATGTCTGACTCGTGAACGAACTGTTTTTTTAAGTCTGACATTTTTATACTATTTTTATATTTTTACTTACAGTTGTTTTTATGTATTGATTTATTTTTGAGGCTTTTTATCAGAATGGTCGAATTATTCATTAACTAGAATTAATTTGTCAAAATTCATCACTTTTAGATAAATCCGTATCAAAATCGGTGCTAAACAGGACATGCCATTAACACAATATTATACATTAAGCAACATTACACGACCAAGTCAACGAAGTTCCCTGAAAACCACTATTGCAAAT
>JAUYWG010000013.1:283407-300277 GCA_034779775.1 Enteromius afrohamiltoni
GTTCTACAAGTGAATGCTGCACTATTGTGCCATCCCTAAAAGCCACAAAATCACTTTTACATGAACTGTTCCCTCCTGGTGGAAGACATTTTGGAAAAAAACACCTGCTAAGTGCCTAAACGTAACTGAAGGTGGTGCATTTTGGACATGCAGAAATACAGTAGTTACCATGTTTACGCCTGTAAACACATGTGAACAAAACCTCTCGGAAAAAAGTCTGTTCACTTTTGTTTATAGTGTTTTCCTCTGGTAACTAATAAATACACTCCCACGAAGAAAACGCAAGCATGCAAGGTCTGAGGTCAAATTAAACGATTTTGTTTCTAGTCCAAATATCCAATTTTCAAATCAATATATTACACTTTTTGTACATAACATCAAAAAGACCACCTTTGCACTAGTTTACGAGTTTTTAAGTTCAATTAGCCTGATTTCTATATTTGACTTCAAACTAATAAGTGCAGGAATTATTCGTATTACTCTTTTTTGGGGGTTGACTATCCCCTCAAAGACTTTAATAAAATGAATTTGCACAGCTTTAACAGTCATGTGTAATTAGATAAGGATTGTCAAATGAAAAAAAAACCCAAAACACATTCACATACAAACAGATTCTCTTTTATTACGTAATTATCCATGACATTTTTAAGTCAATATCACTTCTTAATTCCCTGTTATTCCCAGTGTTCCCATGTGTTGTGCATTCACAAGCACCTGCTATCATCATTTTGTACAAACGTCAGTATAAAATCGATTACCTTTCTGGCTGGGCTGTCGAAGCGACTTCCACAGGCCTTGCATGTCTGTTCTGGAGCAGGGGGAGATGGGTAACTGCTGAAGCCCGAGTTGGTGAAGGCCTGATGACGTGTGTTACTTCTGGTGTCCTCCACGGCAGAATCATCCAGACAGAGCCAGCCGCAGCAGCTGGCCCACATGCTCCTCACCTACTGCGAGAGTTGGAGAAAGAGACTCTTAGATTACAGCTAATCGCACCACAAATTCAATCAACTCCGTCTTCAAATACAATCAAGCCACCTTAGTCGGAGAAGACAAAGGATGCACTTTCTTAAAATGTAGATTGTTCTGCTCTAATCAATACCCTTGGAAGTGAATTAGCAGCATAAAAAAGTTCTGGCAGTATCCGTCAGGACGGCCGCAAGCTCTCAGCTGGAGTCATTTGGATGAAGAAGTAGGACTTCCATCATTTATTCAAAGGCTGGGTGCGTCTAAACCACAGGAGCTGTGCAATACTCCTACTAGGATGACACTGTATCCTTCTCTCTCTCGCACGCACACACACACACACACTCCCTATCTCACTCACAGCCAAATAAAGGCTGGCTGATCCAGTAGCACTACCATGGTTACACCTCTCTAGGTTTAGGCACAGTGTTTGAATGAGCTGATAAGATGAAACATTCAGGATGGTAAAAACAGCACACCTGGTTAACTCTCTATATACACCACTGTCCAAAGGATATTACAATGATAGCAATATTACACAAGATGTGCTGGTACCAAAAAACAAAACTGAAAACTGAACATTAAAGTGAAAATTGACACCTCTTACTTTTTTGGTGTTATTGTGCACGGACATATTCTTCCTAAAAACATTATTAATTGTGTGCCTGACCATAAAAATGATTTTTAGTAGTCTAGACATGCATCATATTTAAGTCTGGTCATTAAAATATTAAAGAATGCCTCTCAAACAGACATTTGCTGGTTGCTGGTTATAACATATAACACTGTTTTGCTATCATAGGCAGCTCAAAAAAGGTGAACAATTCTAGATATATTAACTGGTTAAAACGTTGGTTTCTGACACGAATCTATCATGGAGAAACAAGGAAGTCACGTTTAAGCAATTATCATTTCAAAACAACATTAAGACCTTCAGTTCCATTCATTTACAATCTGAATCTAATCATCTTCAGAGTGCCGACCGTAAACAGCAGTCCGAAAGTCAAGCGTGAACAGTGCTGATGCAAATTGGTGTCTGACAAACAATAAACAAACGAGTTAAATCACGTGACTGTGTTTTCATGATCAATCATTGCCAGGTGCTCATGTCCCTCTCTAGTTTTGGCAACAGTGGCGAATAAAGAGAGAATATTAAAGACTATTACATTTGGGACATGCTGCAATGCTCTTTGGTGATTGTACAGGCAGTGAACATGCAGCAAAATTTAAAAACATCAAGAATTAAGAAGAGACTACAAAGAAACGCCAACTGAGATGTTAAATAACAAGGAAGTCAAGCACCCAGCAGGACTGGCCGGACTCCCCTGTGGCGCTCTATTCACGGCCTGTGCTGTGCTAACCGCTGCCATTGCACAGTTACTGTCATGGTGACCCAGCGAGATTCTCCTAGCACTGAAGGAGCAAGCAATCAGGTTGATTTCTGCCTCGAAAACAACAAAGCCCAAAGAAAGAGGCTAACGGCAGGATCCTGTTACTCTGACAAAACCTGGATAAATAAAGAAAATAATCAGGCAACACCATTTAGTAGTCAAGTAGTCGCGTCACAGATCTTTTCACACTGCATGACTATCTTGGGGTAGCGTTCAGCGGTTGCTGGGTTCTCACTGCATGATGGATTGTTCACACTGCCTGACTTTACAACAGGAATATTCGCCAACAACTTCGTTCCAGTCCGCAAACTACGTCTCACAAACAAACACACACTAGACGTGACATGGAAACAACGCGAGGTCACATGTGCAAGACTGGAGTTCTCACATGAGACTGGGATTATTATTAAAAATGGTAGCCCGCAAGAAGCTTGCCATACTATGTTTTTGCATGTTGCATGTGCACGCATGAACAGCGAAAAGAAGAAAAAGAGATCCTTTCTGATGCTGTGATCTATACCTTTATAACTCCTCCCCCAACTTTCTGCTGTCCTGGATGCTGGTAATTACTGATGTTATTGATTCTGAATCACCGACAGGTTCAGATATTGAGCATGCCAGATATCTCAGTGGTGTCAGCGGCTCGTCTGCTATTCTCTCAGATCAGGTCAATGATAGTTCACACTGTGTGATTGCCTGTGATTTCAGGCATTTGTCAACAATGTCTGTGAGTCGGTGCATTTGTGATCAGCCTGAAGATGCTAACCGAACCTCTACAACAACATGAAAGCTTTCAGGTTAAGTGGTGCAACCATCAAGTATATATATATATATATATATATATATAAAAAAGTATTGTCATTCAGCTTGAACCGTAAACACATGCAAGCTTAAACATGCATGAGAGTCAATGCCAGCAGGGTTGGAGGGACGCTATCCTAGGGCAAGTAAATTAGTTACAGATAAATAAAAAATAAATCATTCCTACAATTAATTTGTAATTTTAAAACATGTTAAAGCACATAAAAAAAGTAACTAAAGTTACTGTGTGTGTGTGTGTATGCATTGCTTGAATAACAAAAGAACATCCCCATCAGTTCTCTTAACTCAAATTAGGAATTAGCTAGTAATTATGTTACGTTGTTACAGTGTAGTTGACTGACTGTCCTTTTCACTTTTGACAATGAGACTGAAGTATTTCTTTAACAGCGTGACAGTTATAGCAATGAGACGCATCATCTCTCCTTGGCCTGTTATATAGAAAATTTATGTTTTACAATTTGCGGTATGACGTTATCCATTCCCTAAATTAGGGCTCACCATAGACTAGGTAACCACAAAGCTAGCTAATGGCACTCTCAGTGGAAGACCCCTAACGTTAACATTAATGAGCTGGGAAATGAGGACATAAATACAGTAGTATCTCCAGAGCTGCTCCGAGGGTTCCTTCAAGAGCATTTGACCGTTTCCAAATAAAAGTTGGGTTTGGACATGTCTGCAGAAATATATGACTATTGTTCAGTGGAATGTACATAATAGGCTTCTACAAAAATGATTAAAACTTTACTATAAAAAAAACTGTAATATAAAATCCCCTTTATTTTCCAACAATAAGATGAAATTAGTTTAAAAGACAATGTTTTACGCCTTAAAAAAAATTAAATACACAACATTTTCAGAGGGGAACAAATAAGGCTTTTATAAGAATAAATACTAATGCACTAGTGTAAAGGGAGCATAACAGACGTGTAAACTGAAAACTATCATTAAATCTCTATATTTTTTTCCCGTGCAGTTTCTCAGGAGATTTTTTGAGTCTTTGAGTCTGTATTTTATTGAGATAATGTCATACTGTTAAAACTGATTTAATAAAATAGGTATCGAAAAAGGAATCGTTCAGGAACCGGAATCGAACCGAAGGCATCTGTATAAAAATTTTTAACAATACCTAGCCCTACCAAAGGGATTTCTTCCAGTTTTAAACAGGAAACCAAAACTTGCATTCATGTTGAAAACGAAAAAATAAATCCCCACAACAAACACCATCCAATTCAAATGACTTGGTGTCAGCAAACATGGCAGCATGTGCAAAGTTCAAAACAACAAATGCTCTCACAGCCCTCACTGGCCAGCTGACTAGACATTGTTACCACTGGGCTGTCACAAAATACCCCAGCCCCCCTTTTACACCGGCCCACAGTGTCAGTACACCCAAACGCTCCCTAGAAACAGACCAACAATAGCTGCACTGTGACTAGACAACACAACACACACTGAGACCGATCTCTCAACAGCAGGAGGACACTCGCAAGGCCTGGGCTGACCGCTGACAGGTCATGTGCTCGAGGCCAGAGTGGAATTATAAATGACCCATTAGCTTTGACGGATGCAGGGAAAGAATTTGAAACGTGGGAAGGATTTGAAGGTAAAATGATTGCAGTGGGAAATGTGTTAGTGCACTATTTTTTGTTTGCTTTTAAATAGAACCTTTAAATATAGTTCACTAGAATGTTGAATCTGGGTTTAGCTCTTTATTTGCACAAGAGCTTAATAGCTATTACAAGTTTAGCACCTGAGAGAGCCGCCCTTATTTGTAACCAACCGGTAAATAACCCAAGGCTTCCCAGCAGCACTGGAAACACTCTTACTGAAAGTAGAGCGAACTCGCTTTGCATTTTCTGAGGGAAATACCAACGTTTGCAAAGTTCTTGTCGGGTTTAAATGGTTTTGAAAAAACTATATGAACAGTTTCAATGTAATGCGCTGTGAAGATCAAATAAAACAGTGTAATAAATATTTCTCTTTTCTTTTACACCTTGAATACATGTTCACTTTATAAGTACAATCTTCATGAAATATTAATTTATACAAATCATTGTTTTTTTTAAAGAGTCAAACATCTTCACAACAACTTCAGCTAACCTTAGCATGTTATAAAAGGTCAAAGCCTTTTTATTAAATAAATGTATACGGGGTCAAAGAAATTAAGATGCCCGCATTCAAAATAAATTCACAAAAGTGATTTTTGTCCATAAGTAAAGTGTCAGCTTTTAAGGTTTTTAGGAAAAAAAAATGTAGTCATCCAATGTAGTAATATTTAAATTAAAAAAAATAAAAAAACATGCTTATTCTGCCATGCAAATATTAAAATATACAAAATAACAAATAAGGATATTACATTTTATTGTGTTTTAAGTGAATAAAAAAAATCTTATTGACAAGTGTGTAAAAACTAGGATATTGTAAAAAAAAAAAAAAAATTACAACTAATTAGTACTTGGGATGAAATGTGTCATAAATAGATTTTTGTTGTAAATATGCCCGACAAGATTATTACACTGAATGCCATTTAGTGGGTATATTTAGTAGGCTAATTCGGGGGGGAAATGTGTGGCATTTGTTTTTGGCTCAGAGAAAAAAATAAATAAATCAATTAATTTAAACAGGACTTGTTTTATTATTATTTGGAGCAGTTATTTTAAAGCAGTATTTCATTTATTTATTATTTTTTTTGGTTAAACCCTTTTTGTTGTTGACCCACACGCATATTAATATATACACTTTCTTGTTTCGTTTTTGGTTAAGAAACCACAAAATATTATGACGGCTTAAAATTTAGATTATGGCCTTATTAATGTTCATCGTGTTTTAAATGAATAGGTGCATTCAGGTACGAACAGGACTTTATTTTCAGGACTAAAGAGTGTCGGTTTAATAGGTGTCCTCGTCTGAAAATGAGTCAGCGACCTGTAAAGTGTGAAGTACAGATATAGACAACCTGGGACATAAAATCCAAGCCACTGATACCTATAAAGAGAAAACAAACAACGTTTCCACATTTATGAGTAACATTTACTGCTTCTGCTGTAAAAAGGCAGTGGCAGTGTGCAAAACGTGAGGATTGAACGTTACTCTGATCATATCTTCCTCTTTGTGCAAATCGACCGAGCCACTCAAAGCTCACACGATGACCTGGAAACCTCAAACACCCGTGTGTCAGATCACTCTTCTCAAACTTCCTCTTTACAACAGGAAGACGTCTGCCGCTCACCAATCGTGTAACAGAAACGTAACGCAAGTCTCACGGTAACTTTATTATTATAGGATTCTATACAGTTAAATTATATATGTCACGTTACAGCGTGGACCCTATAAACATAGCACACATCCTAACATGATAAAGTATTAATGTTAGCATATCACAGACCCAGAGTTTTAGTATAGCATCAAACTTTGAAGTTTCACAACTGAAGTATCACGCGACCAAGAGTTTAACGGCAGTGACAAAGCTGACATTAAAGTGTTTACAACTCTGAAGAGATATATCAGTGCGAATGAAAGAGTAATAATTGTGTAATTTCGACTCTCCTTTTTCAGTCTGGAGGACGATTATTAAACTTACCTCGAATGAAACGAAAAGAAGCGCTCGCAAACCGCCGCCGCCGCATACGTTACGTCCAAACCTCTCAACTGATCGATAACCCTCACCGAACAAATAAACAACATCCAACAAACCGTCCGCTGTGTGTTTTATTCTTGAACCTGGTCGATCTCGCACACTTCTGATGTTTCGGTTAGTGAGGCACTAACTCGTTAACAGGAGCGCGAGCGAGCACGTCTGCTTCAAAACACGAGAACGCGCACGTCGAATGTCAAGGCGTTTGAAGTTACGAACCACTGGCTACTAAATATAATAATAGTATAGTATAATATGTAATAGTAGGTTTAATATGGCTTTCTTTTTTTCCCTAACTTTCTGTCAAAAATTAAAAAAAATATGAATTATGCTTCATTTAAGTAGCATTTGGCGGCTTAGTAACATAATTTGTTTTCATTGTTTTTTTTGTTTTACTGAACATACTGCATCACTAAAACGTATAATGCATTAAATATACCGACAGAAAACGTTACCTGCCTCTTAAATCACAGGTAATCTCAAACGACTTTGATTGTTCCGTTCTGGTCAGCGGTGAGAAAAATAACAGCCGTCACGTGATCACGTCACAAAAAAAACACATCTGTATAACGAAATCGTTGATTTTTAATGCACTGGCCCACTGGACATCTTAAATGCATTCATATTAGATATTTAAATGTATACTATTTAAATATATATTTAAACGAACTTAAAAAAAAAGAAATCATAGTTTCTCACCATTTAGATCCCCTTCAGTTCTTTACGAGAAGACAAAAGTAGTAGGCTAGAAATGACTAGCTATCTTTACTTTTATCTTTTTGTACGTGTAAAATAGTCCTCTTATAAACTGAATTGGCTGAGAACAAACATTCCTGGAAGTATGTATATTATTTTTTTCTAACAGAAATTAATAAATCACAACGCCTGTGATCTGAGAAATTGAATCCAGATCACACAGAATCAGAAAGAACGCAGCGCCCTCTGCTGGAATAAGATGCAATAACAATGTGCATGGTAAGTTGTTTGGAGATGCTACCTTGTTTGCGGTCACCTTTGCTTCAGTGATGTAGGATCTTGTCTCAATCACTCTGTAGTAGAGTTAGGTATACTGAAACACTTGACTGCTTAGGGTAGAATCCATGTTTCTTTTGTAACCCCTCATGAAGCTCATAAGTCATCACAAATATTTGCATTCTTTCACTAAACATTTTAAAACTGGGATTTATATCTACAATTATGTAATATTGTTTACCTAAAATGTATATCTAATATAAAATATCTACCTATTTATGTTGTTTTAAATCTTTCTATACATTTATGCAGTCTTTACATGTTTACAATACTAGGACAGTCACAGCATTTTGAGTTTATGAGGAAGACTTAAAAGGAAAAGTCTTTTACAACTGTATACAACTATTTTGTAGAGAAATGTGTTCGCTGCACTTATGGCATGATGTTAAAGTACAGTATACATCGAACACAATCCCGCTTTCATATGGCGCGGCTCTGACTGATGTCTATAAAGTATCAAAGCATTTACAATTAAGTATGTAATTTGAATTGTCTTCGAATTTTTGAAAGGGTAAAATGTAAGGACAGTTAACTTCTGGCGCTCTAGCGGTTAATAAACACAACTACGTGCGCCTTGCGGAAGAACATTGTTGCCGGATCTACTTCTCTCCGGTTATGTCTATGGCGACTCCGAATATAAACACTTATTGGTGAACGGTAGTGATTCAGGAAAAAGCCGATTCATGGTGCACTCGCTAAGCATTTAAATGCTGCAAATTCTGAACACACACAAAAATATTATGGACTGTGGCTTTCAGTTTCTTCTGCAAAGCATAAATTACATACTGTGTGTTGGTAACAAAATAACTGGCAATAGGGCCAGATAGAAAAACACTATGGAAGCTGATGGCTAGTCACTTGCTTTTTTCAAAATATCTCCCAAGAGACTCAAGTTTGGAAGCAGTGTAAGATGAACAAGTGAAAATAAAGTTTTGTAAACACTCTCCAAACCGCCTTATATTTAGATCAGTCGACACCCCAAACCCTGGGTCTCCTCTTCAAATCTTTTATTCTTTACATATGCAAAACAATCACTCATCACGTGTCTCTTATGTCGAGAATAAAGACTTCCTGTGTTTGACTCAGTGTAAAGACCATTGTTAACCCCAACAAAGATAATACTTTGTGTCTTACAAGTTCTGTTACCTTGCGCTCGAAGCTCACGACACAATTCCTGCGATAAACCAACTGCCAGGTTGAATTTAGGTAAAAGAACTTGTTTTTGTCCTTCAAATGACTTAAACACCATTTAGCGTCACAGGACACAGAATGAGTTCATCCCGTTATCCCATGTCAACACATTCATTTCAAACACTGTAAGATGATACAATTTATTGCCTTAAACAGTGTACGAAAACAAAAAGAAAAGCAAAAGAATAAAAACAGCTGACCTCTATTATACAGTAATAAAAAAAAATAAAAAAAAAAGAAAAAAGTTGAACTTCCTCATTTATATCCAGTAAAATGCGAAGAGAAGGGATGAGACATGGGTTTCCCATGAGGACTCTACACTCGATCCACTAGGAGATGAAACTACAGCGCCTGGCGTCACTGGCGGGTCTGGAAATATGCAAGCAGTCCATTTTTGTTCAATTAGCTTCAAATGGAAAGGCAGTACTGATGGTGTTGTGGTTCATAGTTTCTACTATATTTTCTCGTCTGGAAAGAAATACATTGCCGTCAAGCTGTGGATGTCGCTGTAGACTGTAGACCCTTGTGTCACCAACCAAACCTATCATGCATACTCTTCTAAATGAATGGGACATGTGGCACATTGTTCCCGAAAGCTCTGGATGAGCCAGGATTTGGTCAGGTCGGGAAAATCTTTCGTAAAGACGAGGCAACAAGAACTCAAAAAGCTCTTCACTTTGAAATGGTTTAATTAAGAATCAAGCTCAAATGTTTTAATCCTCAAATACAGTAAAGAAATTTAAAGAGCAAAATATAAAAAGGACACGGCGGCAATTACGTCCGCGCGTCTACAAATTCAAAAACACAAAGGTACTTTGGGAAGGGGAAGAGATGTCGAAGTCCTTAAACGCAATCGACCTGGAGATGCTGTCCTCCAAGTTTGGGGTCTTTGAGGCGTGTGGGAGGAGCCAGCGAGGACAGGCAGAGGCGGAGTTAAGACTGAGCCCCGCCCCTTTCTAGAGCCCCCACCCCCACGTCCTTTTTTAAGCCAATCGGATGAGGGCTCGTTTGGATTCGAGAGGAGACCAGCACCTCGTGCCCCTGCCTGCATGTCACTGAAGTCTTTGAAAGATTTTATGGTGATCAAAGCCAGTAGAATCCAGTATAGCCTTCCGGAATAATGCAGCCACACTGACACAGATATTAATTCTTTAGAGAACGGAAACAAAACAAGAACAAGATGGTTACACAGGGTCCATTGTAGGAGATGGTGAATTTTGCACATGAACATTTTGACAAAGCAATATTAGAATCAACTCAACACAAAACGGGAAGATTGCGCAGTGTAGAGATCTACTAAGACGCACGACTCCGAAACTGTACAGCTGGACTACGTTGTGCTTTAACGCGCCAATTTACACACACCGTGAGGACTAGGGAGCACCACATGTACAATCCAGTGTGCGTTTGCGTACGTGAAGTCGAGAGGGAGCTCGTGACACTTTCGGGAAAAAAATAAAAATAAATGTAAAAAAAATTACGCCAAAGAGGAAATCTTCATTAGGTGCAGTCCGTCAAAAATCCCAAGAACAAAAACACAGAACAATCGTTCAATCCCATAAACCTAATACTGCTCTTCGCGAACGCCGTTATGAACGTCAACTGTAGAAACGTTAGCTAGCTGCCCCGCAAGAAAAGCGCACAAACCAAATCAAAGTCTTTTTTTTTTTCTCCCTCGCACGATAAACGGGCTTGACGCGTGTAGTTTAGTCTACAGCTAAGAAAAACAAACAAACCAACAAAAACATTTAAAATCAGTTTCATTCCATTTTAAAGAGCAGCTTAAAAAAAGAAAAAAAAAAAGAAACCTTTCGGATCTCACCAAGGATGTGAAAGAACTTTCCCCTGACGAAAACTACAGTACAGAGCAGGCACTAATTACAGGGAAGCAAAGGTGGACATAAAACCATTGTTAAACAGTTTTGCCATGCATTCACGAGCTGCTCGTTGGTGTGTGCAGGTGTCATGACGATCGATCGATGTGGGCGTGGTCTTGTGTTCCCCCCCCCCATTGAATAAATATATAGTTGCGCGATTTTAATTCGTAGGGACTCCGTTCATCTCTAACAGGTAGGAACGATGACAGAGGCCTTATCGCATTCCCGTTGGCATGATACGTTTTTTTTTTTTCGTCATTGTTTGTCATCCCCGGACCTCACCCTTCCCTCCCCGTATATATCCCTCCCCTACTTTCTCTCCTCCTCCCTCCCTCCCTTCCTTCCTTCCTTTTGGAGCGCTGAGGGAGGCTGCAGTCTCTTAGTGTTTGTCTTTGGGAATTACCTCCTCCCTGGGTTTGGCACCCCCAAAGATGGCCGAGTTGGGGTTGGCCACTTGGTTAAGGGGACCTGCCACTGTACGTGGCTTCAGCTGTAGCCTTGGTCTCTGCGCTCTTTCCTCTGTGGAAAAACGAGAAATAGAGACATTAGGCGAGATAGCATAGTTTATGCAAGTGTCAAAAACATCATTTAAAGTCAATTTGAAATGCGCGCAACCTATTTTACTTCAGACATTTTCATCAATCAAAATATCAAAATGTAAACATACAACACCTTTAGTTGCATTCTACTCTAAAAGAGTCATTTTGCTATTGGTAATATGGATGCAGCACTTACATTTCCAGCCAATAATTACACTAACACAGATAATTGATATGGTCAAGTTCTATTCAACATTGAAGGACTAGTTCACCCAAAAATGAAAATTCTGTCATTATTTACTTACCCTTAATTTCTTTATTCTGCTGAACACAAAGGAAGAGATTTTTAAAAGAAAGTTTGTAGGCTGTTTTGGGTCACTTTTGACTTCCATAGTTCGATACGATACTATGGAAGTCAATGGTGACCTGAAACAAACATTTGTGTTTGGTAGAACAAAGAAATTCATTTTCATTACATACATTTGTAACTACTCGAGTGCGAGTAAATGACAGAATTGTCATTTTATTAACTATATTGTTATTAAAGACTTGTTTACATTGGTGTACAGCTGCAAGTCAAAGCATTTTGCTAAAACACTGAAGAGACTACTTTCTCCATATTAACTCGAATTGATTTGCAGAAATTAAAACATGAATGGAAAGAGGTGAACATTCGCTAATGAGCAATGGCTTTTGCTTTCTCTTTAAGACTCTTGCTCTGTTCTGAACAAAGTCAGTCATTTAGAAAGACTCTGTAATGACAAAGTGAAACTCAGTCAGTGTTCAAGTGCTGGTGAAAATATATATATTTTTTTTGGTGTACATAAGCATATGCTTTCAGACAAAAACAGCGGGTTGAGGTAAGAGCTCTACTTTTATTTAGAAGTTATACAAAAAATAATAATAATAATAGTAATAAAGATCAAAATCAAACACTGGCAAGCTCCTAAATTGAAACATTTTTGCTTGCATTGTAGTGGTTTGAGCAGGAACATGTATTGAGAGTCCATTCTGACCCCCCCCCACAGAAAGAATAAATGTGTGACACCGTCAGAGGGTTCTCTGAAGTCTGTCTGGCCTCCGCGAGGAGGTCCATCTCTGAAGCGTCCCATGCCTCCGCCACCTCCTGCGCCTCCGCCTCCCCTTCTGTCGCCAGGGCGACCACCACCACCACCACCACCTCGACTCCTTCCCCCCATGAAGTCATCATCTCTATATCCTAAGGAAAGAAGCAGCATGTTAATAACCGGTTCATCACTCTACCTCTCCACTGCAAAGTTACGCCAAAATACTGATCCAGGATTGGCTCTGAGCAAAATATTACAGTGCTTAAGAAAAATAAAGTCTGATCCCAGATCAGTATTAATAGGCAACTTCAATCTGGAGGAAATCTGACTGAAAAGAGTGGAGACTCCACTGACAACATGACTGATGGCAATGAGATGGAGTCCCAGAGAGATCAATGTTCAAAAATTAACTAAAAATATATAAAAAAAGCCAAACTATTGCAATTACTATGCATTCATCCAGTAAATGTATAAATTTTTTTCTGATCATATTTACAAAAGGAGGAACACATCTGAATCGTCTGTGGTTGTATCTCACCGCAGACGTGCGCTATATATATATATATATATATTATATATATAATCTCAGACTCTTGCTAAAATCTAGAGCCCTTTATCTAGTGCTCTTGCCCAGTTCACACTTCGCACCTCCTCCAGATTGGTCGTAGTCGTCTCTGGAGTCACGTCCCCCTCCTCTGGCCCCACGTGAGCCACCACGGCCTGAAAGGGACAGGGGGCTGTTTAATAGGGGCATCATTTCAAAGCTGAAATGGGTGAAAGAGAGGCCCACCCACAAAACGGTTCAACTGAACCAATCAGATCATCTGCCAACAGCGCTAACAAGAAGACAGCAGCCGGACAGGCAAGTTTAGCCTATAGGAAAGCACTTTGTTTGTTAGAGGGGAAGGAAGAGGAACTAGAAAGGGCTTTCTATTCAGGGATAAAAGAACAAAAGCACAAAAATATCTGAAGATGAAACATGTATATGAACAATGACAGTGAGAAGCCCGGCCTAAAGGGATAGTTCACCCCAATTATTCACCTGTATGAGTTCTATGTATGAGGATACAACGGGGATCAGAAACTATTTGATTACTCATAGTTGGAACAACTAAAATACCCCAAAAAATATATTATTGGATGAACTACCCCTTTAAGAAATGCTGTTTTTGTGTAGAATGAGCAGTGAATGAAATACTTATAGCTATATGCAATTGCAATCAAACAAAGACAGTCCAGAATAAGAGACAGAAGACACAAAGTGAGCACAAACTAACACTAAGCATTGCTTAGGGGTGGACAGTACAACCAAAATCCTGCCTACAAAGTTTTTTGGGGGGTAAATTAGTACATTAAATGTTTAATGTACTAAAAAACCAGGTATGTGCAACAGTGATCGAGTACTTTGCCAAAAACTATAATTGTAGGGGTTAAAAAAATAAAATAAGAAATTTGAATAGGTTATAGCAGCACTTTGGGCAGCACCCTGAGCTCTGACCGTTTAGCTTGTAACAGCATGCAGTCCAAAGTACAGATGTAAGAAAAGAGAAGCATGGCTGATTAATCTAACATAGGATGTGTTAACCTGAGACTGTTCTAATGTTTTTAGAGGTTTCTTCAAAAACACTGATATTATAAAGCATATTTGTTCAACAGCATATGGCTCTGAAAATGCACAGGCGTTTCATGAATCACCTGACAAGGTAGAGGAGAACGTAGCACAAATCTGCCATAAATAAGATCATGGGAACTGTACAGACATCTATAGGCTAGATATAAGTGGCGTAACGTTATGTCTGTCATGTATCCACGTTATCAGATTAATATATTAGATATTTTTAATAACATTGCTGCATCATAATCCTGATGTAACATTTTTTCATGTAATTTCTAACTATTTTTTGTAACACTTTTTTAATCATCTCCATCACTGCCACGCCCATCCCTAGTTACACCATATTTTCTCAAAAATGTTATATTTATCTAATAGCAGTCAACTGTGATCAGGCAGGTTAAAGTGGACTAAGTGATTAGAATAAGAGAAAAGTCTTTTTCAAATAAACATCAAATTTACACAATCAACTATATAATGTAAATACAACTGGACTGGCCTTCCCGCAGCATCGCTCATTTCTGAGAATATAAAGACCTCAGTATTTGAAGAAAACACACAAGCGATACCTCAACAGAGAGAACAGCACTAATGAAAGCACAAGATAAAAAGATGTAATATTTTGATATAATCCGAGCACACACAGTACCTCTGTCGTCTTTCCGGAAGCCAAAGCCCCCGGCGCCACGTTCTTGCCTTCGGCCCTCTGCGATATCCACCCTCAAAGACCGGTCCCCTAGCAGCTGTGGAAGAACTTCATACTTAACACTACATCTCAAACAACGCCATGGTGTTCAAACAGTTCTGCTCTGTGAGATTTCTTTCTTTTAAATGAAGCCGCAGTGATCACAAAGGCTACATTTATTTAAAAACAGCACAAGTGGGAAATATAAAAGTAACACTTCTATTGTAATGTTTAGATTACATTTATCCCATATTAAGCATCACGCGATCCTTCAGAAAACATCTGATGTACTGATTTGGTAACCGTAATCACTAATGCTGCTCATTTCCGTGGAACTTCTGATTTGATACTTTAAAGAAAATATAACTCAATATATCTTTACTGTCACTTCTAATCAATTCAATGCATCCTTGCTAAATAAAAGTATCCATTTCTTAAAAACAAATCTTAAGGACCCCAAAACGTTTATCTAAAGTGCAAGTATTATCTACTGTACAAGCTTTTTAATGTCACTTTCACACAAAAAAAAAAGAAAGTGGGTGTACTCTGATTCAAAAGGACAGCTCATAATCCTGTCCTTTATCTCTCTGTCTTCCACAAACCAAAATAATACAGAACGAAGTGTGACTTACAGCGCCATCATACGTCAAAGCCTCTTTTAGAGATTCCAAGTCATCAAACTCTACATAACAGAAACCTGGAGAAAGAAAACAAATAAATAACTATTTGATCATGATTAGATTCACATCGATTTAATACATTATTTCAAGTTAGATTTAAGAGCATGCGGAAGCCATGACCTCAGTGTTGCTGAAGCCACATACTAGTCGAGCAACAGAAAGATAAACTAGTATGATAAACGAATATGTAAAAACAGCAGAACATTTTCGACTCTGTGTGCAAGGGCTTCAGTAAAACCCAGTATGAATAATAAGCAAACAACATTGCTCATTAATCATGTGGAGATCAGCCCACCTTTGAACTTGTCTGTCTCTTTGTCTCGCACTAGTCGAATGCTCCTGATGCTGAGGTCTTTGAAGATGGCATCTATGTCTCCTTGCACTGTGTTGAAGGGCAGGTTGCCGACGTACGCCGTGTAGGGCGGCTCTGTGGGAAGCTCCTTCTGCTTTCGGGGTCCGCCTGGGCCGCCACCGCCTCGGGGTCTGCTTTCCAAAAAACAAACATCCTGATCACCTCTGCACCTCCTAGAAATAACACCACACTGCTACATTATTAATTTAGATGAGCAATTCCAGCAGGACTCAAACACTGCAAATAAAAGACACACACACTCTTACCTTATTTAATGTATGCACATGTTTTAACAGTCCATCTATGTATCACAGAAACCAGCATTTGAAGTGTTTTAGGTGCATTATTGCTGTGCTATTACACTTAAATAGCATTTTATAAAAAAAAAAAAAAAATTAATGAATTAGTCACTGAATCATTCACTCAATCAATTTATTCTAAAACACAGATTTACTCAACAGAACAGTTCAACTGTGCAGGTTAAATCTATAAATCACAAACGCACAGCTGAACAGTTACAGATTTCCACTTGCAAAAAACAATTATTGGGCCTCATTCATGAAACACAAACTGAACAATTTTGTTTAAATCAATCATAAAGCTGTTCTGATGTGCTCCCTATCCCATTGAAACCATTGCTTTTGACAAAGTGATCTGACACGGAATTTGAGTTTTAACCCAGCTGTCCAATCGGCTCAATCATCCTACATGTTCAACAGATGATCAACAATAGAGAAGTTAATATTGCATTTTTATATTTAGTAATATTCTTCAAACTGAGATAATGGGAATATCTTACTGCCATGGGTATTAGCTACTCACAGCAATTACATCGCCACCAAAGCATATTTTTTTAATTTATGCAATATACTGGAAACAAACCGGAGAAAATAGACTGGACTATTTCACTGAGTCCCTGAACACGCAATTTCAGGAGCTGTAATTCAGAGGCGGGATTATGCTAATTTGTGAATGAGCGCGCACAAGTGCCTTATTTGATTGGATTACATTAACAATAGGGCTGA
>JAUYWG010000013.1:310019-323908 GCA_034779775.1 Enteromius afrohamiltoni
GTATGGACACATTAGGCTATGTGTAACCTAAACAGGTTTG
The DNA here is from genome assembly GCA_034779775.1 of Enteromius afrohamiltoni. Classification (NCBI taxonomy): domain Eukaryota; kingdom Metazoa; phylum Chordata; class Actinopteri; order Cypriniformes; family Cyprinidae; genus Enteromius; species Enteromius afrohamiltoni. Next base: position 310,060 of record JAUYWG010000013.1, read on the forward strand.
TTTCAGTTGATATAATAAGTAATATAATAATGTATACATCTGTGTCTCAACTGTATATCAATTGTTATGTTGTCTACAAAGTGAAATAATAAAGTGTCTGCTTAATGAATAAATAAAAATGTTAATGAAAGAATTATAATATGTATATGAAAACTGTAGAATCAATGGACGTAACTATGGGGCCCCATTGTGCAGCAGCAACTTTGAAAAAAAAAAAAGGAACCTCAAGGTTAATTGAAGTAAATGTGTGCAAATATAGGGCCCCATTCCTATATTTACCTGAGGCCCCAAATTCACTAAATCCGCCCCTGCATTTACTTTTACTGGAGTAAACTATATTTTATAGTATGGATCTGTACTTTTACTCAAGTACTTGATTTGTGTACTTCGTCCACCTCTGGTCATAATTGCTTACTCACATCTAGTAGTAGACTTGAATATATATTAAGACATTCTTAAAGAGTACTTTTTGTTAACTTTTAGTTTATATATATATATATATATATATTGATTTTAAATAAGTTTTTGCATTATGATTAGTCAAACCTGAACATTGCGTTAGAAGGAGAAGGCAAGCATACATTTTTTGATTTAGAATTTAATTTTAAAATGCAGTTAATTCAAACATAATGATTTATGCAAATAACTTGCAATGAATGTCTATTGTAGGTGCAGGGTTGGTGTTTGGCAATAGCACATGTGGTTTGTACAGTACAAAAACCATTACGCATATGGAATGTCCCCACTTTTCAGAAAAAACAAGTGTGTGTGTGTTTATTTTACAATCTTGATGATTTAGTGTGTCACCCCTTCACTGCTGTGAGATTTTTCTGCATTATAAATTAATTATTGAATAGATTTCACATTCTCAAAACTTTGCTCTGTGTTACAGACACAGTGTGTTTCTGCGAGCATTTGTGATTGACTGGATACACACTCTTGATGTTTTATAGTGTCATCCCGTCACTACTGTGTAGTTGTTTTCAGTTTTGTAAATGATTTGTAGATTGTGTATATACTCTGAATATCCATTTCCCATTTATTTTCTATGATCTGTCATTTTTGACTGAGGACCATAAGTGTAAAATACTGTTTTTACGCCCACTTAGCCTATTTGAATCATGCCCTCAATTTTTCTCTGTGTTCACATTCCAAGTGCCATAAAAGTCGACAAATTACATATCATTCCGATGAAGTTGTGATTTTTTTAAAATTAGAAATATAAAATTTCAAGGCTCAAGGGTTAATATACCAGTATTCATACAATGTTAATAATGTGAATTTATTTAATTTAAGTCCACTGTGAAGAATCTTAAATCAGCAAACACTTTAAACAACTAAAAACATGGCTTTAATTTAAATAGTTTCAGTTCATCATCACCTATAGCAAACATGCGGGAACTGAAATAAATAAAAAAAATGAGGTAGCAGATGAGCTTACACTTTCTGCTTATAACAAAATGAAGTGGTTTCTTTTTGGTTTTGCACTGTCATTTAGCTATTACTGAACTGCAAAATCAAATACATTTTCTTAAATGTCACGGTAAAAATATAATTTTGATAACTATTAGCTTTTAGACATGAACACTTATCATATGATCCATAACAGAACTGGCAATAGGTGTCTTCGACTTAAAGCGGTGCTGCAGTGACCAATCAGTGTATGACATCAAAGATATCATGTATAATTAAAGGGGAACACCTTGAAATGCAATTGGACTAGTTTTGGTCTAGTTTTTGTAATTGGGCGGGTTGTTGTGAAAACCTGGCAACCCTGCTCAGCAGCTGAACAAAGTCTTGCAACGGTAAGTATTTAAGTACAGTGTTTTCTTTACATAAGAAACAAAATGTCTATACAGGCTCATATTTCTGAGACAGGTGGGAACCAAGCAACCTGATCTCACAGAATTGCATGTAATAACCACGGACTCTTAACATTGTGTTAGTATCACATAATCATCGATAATTCTGTGATGGGCTCACGGAAAAGATTACATTGTAAGTCAGTGACAGGCATCAGCCGTGATCCACACACGGATTTGGAGTCAAATATTGGGTAGTGATATTGCCATTATTGCATATGTATTGGGGTGTGATTTTTCACTGTAAACTGTCACAACAGTTTTATTTATATTAATACATTTATGAGCATGTAACCCAACAGCTGCCCCTAAACCAGCAGTTACAACTACCAACATTATTTATAAAAAGGATTAATATTCTAATTCTTCCGTTGCATTGATCACCATCTCTCTGTCTCTCGCGTGTCTTGTGACCAATTGCGTGCTGTTGTGAAAGATTATTGGCTCTTGTGTGTCTGGTGATCAATTTGCATCATTGTACAGGACAAGAGAGTTTTTTCAATAAGATGTGAACATGTTAATTTCAGTGATTAAAACCTTATATTTTACTCTCTTACTTGCATAAAGACATCGTATGGCTTTAGAAGGACTTGCAACACAAATGCAACACAACTTGTTTGTAATGCTTTTTTTAGTAATGCTTATTGTCAGTGTCGCTTATATTGTCTGTGTGTGTTTTATATTGTGGGTATAAGTGGGTAGGTTTACGGTAAAGGTGGGGCTAGGTGCTACAATGAAAGTATATATTTTATATCAAATAAATCCAGTAATCCATGCATGGATCACGGCTGATACCTGTCACTGACTTACATTGTCATCTTTTCCGTGAGCCAATCCAGAATTTACGATGATTACGTAATACTAACACGGAATTATGCGTTAGGGAGTCCGTGGTTATTACATGCAATTCTGTGATATCAGGTTGGAACCGAGAGAGAGGGCACTTGAGTGATCCTCCTCACCTATTAGGTGACACATAAACTTACATTTACTGAGAAAAAATACATTTCTGAGAAATGTCTTCATTGGTCTATGATTGCTGGTACACTTTGTTAACATTTAATCTTATAATGTCGTTGGACGGTTAATGTTTAATCACAGTAAAATATGGTTTTACTACAGTAATAATGTAGAAACAAAAAAAACATTTCTGAATCAGATCATTGTAATCTTATATTTTATAATGCAGAAAGGGTACAGAGATGCACAATTAAGAGACCTTCCAGAGACCAACATTCCTGGTCCTCCACAGTATCAGGTTTTTGCCAGGTGTGTGGATGTATGTTGGACATGCTATGGTTTCTTATAAGCTTCTATTTTGACTGGAATGTTGGAAATAACTATAAAGTTCTATTTCAAAATAGTGACTGCTTTACCTCCCCCTCTTCTCACTGACATACATAAACATGATAATCAAATAATTTATTTTGATGGTCCACTTTAGACAATCTACTAACAGTAAGTAACTTTGCAACTACATGTCAACTAGCAGTCATTAGAGTATTAGTAGACTGTCTGCTGTCTGCTGGGTACAAAAACTATGCAAGTATATGTCAACTTATTCCACTAAACCTACCCAGTGTAATCTAAAAGTTAGTAGTAGACTTGCAGTTGTGAATTAACAAGAATTGGTTGAAATGTAGTTTACATGCAGTTAGCAGAATATTTAAACGGACTATTGAAATAAAGTGTAGCCCATATTTTTATTGAACTTTATGTGTAGAGAGTCATAAACATGTCTCACAGAAAATTTCTGTTGTAATTATGTTTAAAGAAACCCTAAAACCCTGAATATCTACTGTTTATTATCTGTATTATTCAACATGTCCTCCAGCCAATATGTCCGTATGGATCGTTTGTACAAAGCGAAATATGACCCATCAGAGCGTATACAGTGATGCATTATAAGAAAAGACATGATCATGCAATCACGGGTTCGAACCTTTTAGCTGCTGCAAATCTTCTGGATGAGTGGAATTCACAAATTAATCTTTCAGTAGTAGCCTATTTGTGAACCAGCTGACTGAAAAGAATCCGCTCAATAGATTCAGTCAACTAAAGAGGTTCTGTGCGTAATGATCTCTAAACAGTAAATTATGTAAGGTGTAGGGTACATAAATGTTTATGTTTGAAACTGCATGAAATAAAAAAATTATTAACAACTGCACTGAAATAAGTGATGCGAAAGTTGCGTGAGTTGTGTTTACTATAATGAAAGGTCTACACTGCATTTAAACAAAACACGCATTTTGATTGGTTAAGACAGTCATACGTCTTTTCATGACGAAAATATAACATTGTCATTATTTTTATACCCAATAGAGTTTTGTTGTTGGATGTCTATCATATTAAGATGTACCCAATTTTAAAAAAACCTGTGCACAGTCTGTGCATGGCCCTGGCTATAGAGAGAGAGATCTTACACAAGACTCATGATCTCCATGATGGTGGTATTATTTTAACCAATATAACATAAACATCTGATCCTCTATAATTCTCAATAACAGCAGGTGTTCATCACTAATGGGGTGATGAGATACACAGAAGACTGCTGGGTCTCAATTGCTTGAATGTTTAAATGGTGCCCTGCAAAATAGCATGGGTTTCATAGACAATTGGACAAGTTTTTGGGGCAGACCTGACCTGATGAAAAGATGGTCTTCATCCCTTTTGGGGTGGTGCCACTCTTCTCTCTAGAAATGTGGCACACAGTCTTAGATCTCATACTTCACTAACTGGAGCCCAGGTCAGGAAGCAGACAGACTGGCTAAACCGACTGCTGCTAGCCGCCTCACGTCATTGCTGTCAGTTAATGCTCAGCACATAGAGACTCTTTCACCTAGATATTACGCTATAGGGACTGTATCAGTTCTCCGAAGTAGAAAATAAAGGAAAAGTCCTAAACTAATTAAGAGTAACAATTTAATTGATGTTCAAAAAATAATGTTTATAATACAAAGAAACAAATGATTAAGCTAAATATCAGGTCTCTTTCTACTAAATCACTTATTTTATGCAAAGTCTGACAGGGTAGATAGCAAGAACAAGATAAGATTTAGCTGGACCAGATACTTGAAGGCTGCCAATACTGAAGCTGACTGAATGCCAGGCCAGGAGAACCATTGGCACGGAACAGGACAGGAACTCTAGAACAAAAAACAAGACAGGACAAGGCTCTACAGAAACTGATGCACAAAATGCAGGCAGGGGAATAAAATAATAAAAGATAAAAAACAAAAATAACAAAGTCATTAACTAAAACATCATGATCAACTTAAATATAAAAAGCACAAAGCAAGAGATCAAGACTAGGAGAACTTAAAGAAATAAAAGGATATTCAAATTAAAAGCAAGAGAAGGAGCAAGACAAAACATGAACCTACAAAGGACTAGACACAATAATTACCAGACAACACTCAGCCACATCCACAGGGAGAAAGACAGTAAGAGGACAATGACAAAAACCAAGAGTAACGACAAGAGAGTGTAAGACAAGACGAGTGGGTGACAAGGCGAACCAGCAAAAGACAATAGGGCAAGGGGTACAATAAATAGTAAGGAAAGCACACGAGGGACAGCTGAGACAATCAACTAAAGAAGGACTCAACAAGGCTAATGAGAGGGTGTGGTAAAGAGGAAACAAGGAGGGACTAGGGAAGCACATGGCTGACAAAAACAAAGCCATGTGCTGACACAAGACAAGACACAAAACATAAAGACAGGCAGGATCTTGACAGAACCCCCCCACCCAACGGATGCCTCCTGGCATCCAATGCCACCAGACCGACCATAGGTGTAGATATATGGTGCAGGCAGTGAAGTGGGGTGTGAGGAATAGGTGGATTTGAAGTCACAGCATGTAGGATAGATGGGGCAGACTGTACTGGCACTTATTCAAAAATCTTGAGGGGAGGGTGGGCGGGACCACCATAGACTAATCATAAACAGCAGGAACAACCCAAGAGGACTTGACAAGACAGGAACAATCTTCAAAGACCATGACCCACTGACAAGGACGTCTTTCAGGGGCATAACAGGACAGACAGGAACATTTTATATGGCCATAACTTGACATGCAGGAATACCGTCTACAGCTACGACCCTTCTGGCAGGAATGACCTCTGTAGGCATGACAGGATTGGCAGGAACATTTTACATAGCCCAGAAGTGACAGATAGACCACACCAAGACTTAACAGGCTTTCATGGCAGTCCACCCACCCTGGAGAATGGCGACTCCACCCCCGGACAGTCCAGCTGATCTGGAGTCACTTCGGCGAAGCAGAGATAGACCTCTTTGCCTCCCCCGAGTCGACCCATTGACGCCTATACTACTCTCTCGACGAGGCGCCCCTCAGCAGTGATGCACTGGCACACAGCTGGCCTCCAGCGCCCAAGTACGCCTTTCCCCCAGTGAGCCTCCTTGCACAGACCCTGTGCAAGATCATGTAGGACGAGGAGCAGGTTCTGCTAGTAGCGCCATACTGGCCCTCCCGGACCTGGTTTTCCGACCTAATGCTCCTCGCGGCGGTCCCTCCTTGGAAAATTCCCTTGAGGAGAGACCTTCTCTCTCAGGGGATGGGCACGATCTGGCACCTGCGCCCCGACCTCTGGAACTTGCACGTCTGGTTCCTGGACGGGATGCGGCAGACCTCTCTGGCCTGCCAGCAGCCGTGATCAATACCATCTCTCAGTCTATGACCCCCTCAACAAGGCAGGCCAATGCTCAGAGATGGGGTCTGTTCATCGACTGGTGCTCCTTATGCCAAGAGGACCCAGAGAGATGTTCGATTGCAGTTGTGCTTTCCTTCCTGCAGGAAAAGTTGGAGCTCAGGCTGTCCCCTTCAACTATTAAGGTATATATCGCTGTCATAGTGGAATACCATGATGCAGTGGATGGTGAATCCTTAGGTAAGCACCAACTCATCATTAGGTTCCTTAGAGGTGCGTGTCGGGTTAATCCCCGAGACCGCCCTCGGTACCCTCTTGGGACCATGTCATCGCCCTAACCGGCCTGCGGCAAGCTCCTTTCGAGCCCTTAGCATCAGTTGAAATAAAATACCTGTCGCTGAAGACAGCACTCCTGATTGCTTTGGTCTCCATCAAGAGGGTTGGGGACCTCCAAGCCTTCTCTGTCAATGAAGAGTGCCTAGACTTTGGCCCGGCTGACTCTCATGTAACACTGAGACCTCGGCTCGGCTACGTGCCCAAGGTTCCTACCACACCTTTTCGAAGTCAGGTAGTGAACCTGCAAGCTCTGCTCCAGGAGGAGGCTGACCCGGCTTTAGAGTTTTTGTGTCCAGTACACGCTCTGCACCTCTACGTTTACCGCACTCGGAGCTTCAGACGCTCTCAGCAGCTCTTTGTCTGCTTTAGAGGTCAGCAGAAAGGGAATACTGTCTTCAAACAATGGCTGGCCCATTGGGTGGTGGAAGCCATCTCCTTGGCATATCTTTAACAGGGAGAGCCATGCCCCCTAGGTCTGAGAGCCCACTCAACAAGGAGTGTTGCTTCGACCTCAGCATTGGTGCACGGTGCCTCTCTAACAGATGTCTGTAGAGCTGTGGGCTAGGTGACACCTAACACCTTTGCCAGGTTCTACAACCTCCGCAAAGAGGCTGTGTCTTCCTGTGTCTTAAATCAGACAAACAGGTAGCGGGAAGACCGGCTGGTGTCGGCTTGCTGCTGGCATTCTCAAAGGTTCCCCCATGCCAAGGCAAACCTCTCGTGGCACGTGAGCTGTTTCATTCTTTCACCTTAAATACTCCAAAACCCAACACCCCCACAAACTTTCAAACACAAACTTTTTGTTTTCGTTCCTGAGGGTCAGAGTTTATTGTCTTTGAAGATCCCAGCCATCAGCATGCCATCTGTAGGCATGTGAGAACTTTTCTTAGTCCAGCTTTCCCAGAAGGATTCAATTTCTTCAAACCTTACACAAGAATTCTACATTTAAGTTACTCCCCTGTTTACTCATCACTGTAAATAAACTCTGTCACTACTCACCACAACTCCAGTTGTCTGTCCACTTCGTTACAATACTAAGTTGCACTTTTATCATCTTTCAGACAAACATAACTTCATGGCAATACCAAGTCAGTCCCCTACACATCTCTCTCCATGACGGTAGCAGTTAAACTTTCTTATGATTGGCTGCAAATGAACCAAACCCAACTAACTTGAACATAAACACACATAACGTTATTTTTTTATTTTTTAGTCATATTGTTTTTTATTCATTATTATTGGCTTCAATTCTTCATACACGTGCATTAAAACTTCCAGCTCTGCCTCTGTGAAATATGCCACTCCCCTTTTCACTGTCATTTTCCATTTTGACTCGTGAAATCAGTGTCTTTATGTATGCGCATTAACTCTGGGTAACCAGTAGGAGGTTGATTAAACTTACTCTTCTCAGGTGTTTTGGAACCAACATACTCACGGTATGCGGGTTTGTGGTTAGGAATACCCCCCAGGTTTTGATACTATCACACGCAAACTAATAAAAAAACAAACAGTACTTGACTGAACTCATAAACGTTGCGTGTCTGGACCAGCTTGCACGCCCCTTCTTCAGGTAAATTGTTATTCCTTTCCTCTTGTGTTGTCTCTCATCTTCCGCACTGAACACGTGAGCTGTTGTGGGCGTGTACATGTCACGCGCGTCTCACGTGGAGATTGTAATGACAAAGCGAATATAGCTCGTGGGCGTGGTCACATTAAAATTAATGAGATCCCATTGAGAATCTAGACATAGTGTGGGTTTTAGACTGATAACTTTATCAAACAATATTCTGTTAAAACGTGCACTTACTGCATTCAAAAGTAGACACTTCAAGCTTTCTATAGATATGTGTCTCATGTCTGTGTGTCATGTTTTTGCAGAGTTTTAGTTCATTTTAGTGAAGGCTTTTTTAAAACAGTTTATGGATAGAACAAAGAAAAATTGCACACTTTTTATTTTCCTTATTTTGCAAACACACACACTTTTGTTGTAACTGAGAGTGAACTAAAAAAAATAGAGACCTAACAGGTTCGAATGGTGTATAACTTGTGTGACCAAAGTCAACAGAGAGACCAAAATCACGCCGGCGTAAACATCGTGAAACCATTCATGTGTGGGGTTGCTTCTCATCCAAGGTAGTGGGCTCACTCACAATTTTGCCCCAAAACACAGCCATGAATAAAGAATAGTACCGAAACACCCAACAGTTTGGTGAATAACAATGCATTTTCCAGCACTATGCAGCACCGTTCCATCAGGCAAAAGCGATAACTAAGTTGATTGAAGACCAAAACGTTAAAATTTTGGGTCAATGGCCTGGAAAATCCCCAGAACTTAATCCCATTGAGAACTTGTGGTCAATCCTCAAGAGGTGGATGGACAAAAAAAAAAAAACACTAATTCTGACAAACAAGAAGTGATTATGAAAGAATGGGTTGCTATCAGTCAGGATTTGGCCCAGAAGTTGATTGAGAACAAATTGCAGAGGTCCTGAAAAAGAAGGACCAACACTGCAAATACTGACTCTTTGCATTAATGTCATGTAATTGTCGACAAAAGCCATTGAAACATATGAAGTGCTTGTAATTATATTTCAGTACAACCCAGAAACAACTGAAACAAAGATCTAAAAGCAGTTTAGCAGCAAACTTTGTAAAAACTAATATTTGTATCATTCTCAAAACTTTTGGCCAAGGCTGTATATATATATATATATATATATATATATATATATACATATATAATACATTTATTTATATATCTAAATAAAAATAGACTATGGATATTCAGTATATGATCCAACGTAATTAGTAACTAACTTTTGAGTAGTTTTTTATCCTATACTTTTTTACTCTTACTCAAGTAACTATTCTAAATATTACTTCTACTTTTACTTTAGTAAATATTTCTGTAAGTACTTTTACTTTTACTTGAGTACAGTTTTTGGCCACTCTACCCACCTGTGGTTAGCACTTTCAGTTTATAATCTTGATGAGCATTAAAAAAATTAACTTTTTATCTGTAAGCCTGTCTCTAGACATACTGTATAATTCAATCAAGGCATATGAGTCATGTCATATGTAGTTCCATACAAACAAGGAACTTAAGTTTTATTGGACTATATTCAATAAATCATCAACATATTCTGAAACCCCCTTCACTATAAATACAGATGTTAAACTGTCCTTCAGATAATGCAAGCATAACGTTAGGAAAAATCAGTTTCTTTCTTTTCATTACATATTGTTATTCGAGGTAAGTGCTGCATTGAACATATTTGCCTTATAGCATGTACCAAATAATTACTTTTACTTATTTCATTTAACAAAGCAAATTGATATGATTTTAGAATTTGTTAATTTATTTTCAGGGAAACAATGTATAGTCAGGATGAAGAAAGGTAATTTTCAGTTATGTTTTGTATGTAAGTGTGTGTGTGTGTGTGTGTTTGGAAATGATGCATGAGTATAATAAAGATTTTAAATTACTAATATTAATGATTAAGATAAAAATGTCATAGTTTTTATGTAATTCTATAGTGTACTGTGGTAGTGGTGACATTGGTTGGAAAAATTAAAGCTAAGAGAAAAAAAAAGACACAATTCTCTGTTAATCCAAAACATAATGTTATTTATTATCTTAATGCGTCACTGATTCTTTGTTTGATGTTTTATTTATAAAGCTCACTTTCAGAGTCACAAACTCATGGAGCATTCCACAGTCATTTCATTGAGTCTGTTCAGCCTTTGATTGAGTTGATTGACTCTCTGAGGTTGATCGGCATTGATAAGGATATAGATCTACCATCCATTGCAGTGGTGGGAGATCAGAGTTCTGGAAAGAGCTCTGTTTTAGAGGCACTCTCTGGGGTGGCTTTACCTCGAGGAAGTGGTAAGATTCTGAATGTCTTATTTTACCACCTTGTGACTAAATCAGAATTGAAAATAGTATTTGTCTTAATATATGTTTTCAAAATGTTAGTTGTTACGAAAGTAATGTACACATGCTCCCTGTGTAAACGGTGTTCTTTTTAACAAAATAATGACACTAAATTTTGATTAACTTTAAGTTTGCTCTGCTTTTTTTTTTTAGTTAAAAGTTAATAACTGATTAGTTTTTTTTAAGTACAGCACTTGTCACCAGGGGTGTGGACTCAAGATTCAAGTGGGACTCGAGTCCCAAATTTGGTGAATTGCGACTCGATTCAAGATAACTAAAGAAGACTCGAGACTCGACTTGACTTGGACTTAATCACTGTCACTCAGAAAGACCTTATGATCAGATCAGAGTCGTTATCACTATGCAGCATGCACTTGACCCATTGCACTTGCCTTGCATGGGATCTTCCCATGTTCCTTCTTGGGATCTTAGTCTTGTTCTTGAAGGATTATCTTAACAGCTGTGTCTTCAAATTTATGTTTTAACTGGTAAAAGTGATTATATATATACCAGACCAAGTCATGTCCCTAAGGCCATCATTGGTCATCCATCTGGTCATGCTTCAAGCCTATTTTTTTGAGTTACCTGGAGAGGCTTCACTGTCTATGTCCATTCATATCAATCAAATTCCATGGCAGATTAATCCACTTTTAAAAGTATTTAGATTATCACTATAGTGCAATTAATTTATTTGAAGTGCCCTGGATTTTTGTGTTGTTCTAGTAAAATATTAATCTATGTGTATGCTGTGTGTGAAATGGTGCAATTGTACAGAAAAAAAAAAACATTTTTTTTTTTTGTTTTTAAGGTATTGTCACTCGCTGTCCTCTTGAGCTGAAACTGCGGAAAGTCAAAAATGAACCATGGTCAGGGACCATTTCTTACAGTGGTCACAAAGAGACCTTTTCTGACCCATTAATGGTGGATAGACTTGTTATAAAAGGTCAGTATGAAAAGGAAGGGGGGGATACATTATTTTATAAGGTGGACTTTATATGTGTGTGTATGTGTATAGAAATATATATAAATATATATGTATATATATATATATATATATGTATAGAGAGAGAGAGAGAGAGAGAGAGAGAAAGAAAGAGCATATTGATATATAGATGTATAAAAATCAGATAGATAGATTGAATTATATTAGTTATGCTCAGTAGGCTTGTTTTGGGAATTGGAATAGACTTATCCGTTGTGAATATCACACAGCCCTGGAATCAAGAGGTGGATTTCACATCGTTAGAATTTATCAATACCAAAACTATACTCCTGTCTGTTTTGAAAAAAATTGCATGTAAATTCAACAGCTCAAAATGAGCTCGCTGGAAATACAGTTGGAATCAGTGATGAACATATTACTTTGGAAATTTCATCTCCTGATGTTTGTGACCTCACTCTGATCGATCTACCTGGTATAACCCGTGTACCTGTGCAAGATCAACCTGATGATATTGGAGATCAGGTGAGTGTATGTGGTGTTTCCTCAAAGCTACTGCTTTAAAAACCAAATCCATGTACACAGTGCCTTAACTGCATGATCAGTAGCTATTACACTATTCTCTGTTAAACTGCAGATTAAAACATATATATATATATATGACATACAGTGTAACCTCTTTGACACATAGCATTCCATTCAAAGTCTATAAAAATCCATGATAAACCCTTGTTTTTCATGTTTTAGGTACACTATAAAAAATAATCCGTAAAATTTATGGGAACAACGTTTTAGGTTTTTACGATTTTAAGTTAAATTTACAGTTAAATACCGTAATTTCATTAACTGATACAGTGTTAATATACCAAGCTATTAAAGTACTGAAATCTGTTTTGTAGCTTTAAAATACAGTAATAAGCACCAAATGCAGGGGATGATAAGAAAGTCACATGATGAACCAAAGTCCATCACAAGCAGCTTTTAAATATGAACATATATAGAAGGTGCTCAGCGTCATTCACACAAACACTAAACACTATCATGATGAGACTCATTAAACTGAAATATGCAATAAACATCCATTTAACATTACATGTGACACACAACCCAAAATAAAAATAACTGATAAGAAAAAGTTATTTCAAAGAAGAAACATCAAATCCAAACAAAATTTGAAATGCAGTGCTGGGAATGTCAATTTACGTTTTGGTGTGATTTAAAGTTAGCTCTGAGCTCTGAATTGAGTACAAAATGAATTCTAGAAAAAACTGTTAGGATGTTCGTTAAATTTGAATAAAATGAAAACTAAAGGAATGTCAAATCATATGAGCCAATATTTTTTTCTCAATAGAACATAGATAACATAACAACTGTTTAAACTGAATTGTTTTATGCCCTAAATGAGCTTATTTAATATTGGATGACTGATATTTTTAAGATATCTGGGCACTGTGGTTATGAGTTTCTGGTGTTGGAACCTACCTGATAGCTTTCCAGCTGCTGAAGAGTTGTGGCTGTCTTAGACATTATCTGGAAGAGAGCATATGTTGATCTAAAACCTTTATATACTTCTCAGCATTCATAGTGCCCTCCAAAACATGCATGCTGTCCATAATGTTTGCACTCATGCATTTCCATTCCATTAGAGAAGCTGGCATTTGAACTGAACACTGATAACATGCTGGAAGCTCTCCTTCTCTTTAGCCCAGAGAACCTGGCAAGTAGCTTAATTAGTTGCTAGAAGTTGCTGGATCTTTTCAAAATATTTAGCTTTTTCAGCCCTTTGTTGCCCCTGTGAAAACTTTTTCTGAGATCTGTAGCACGCATCAAATTTGAAATAAACTAATTTAACAGCCAACATACTAATTTAATGCTCACTTATATTATTTTCTCTGCACAACATTTTACATTTCTTGGATATTATGGAAATTGTAACTCAGTGTTGTTTCATATTGATCTAAAGATTCTCTCCTTTGTAATTAGAAAATATTTTATTATTATTATTATTTTTTTTTAGATAAAAGATTTGATACTGAAATATATTTCCAAAAGTGAAACCATCATTTTAGTTGTTGTGCCTTGCAATGTTGACATAACAACAACA
>JAUYWG010000013.1:328488-348282 GCA_034779775.1 Enteromius afrohamiltoni
ACAACAATTTGATGACCCCCGAAGAATGTGGCAGGGACTGAACACAATCGCGGACTTCAGAGGGAAAACCAGCACACTGCAGACCACGGCCTCTTTGTGTGAGGATCTAAACGTATTTTATGCTAGATTCAACACAGCGAACACCATGAGAATGGAGTGATCAGTGATGACGTCAGTGCGCACACTGTGTCTGAAGAGGATGTGCAGAAGTGCTTCAGACAGGTGAACACACGCAAAGCTGCTGGTCCTGACGGAATCCCCGGCCGTGTCCTAAAATCATGTGTGGCTCAGCTAGCTGGAGTGTTCATGAACATCTTCAACCTCTCCCTCTCTCTGTCTGTAGTCCCCGCCTGCTTCAAAACGGTGCTTGCATCACATCCCTGATTGACTGGCGACCAGTGGCCCTGACCCAAACTTCATCTGCTCTGCGCTGCCGGACTCACTGGACCCTCTACAATTCGCATACCGCCACAACAGGTCCACTGACGACGCCATAGCACTGCCTCTACATACTGCCCTCTCCCACCTGGAGAAGAGAGATACGTATGTGAGAATGCTGTTTGTAGATTACAGCTCAGCATTCAATACCATCGTTCCCTCGAAGCTGGACAGGAAACTATAAGATCTGGGATTGAGCAGCTCTCTTTGCAGCTGGATCCTCAACTTCCTGTCCGACAGACGCCAGATGGTCAGACTAGGCAGCATCACCTCATCCTCCGTCTTAATGAACACTGGCGCTCCACAGGGGTGTGTACTAAGCCCTCTACTGTACTCTCTCTACACTTACGACTGCATGGCCACTAACAGCTCCAACATCGTAGTGAAGTTTGCGGACGGCACAACTGTGGTGGGTCGAAAGAGCATACAGGGAGGAGGTCAGTGCCCTGACACATTGGTGTCAGGAGAACCATCTCAACGTTGGAAGATCAAAGAGCTGATAGTGGACTTCCGGAGGTGTAGAGGAGCACACTTACCCATCACCATCAACGGCGCTGCTGTGGAGAGAGTGAGCAGCTTCCGTTTCCTGGGTATTCACATAGCAGAGGATCTCACACGGTCAGTTCATACTGGGAAGACAGTGAAGAAGGCGCAGCAGCAACCTCTTCTTTCTTAGGAGACTGAAGGGTTTTGGCATGAGCCCCCGCGTCCTCAGGTCCTTCTACCGCTGTGCCATCCTCACTGGATCTATCACGACCTGGTACGGCAACAGCACCGCCTACAACCGCAAAGCTCTCCAGAGAGTTGTGCGGTGTTCTGAGAGGATAATTGGAAGTGAGCTTCCTCCCCTCCAGAACATCTATAGGAAGCGGTGCCTGAGGAAAGCGAGGAGGATCATCAAAGACTCCAGTCACCCCAGTGACAGTTTATTCAGACCACTTCCGTCAGGAAGGAGGTACTGCAGCATCCGGTATCAGATCTGGTATGCAGAATCAGATATGAAAACGTTGACTTGTTAGGTGATGTTTTCGCATTAAAGTCGTATTATTTCCTATTCATGCAATAGAATGTTTGCGAATACTAGGGAATAGCAATATGGCGGCGCGGTGGCTTCACTTCTATGATGTCATGAGCTATTCAGTTCTCTGTATAGATCAGTGATTATAACACTTTAAACAGCACAAACTGGGCTACAAAAATATGTGATGGGAACTAGGAAAACCCTAAACACTGTGAAATTTGAAACTTTTTTTTTTCCTTCCTTTTTTTATATAACGTCTCAGTTACGTATATCATGTCACGTCGGATATGACTGACGAATTGGGATCTTGCTTTGAGAGGACCTGCCTACTTTGAATGTATGAAAGTACAGATTGCATCCAGCTATAGCTGATCACCGTGTGAGTATAAACAGGCAGTGGATGTGTGCATCTTTAGTTTTCCACGGAGGAGCCGAGCCGGTGACCTTGACGCTCTGTGGCAGTGCAGCACCATTTGCGATGGGACGTAACGTGCCGAAGGGAACAGAGGAACTCAACAGGGTCTACATGGACACTCTGGAGAATTTTACAAGCCGACCCAAACCGGGCCTCTCAGTGCCTCTACCCATTTGAGGTAAGACCATAGAAGGATACCGGTTCCACACGAAGGCTATAGAATCTAGTGAACGTGTTCGGGGTCACCTAGCCCGCAGCTCTACAAATATCTGTCAACGAGGTGCCATATGCCAACGCCCAGGATGAGGGCACACTTCTTGTTGAGTGGGCTTGTAACCAGAGGGGGAAGGGCACACCCTGCTCCTGGTAGGCTAGGGTGATGGCATCCACTATCCAGTGGGCCATCCTCTGCTTGGAGACGGCATTCCCCTTCTGACAAAGAGCTGCTCTGAGGTCCTGAAGCTTTGTGTACAGTCAACGTAGCATCTTAGTGTTTGGACGGGACAAAACAAAACTAGGCCTGGGTCTGCCTCCTCTGAGGGCAGCGCTTGAAGGCTCACCACCTGATCTCTAAACAGAGTGGTAGGAACCTTGGGCACGTAGCATGTGGCCTTAGTGTTACCTGGGAATCTGCTGGCCCGCACTCAAGACATGATTCGTCGCCTGCAGGTCCCTGACCCTCTCGAAGGAGGCGAGCAGGAGCAGTGTATTTATTCATAAGAACTTCAGCTCGACTGCTGGCAAAGGCTTAAATGGGACCCACTGTAGTGCTCTCAGCATTAGAGTCAGGTTCCAAGATGGTACAGTGGGGGGCCGTGGAGGAATCAACCTTCTTGCCAACCTGAAGAAACCTGATGACCAGGTCATGCTTACCCACAGACCTCCCATCTATTGGGTTGCGGTTTGCAGCGATGGCTGCCACATAGACTTTAGGGGGGAGGGAGACAGCCTTTGCTCTAACCCTTGCAGCAGAAATGAAAGCACGACTCTGATCGGGCATCTCCGGGGGTCTTCTCGTTGAGAATAACACCACTCAATGAACAGGATTCCTTTCAAAGCATAGACAACCCTTGTAGAAGATCCGCTAAAGAAATGGTGTCTATGGGGCAGGTCAGCTAGAACCTCCGCCTCCCGTTCAGGGCCCAGGCATCGAGTTTCCAGAAGTCTGGACACGTGTGCCCTGTCTCTTAGTCAGAGGGTCCTTTCTCAGAGGAATCGGGTCCTCTTTTAAATGAGAGGCTGTCACATGGAGCATGAGTTTTGGGAACCAGGTCCGTGAGGGCCAATATGTACCCACGTAGAACTTCCAGGTCATAACCACCCTCATGAGGTGCCTTGGCCTGGTGGACCTGCAACAATGCCATGGTGTATACCACAGATGCAGCCTCTCAACAGGACGAATAGGCACTGCTAATCAGAGCCGACGAGTATCTACAGGCCCGGGAGGGGCGCATCAGGTTACCCTGCCAGGTGGAGGCGGAGTTAGGACACAATTGCATCACTATCAACCGTTCCACCGGGGAGATCCCCGAGTACCCCTTAGACCCGACCATTCTGCGAGCGAAATTAAGTCCTCGAACGGCGGTTCTCGGTGCATGAGTGAAAACAGTTTCTCAGAGAACATCATCCTGAATGATCCGCAGATCTGAGCGAGCCTTTTAAAATAACCGTTGCTGAACTCTAGTCTGACGGTTCATTCTGTTACAAACGGGGACATAAGGCGTTGCGAGTTCAAGTGCAAACAGTAATTTAATAAAAGGCTCAGAGTCAGGATAACAACAGTCAATCATCGGCAGACACAGTAGTGGAGGCACAAGCAGAGACAGAGTTGTAAACAAAGCGAAAGGTCAAAATACTGTTAAACAGGGTCCTTGGGGACAGACAAAGGGAAAGTCCAGATCCAGGCAGAAATCGTCAACAGATAAACCAACAGAACAGCAAAATACAAAGAACACAAATGAATTGCAACATGAACAATGAACCGTGACAACATCTAACACTGAGCGGCTTTTATGCCGGGGAATATCTGGGTGGAAGTGAACTGAACTGTGGCAATGATTTCAACATAAACGTCCGGGTTAGAACATACAGAAAAGAGTACATGATTTCATAATAAAAGTCCGGGAGTGAGAAGCAGGGAAAAACACACAACAGGATTCCTGGGTGCTGGAGTGCCCTCCGGTGGCCTGAGCTGACACATCCAGCTGATGGTTACAGCCGCTCAGATTCGTTTTTTGTGTAATGGCAAAATTATTATTTTTTTGTTTCGTTTTTCTTTTAAGTCAATTTAGAAAAAATATACCTACACGTTTTTGTTTTTTAAAAGCAACGGCCAGCAGCAGAAAGTAAGCTGATGCCTTTTCAAATCATCACGACGTGCCTAAAGTAAAATCAATGTAGCCTTCATACTAAATTAATTTGTGCACATAAAAATGTTTTCACATTAAACCTCACTATAATAAAAGTGCGCTATCATATTCACATTAGTTCAGAGACTGGCAGCTCGCTCCAGGGAACGCGTTATCACACTGATTTTCTGTCTCCCACAGACACGGCTTCTACTCCAGACAGTAAAGTTTTGCCCCACTCATTCACAGTGCGATGTTCAGACCCCACTGTGTTAACTGCGTCAGCTAAACTCTCCCTCTCTATTTTTTTTTCGGTTGTTATAATTCTGGAGGACAAACTTGCAAATAAGAAATTTTTTCTCCGGTCTACACTGATACACTGCTTTTTCGTTTGGTTTTGCCGAAGTGGAGTCATTACTATATTTATATGGGGGAGGAGGCAGGGAGGGGTTTAGCACTCATGCATGTGCGCTCAATTTCACATTAATTCAGATGTACAAAGAGAATATGCATGGGTTTCTGTGTACGCAGTGTTTCATACATCTGATTTTTTTTTTTTTTTTCCAGCTTTGTCCGTACGCAATATTTTAGTATTAATTTTACGCAAGTCTTTGTACATGAGGCCCCTGAGTTCTCATGTGAGACTGGGATAATTATTAAAAATGGTAGCCCGTAAGAAGCTTGCCATACAAATTGCATGTGTGCTCATTTGCAGCGAAAAGAAGAAAAATAATTGTGTGTGATTTTGTGTTCTGCAGAGAGAGTAACTCCCTGAACTTCCCGCTGCCCTGGATGTTGCTCTCTCATTGGCTGTAGGTATTTGCCGATGTTAATTTCAGTCAGAACACATTCACACGCCATGATTTTGAATTGCTGACAGGTCCAGATAGCGACTCGTCTGCAATTCTTTCAGATTGCGTCTTTGATAGTTCACACTGTGTGATTGTCACTCATTTTTATGTCACTGTTTTTTCCTTTATAGATTACATGGAAGCTGTTTTTGGATCATTTTGAGCCTGCTGGTGTTTGTTTTACAACCAGTTTCAATTTTAACATTAAACATTTAAAACCTAACATTTCAGCATGAAATCAGGATTTTGGAAAAGTCTTACTTGAATCCATTGTGAAACAGCTGTACATCAAGTTAATTCCACATTAATATAATAGTCGCAATATAGAGAATAGGTTTCTCTATAATAGGAAAAAAAAGGTTTTATTTTGATTGTGCCTTTAACACTTTCTGTTAGTACTGTAAGTACTGTTGTGCCTACATATCTACTAACTCTTATTAAAGTGTTAGTGTATTAGTAGACCGAGGTGAATAAGGATAGAATAAGGTGGCATGTACCTGCAAAGTTACTTGTCAGTAGAATGTCTGTTAGGGGACCATCAAAATGAATATTTTGCTGATATTAAACAGACTAATACTCTGAGAGTTAGGTGACATAGGTGCAATGTTACGTTATTGTCAACACAATGTTCAAAAGGGAACATCAAAAAAAAGTATTACTAAAAGGCATAGTTATTAGGCAGTTATTAATAAGAATTGGTCTCTAAACTAAAGTGTAACCATAAACTTTTTACCTGACAGAAGAATTGTTTGTGATATTAATAAAGATATTTACTCTGTGTCTATTAATATATTAAAGTTAACACAGTTTTATTAAAAAATCAACAGGTTAGTAAAAGCTGAACATATGTTACTGTGGTTTAGCCATTCCACATCTCATACCTAAGACGAACACACCAACAACAGCTTAAGAATAACAACAATCAACATTTTCTAAAGCTCAAAACAGAATAGACTTTTGACTGAACTTTTACTCAGATATTCCAACTTGTTTCTTAAAAAACAGTCTAATAACCTGTTGGCGTACTGTTGACAGATTTAGTCCATAAATAAGTGGGTTCAAAATTGGTGTTATGAGTAGGAATTCCAAAGCCATGAAATTGCGTAGACTTTGAGGCACATTTCTTGAGCCATAACGACTATACAGTACATCGAAAAACAATGCAATAGCCACAATGAACAATGAGAGCAGATGTGGTACACATGTTTGCATGAATTTGTGCCTGACCTCTATTGACTTAATGCATTTTCTAATCAATTGAATATATGAGCAATATATCAGTACTGCATGTCCAAAGTATCCTATAATAACAATGTACCCAAACACATTATTTACTGTTGTAGAAAAACAAGAAAGTTTTGCAACTGCCCAAATCTCACAGTATAACTTTTCAATAATTGAGCCACATAAAGTGAGTCTAGCTGTTAATACAATTAGAACAGCCATGCAAAAAAATGGAGTCAGCCAGCAGAAAAGGATCCATTCAAGAACTCTCTGATCCAGTGGTCTACATATTGCCACATACCTGTCATATGCCATCACTGTTAGTGTTGAAAGGTCACATAAAACAGATGAATAAATGACAAATATCTGAATCATACATCCAACATAAGAAATTACATGATCTTCAGATAATAAATCATACATGAATTTAGGGTAGAATCCAGCAGTGCCATAAAGTGCGTTTATACACAAGTTACATATAAAAATATACATTGGTTCATGAAGTGTGTTTTGTGAGAATATAGTAAAAATTACAATTAGATTACACAACACCATTAGGGGATAAAACAGCGCTGTTAAAGAAAAAAACACATATCTGTTTTCCATTGTTTCATTCAGACCGGAGAGTGTAAATACTAAAACACTGGACACATTCTCCAGTGGCGGCTGGATCTAGAAATGATATGCAGTTATTTTGTAGAAGTTAGTAGAAGTAATAACATAATATGTATCTTAGTATGATTAATGCATACAAAATAAATAATTGTATTTATTTATGTGCTATTTTGCAAAACAGGTGAAATCTTACCATGTTCTCCATTTGGATTTTTCCCATTGTGCTCCATAAAGATTTGATTTGGTTTTGCTATATATGGGCAATGGTCTCATGATAATTGCCTTGATCACAATTTTTGAAAACAGTTTTAATAAGCTCTCCAAAGGCTACTTTTCTCTGAAGTTAAAATGAATGCATGTCTATGACCATCTATGATCATGGTAGAACTGAAAGCTGCATTTGTCCACTAATACAGTTACTCAGTGATATACAATATGAATCATAATCATAAATCCTAACCGAATATATGGGCAGTCAGCAACTAACCTGTTCTGCAATGAAAGGCCTTAATAGCCATGTGCCTTTCAATTGTTAATAAAAGGAAACTGCAGTAAAGGAAAATGGCGTACAGTTGCAGCACACATAAGTAATTTGGATTTGTGTACAAAATGGGTCACGATAATAGACAAACAGTCAGCAAAAAGTGACAGTGGACCCTAGGGCAGCCCTCTAAAGGTCACCTTAAAGTTAGTTCAGTAGAAACATGTACGTAGATGCCCACACAAAAAAATAATCATAATTGTATGTATTTAAAAATTGCCTGAAGTACTTGACTTTTGCTTGCACAAGGAGCATGTCTTGCAAGCTGTGATATCACTGTGTCTGCTACAGCAGCAAACTTCCTTGATCATTATGCCGGAATGTATATATATAGTTCTTAATCACATCAACCTGGAAAATGGCAACTTTTCATTTTCCACCGGTCTTAGCACACAATATAACTACAGAAGGGTCAAGTTTTAAATAGAAAAAAAAAAATCAAAACTATTTTATAATTTTTTAACGTGATGCTATAGGGACAGATGAATAGGGACATAGTGGCTGCATCTGACATGGCATGCTTCCCTACTATATAGTAGGCAAAAAACAGTCAGCAAGCACACATATGTTTGAATCCTCAGTTTACATAAAAGAATAGGTGAAAATTTCAGTAATTCTCACAGGATTTGGACATACATATTTGAGTTCTACTTACCTACTATATAGTAGAAAAAAAGGTATGTGAAAACTGCAGTATTCATAAAAGATTAGGCAAGAAACATCCTTGGATTTCCTACTGCTTCAGCCCAGACAGACACTACTATAGTTGTGTTTGACCTAAAGAGGCACTGCACAGAATTATCAGTTTTTGACAAGTTACCGTGAGAGCGATTGGAAAGTATAAGAATTCATCTGCTCTCTTATAACCTTTGCAGTACTTTGATGTCCTTGATGTAATTTACTTATCATCTGCACAGGGCTGCTTCAAGTCAAACATATCTCAGAAGCCCACGAGAAGATACAGTCTGTAAAACTGTTCATTTGCTTTATGTGTAATGATGCTAGACAATAATTAAATTGTGTCCTTTATTCTGAAATGCAATGACATAAGTTTAATACCTTTGGTAATTGCAGAGGAAAAATAAGTAAATCAGTCAATCAACCAATCAATCAATCAATCAATCAAAAGATTAAATAAACAGCACAGTTGTAGAGACAGGACAATTGTGGGTGCATATTATACTATATTATTATGTGATGTTTTATGTGTGCCACAAAGCCAAGTGTGCAGGTTCATGACATATCCCAGAGCTACCACTTAAATTCAGGTCATCAGTGCTGCTCAATAGGCTATCATGTTTTTTCCATGCATAACTGACGATCGCTTTCAGAGAGAAATACCCATTTTCTAGGGCTGGGCGATATATTGAACTATATATTATGCTCATCTCATCAGTAAAGCCGGTTCTTTGATTAGCGCTAAATCTCCATCAGCTGTCTTTTTTTTTTAAAAAGTATTTTTTTTTTTCTCTGTTTGATGTACTAAAAGTTGAGTTTTACTCTTATGGAATCTATTCAGCCGATCTCTTTGTCTTGCTATAACACTTTTAGTGAATGTGGCATGGGCTATCAGGCACTGAAAAAATTCAAGGACAGCAATGCCACCTTAACTCAATAGGTACAAAACCAACTACGCCACCCAAGGACCTCTACCCCAGGATATGGAAAATCTCTTGACCATACAGGTTCGATTTTACTGAAGGAAAGAGACGGTTCTGCCAGAAAAAAAAAAAGTTTTATTATGAGTAAAAGATTTCTCACTTGATTGTCTCCATTCACAAAAAGAGTTGGTCAGTCCAGTTACCTTTTACATGGTCTCAATCAAACAGTATTACAATCTACAAATATATTAAAGGCAAAACAAAACAATACTTACAATAGAAAATAACCAAAAACTGAAGCAACACCTGGGTCACTGTTTCACTGTGTTTATGTTTATGTTTTCACTTCCCCATGTGCTCTGTCTCTGTTTGACCTAGTTTCTGTCTATTGATTATGTTCAGGTGTGTCTTGTTTAATTAGCATCGTTGTCTGCCCTATTTAGGTTACGTTCTGTCAGTGTCAGATTGCCCGGTCATTAATGTTGTTTGGTGTTTGTTGGTGTGGATATCCTGCTTGCCTGTTTTATTGCACTTGGATTATTAACAGGATTAGTATCACAAGAGCTTTGTATCTGCCTCCTTGCTTCGCCACACACAGATCGTGACACACTGAGAGCACTTATATGAAGATCCTTAACCATTCCAAAACTCCCACACTCTAGTGCTCTCCACTGTAACCAAAAAAAATTAGAAAGTAACCAACATGCTTTTCTCTAGGTCTCCCAGGGGAACTTTCTGCACAAAAAATACAGTCCAAGAAAAACCTGGATTTTAAGGAAACAAAATGAATCAAACAAACAATACAACAAAACAGACTTTAGTTGCCATATCCCATCAAAAAAAAAAAGAAAAAAAAAATATTACATCAGGAGAACAAAAAAGACATTACTTGAATGGGTTTATGAGACAAATTATTTTTTTGCGAATATCAGGCAGGTTTAAAGCATAAACAAGTGGGTTGAGGATGGGTGGTATAATAAGAAACTCCAGTGAAAGAAAAACTGACAACCATATAGGAGGACGTAAAGTCACAACCCGACTCAAAGTGACATCAGAAATAACAGCAATTGAGTAATTTAAAAGGACAACTATATGTGGAATACATGTTTGATATGCTTTGCCTTTGAATTGTGATGAGCTTCTTTGACAAATTATAAGAATTTTGATATAAGAATAAACAATTAAACTTAATGGGATGACAGAAGTTACAATTATTATAAACATACCAAAAATATTATTAATTATAGTGTTTTCACAGGAAAGCTTGACTATTTCATAACTGTGACAGTATACCTTAAACAATTTGTTTCCACACATTGTTAGTTTTGTAGTTAAAAGACCAGCAATACCAAGCAAAATCATTGGATAACTTAAGTTTATAACTATCAAAACTGTCAGAAACTTTGGTGTAATTATGTTGTGGTATTGTAAAGGTTTGCATATTGCAGCAAATCTGTCAAATGCCATTAACATTAATATTGTATACTCATTTGCTGCATATGTGAAAATCACAAAAGACTGGAGGAAACATGCTTCACGGGAAATTGAGTGTATGTCAGATAGCAGGTCTGTCAGTACTCTTGGGAAAAAGGCAGCTGTACCAAACACAGAGTTAACAGACAAACATGAAATCAGAATGTACATGGGCTGGTGTAATGTCCTTTCCAGAAATGTTGCAAGAATGATAAAAACATTAAACATTATGATAGCACAATACACAATAAATCCCAAACTGAATAATGCATATTTTACATACCCAAGATTTTCAAACAGCACAAAATCAAAATATGTTGCATTTTCCATGTTGAATTAGCCAAATAGTGCTGTCATTCACGTGCTGAAAAAGATAAACATAGTTGCTATGATCTTCTTTACCACATTGTCTCATGTGGACTATAAGAGAAAAATAAATATAAATTTGTTACATCTAATAATTTACAGCAATTAATAATGTAGGCAAATTTGTAATTTAATGCTAGTAAAGTTAATGTTATTTAATGAATTATAAACAAAAATGAATGGTCATTTAACAACAACATACCATCTCTTCTGGTTTAATCAGTCTACACAATGTTCATCAATAAGCAACTTTGTGTGACACACCTAGAAAGGGCCGTTGTTTCTTCATTTGTTGTGTGAGAATAACCCCTACTGTGTGTTAGAAGAACTGTGGGCATGCTATTGTTTTTATAGGATCTAACATGTCTCAGGAGGACTGTCATCATGAAGGAGAGCAGCAACGAGAGAGTTTTCAAATGTGAGTATTAAAAAAAAAAGAATATTTGTTGTGCTACAGTATCGTATAGAAAACTGTTTGATTGCTCGGAAGTGCTCGTAGGCGGCGTCTAGACAATAAACAAAGGCGGGGGAAGCGCAGAGGCTAATTTGGTTCTTCAAGCATACCTGTTGTTGATTAGTATAGCTGGATTGAGTTGTCTAGGATTATTGTGCGTTGGTTTAAAAGGTGTCATGTATCGATAGTAGAAACACTGATCCATAACCCTTTGGTTGATTGGTTGACGAAAGGGCAAAGGAGCTCGATTTTCAAGAGGAGCAAGAGCTTTTATTAGAGGGTTGTGGAGAATTACTAAGACAGCGTTTAGTGCCACCAAAAAAATAAAATAAAAAACTAAAACTAAATTGAATTTAGATTTCAAGAGTTCATGTTTCCCGGTAATAAAACATAGCGCGAATTTGGCGAGCTGTCTGGGGAGCGAGCCGGGAGAACAGCGGGCTCTGAACCCTAGGGAATAGAACCCTAGCGAGGGTTCGGGTTCGGTGCTCGGTTCGTTTGCCGTCTTCCCCCCTGAATGTGAAACATGTGGGAAAAGGTGGAGAAGGAGAGGAAGAAGGATGCGATCAAAGCGAGATGTGGGAACATAGAAGCTGGGCTGTTTTATAGAAAGGGAAAGTG
This sequence comes from Enteromius afrohamiltoni, assembly GCA_034779775.1. Taxonomy (NCBI): domain Eukaryota; kingdom Metazoa; phylum Chordata; class Actinopteri; order Cypriniformes; family Cyprinidae; genus Enteromius; species Enteromius afrohamiltoni. The sequence continues at coordinate 340,457 of JAUYWG010000013.1, forward strand.
GTTTGATTGGGAGTGCTTGATTAGGGAATCGGCGGCCAGCCGTGGGTAATTACTGCGTTCACGATCCTCACAAAACCATGTTTTTTGCAAAACATATACTTTCAAGAGTTCACGTTTCCTAGTAATAAAACACGAATCTGGTGAGCTGTCTGGGGAGCGAGCCGGGAGAACAGCAGACTCCGAACCCTAGGGAATAGATCCCTAGCGAGGGTGAGGGTTCGGTTTTCGGTTCGTTCGCCGTCTGCCCCCAAAAAGAGCTTTTAGAGACAGCAGCCAAATTGAGCGACCAAAAAATGTGTTGAGAGAGGACTCTCTGCAGAGGATATAGATTACGAGATATTACGGCCTACATGGAGGCTGGGGGAGAACCTTTGTCGAGGTTTTATGGAAAATAGAACAGCCTATGCGGAGGCTGGGAGAGAACCTTCATGGAGGTTTTAAAAAGTTTACCTCTGCGGAGGCTATGGTTTTATGGAAAATAGTACAGCCTACGCGGAGGCTGGGAGAGAACCTTCGCGGAGTTTTAATTACCCTCTGTGGAGGATGTAGATAAGATAATATGGCCTACGCGGAGGCTGGGAGGGGACTTTCATGGAGATTTAAGAATTGACCTCTGCAGAGTCTAAGGTTTATGGAAAATAGAATAGCAAGAAACCTACGAGGAGGTTTTGAGGACCTCGGCGGAAGTGGATAGAGGAGAAAAAGACCTCGGCGGAGGTAGGGGAAGAGGGGCGACAGGGAAGCCTACGCGGAGGCTGGGCAAGAAACCTACGCTGAGGTTTTAAGGACCTCGGCGGAGGTGGATAGAGGAGAGAAAGACCTTGGCGGAGTTAGGGGGAAAAAGGAGGGGCAGGGAAGCCTACGCGGAGGGGGGGCAGGGAAGCCTACGCGGAGGCTGGGCAAGAAACCTACGTGGAGGTTTTAAGGACCTCAGCGGAGGTGGATAGAGGAGAGAAAGACCTCGGCGGAGGTAGGGGGAAAAAGGGGGGGCAGGAAAACCTATGCGGAGGCTGGGCAAGAAACCTACACAGAGGTTTTAAGGACCTCGGTGGAGGTGGATAGAGACAAGAGAAAGACCTCGGCAGAGGTAGGGGAAGGGGCGGGGAAGCCTACAGAGAAGCAGAGTCTAGGAGAGAGACCCACGCGGGGTTTTGGAGACCAATCGGGATGGATAGAATATAAAGAGTAGAGAGCTTGCGCAGAGGCTTGTGCGAGCCCTAAGGAAGAAATAGGTAGGGTTACCATCTGGAAGAGGGGTTTTGGGATTCTTGGCTTGGTGAATAGCGAAGGGATCTAAGAGGGTATAGCACCTCAAGCATCTGAGGACCAGCAGCCTAGGGTTTGAATTTTGCTTGGGGTTAGGCCTCTTTTAGCGGCAGTAGTAGCTGCTCCGATCCTGAAGGAATGGGAGGAGAAGCGATTTGGGTCAACTCCAGATTTTGAGAGGACAGCTTTGAGGTGCTTCTGAAACCAAAACCTTGAGGCATGTTGGTTCAATTCCTCTAAGAAGAGTGGTTCGAGAGGGGAAGATGCAAATGAGCTTCTATGATAGGTAAGCTCGTATTGTTTGATATTGTTGAATGGGAGGAAGAAGTTTATATATGTGATGATGCAGGAAATGGCTAGGAGGGAGAAATCTGGGAAATGGAGATTAAAACATAAGTGGAAAGTTTTAAAAACTCTCCAGGCAGTGAGGTATGATTGAAGGGTTCTGGGGGCGACTGCCATTAACATGGAATTGATGGATTTCTCATGAACGATCTCAGAGGATGGTTTAAGGGTAAATGAGTTGCGAGTAGGGAGGCCAGGGGTCGGCCGTGGGTCTGCATCCGGAGCTAGCGTCCTGAATTTCTGAAACATAAAACGAGACAGAGAATCAGCGATTGTGTTATCTTTTCTGGGTATGTGCTTAGCAGTAAGGACAAATTGATTGAGAGCTGAGATCCAGACTAGACATATGAGAAGGGGCATAATAGCGGGGGAGTGGGAACTGTGCTTGTTAATGCATTGGACTGTAGCTTCGTTGTCACAGTGGATGAAAATGCATGTGGAGGACCATTCAATACCCCAGAGGGTGGCAGCGGCCACAATGGGATAGAGTTCATAGAGGGCCGTGGAGGCTAGGTGTGGGGAGATAATTCATGGTGCCAGGGGGAGGCGAACCATTGGTTGCGATAGAAGCCTCCAAACCCTGTGGATGGGGCGGTGTCAGTGAAGATTTGGATGTCTGTGGGGTTGGTTAGACAATCTTTATAAAAGAAAGAATGGCCATTCCACTGGGAAAGGAATGAAATCCATAGTTGCAGTTCATTTAAGCAGGGGTCTTGCAGGGTTAGAGAATCCTCTAAAGATGGTACAGAAGAGGCTAGTTAGCAGATGGGAAATAAAAGGCCTGCCTTGCGGGATGATATGCACAGGAAAGTTTAGATGTCCTAAAACTGAGAGTAGTTCTCGTTTAGAGCAGTGGGGGTGGGATAGGAGATTAGAGGCGAGTAAAGTGATTCTGTCAAGTTTTTCTTTGGGAAGGGAGGCTTCGAATTTTTAGGAGTCACGGATAATGCCCAAAAATTCGATGTTTTCTCCTGGGCGATGGGCATCCCTAGTTTGTCGAAGACTTTAAGTACGGTGGACAGGTCAGCAGCTGGTGGGGCGTGGGATGGGGAAATGAAGAGGAAATCGTCAAGGAGATGGATGAGATGGTGTATTTGGTAATTGTTATGGAGAATCCAGCATATGGCTTCAGAGAGCATGTAAAATATTTTGGGACTGCTTTTGCATCCGAAGGTGAGGCAGACTGCGAAATAGAATAGATTTCGCCACTGGATGCAAAAGAGGTTCCAGAAGTCAGGGTGAATAGGCATGACTTTAAAGGCGTAAGTGATATCAACTTTGGCCATCCAGGCTCATTTTCCAACTTTTTTGATGAGTTCAATGGCTTGGTCGACGTTATGTTGATGCTGGGTTTGGGGGAATTTTCAGGGGAAGAGAGATCAATCCCAAAGAAAATTGCAATGCAATAATGCAGCCAGTGAATATGCGATTGTGGAGGTCCAAGTCCAGGGCGCCCCAGTAGATACACTGGTTCCACTGGGACACCCTGGCAGTGGCTTTAGCGGAGAACATTCGATGGTAAGTACAGAAATGAGTTCCGCCATAGGAGGATGCGCGCTCCGACACAATGGCTAGATAGTAATGGAACTCGTGCCTCCTATGGGGCTAAACGGAGCAAATGACGTCAACATATATATGAAAAGCTGTGGAAAATTCTGGAAATGTGAGTGGGCGGGTAGGATTGGATTTGGGATTTTTGAGAGTTATGGTGAAGCTGTCGTACTCCACCTGGCGATCCACAGGGCTTGGTGAGAAAGGTGAAAGGAGTGCAACAGGTCTATGTCTTTACCTGTGAGAATCTGTTGGTGGAGGTGAGAGGACACCAGGGTGGGTTCAGCTGCAAGGGCATTGGCGGGGGCTGGCATTGGCTTGGCTGAGGCTAGAGTGAAGGAGGAGTGAGAGGAGGAAGGGAGAGTGGAGAGAGAGTTAGGCTGGAGAGATGAAAGATTGGAGCTAGAATGAGGGGGTTGGATAGAGTTAACCATGCAGGAGGGCATTGGCTGCAGAAAGTGTTTGACGAAGTGTAATGATGGTCCACTTTCCCGATGAGGATCTGGCAGTAGTGTATGATGAGGCGGGGGAGGCAGGTGGGCGGCTGGCTGGCAGAGGTGAGCGGGATCGGGCTCGTGTAGCCGGCGATTTAGCTTGGCGAGTTGGCCTCCGGCCTCTGCTAGCCCACACGGCCTCGGGTTGAGTTGCCGGTGGGGAAGCAGCTTGCTGAGTGGCAGGCTTGGTAGCTTGAGCAGGCTAAGGAGGGGCTCCTCGCGGGCTAGTCGGACGAATCGGACAACATCTTTGGCTTTGGCATTAAGCAGAAGCTTGAATGCGATCAAAGCGAGATGTGGGAACATAGAAGCTGGGCTGTTTTATAGAAAGGGAAAGTGGTTTGATTCTGCGTGCTTGATTAGGGAATCGGCGGCCAGCCGTGGGTAATTACTGCGTTCATGATCCTCTCAAAACCATGTTTTTTGCAAAACACAAACTTGAACTGAATTTCGGCATATTTGAATATTGTTGCATCCAAGCAGCCGCTTCATGTTACTGGGAACCAATCTAAGAACCGATCTGGAAACCGCTTAATATCAAGAATATGATATTTTTTAAAAGACTGAACAGGAACAACTTTTAACATCAGCTCACACACTCAGTTCACATTCATTTGGGAGGCGCTGTAGCTCTCTCTCCATTGTATATTTTCTCTGTATAGTGTATAGCAAGATATAAAAGTGAAGGAACATTAGAAGGCATGGTAAAACAGGCTATAGATTAATTTATAATGAAGTCTCGCTGTAATCGGGAAAATTATTGATTTACATTGCCGCCTAAACTAAAGCCATTTCAGCTCATAATATATGTCATGTTATAATATACATATCGTTTGTATTTTGCTATAAAACTGCCAGATTTTGAAAGCAGAGGATATCTCGAGGTGCTCTTTATCTTTTAAAGATTTTATTCTCAAAATATTACGACTTTAATCTCGTAGTTTTAAATTCTTAACAACTTCTTATTCTTAAATTTTTTAACAGCAGTAACGTAGGCAAGACAAAGACTTAACGGAGGGCAGGCAAAAGATCAAGGTCACAGGCAATGTTCATAAACGATATATCCAGGCGCGAGGGTCAGGGCAACAGGCAAGAATCATAGATCGTGTTTCGGACCTCGGTAATTTCCGCCTTGATATCCCAATGGATAGGAGGGATAATATGTTCAGGGATGTTGTGAGTTCCTTGGTGGTCAAACTGGCGTTATAGTGAGTCTACCTTCCCGTTCTTAGAACCTTGGCGATATGTAATCTTAAATTGAAAACGTGTGAAGAATAATGCCCACCTTGCCTGTCTTGAGTTTAAGCATTTGGCCATGCAGATGTATTCGATGTTTTGATGGTCAGTTAATACCAGAAAGGGCAGCTTGGATCCCTCCAGTCAGTGACGCCATTCCTCCAAAGCTGATTTCATGGCTAGTAATTCATGATCTCCAACATCATAGTTCCGTTCAGCAGAGGAGAGTTTACGAGAGAAGAATGCACAAGGATATAGATGGCCAGGTTCTCTGTGACGTTGTGATAGGACTGCACCTACTCCAGTTTTGGAAGCATCCACTTTGACAATGAATTCCTTTTTAGAATTGGGGAGACGAAGAATGGGAGCTGTAGTGAACAGAGTCTTTAATTCTTGAAAAGCTTGATCTGCCGGAGGACTCCACTGGAGAATTTTGGGCCCCTTATGGGTCGCTGAGGTGAGAGGTGCAACTTGACTAAAATTACGAATGAACCGGCGGTAGAAATTAGCAAATCTGAGGGACCGCTGAAGGTATTTGATAGTGCGAGGTTTAGGCCAGTTTAGAACTGAAGTTACTTTATTTTTATCCATGGTTACCCCCTCTGAACTGATGATGTAACCGTGGAAGGAAAATACATGTTTGGTGGAATTCACATTTAGATAACTTGGCGTATAACTGATGTCGGATGAGACGTTTCAAAATGGTTTTTACTTGATTGATATGAGAGTCATAGTCTGTGGAGTAGATGAGTATGTCGTCGATGTAGACAATGACAATGCGATTTAACTCCACTCTGAAGATGTCGTTTACTAGCTCCTGGAAGACAGAGGGACTGGTAGAAAACCCTAACGGCATCACCAGATATTCGTAGTGCCCTGATGTTGTAGAGAATGCTGTTTTCCACTCATCTCCACTTGATTCTTATCAGGTTGTAGGCACTCCTGAGATCCAGTTTGGTAAAGTATCAAGCCTGATGCAGTTGTTCCAAGGCTGCAGGTGCCAGTGGTAAGGGATATCGATATTTAACAGTCACCTCATTCAATCCATGATAATCGATGCAAGGTCGAAGTCCCCCATCTTTTTTTTTAACAAAGAAGAACCCGGCTGAGGCTGGTGAAGTTGATGGCCGAATGAAACCTTTGGCGTGTTCCTCCTCTATGTAGGCATTCATACTTTCGGTTTCAGGCTGGGAGAGTGTAAATATGCATTTCTTGGCGGTGGAACAGCGCCAGGCATAAGTTCAATGGTCAGTTTTGTGATGAGGAGGTAACTGTGTGGCTCGTGCCAGGGGAGTCCAAGGATGATGGGATGTTCTGGGGAGTAGATGGTGAAGAAACGGATGGTTTCACTATTTAGAGGCCCGATGAAAAGTTGCAGATCCTCGGTTGTAGAGGTGACTTTTGCGGTGCCTAATGATTGGCCGTCTAAGGCTGCAACAGCCACACGTGATCCACATGAAATGAGAGGAACAGCTTAACAAAGGACTCATCAATAAAATTCCTCTCTGCCCCTGAGTCAAGAAAGTCTGTGGCCTGTATCTTCTTCCCCATAATCATTAATTCAGCTGTCAGTGTCATGGAATGATTAAACATATTTTATGGTTGTGATGGCCGGACTAGACAGTTGGCTTGGAGGTGACCTGATTGTCTGCAGTACAGGCAGAGGTGTTCACGGATCCTTCTCTCACGTTCCTCCTGGGTGAGATGAGTGAAGCCGATTTGCATGGTTTCCGGCTCTGATCGAACTGTGACAGGTGCAGGTTGAGAGGGACGTGCTACCGGGGTGTAACGGCCTCATCGTGAGCGTAGCAGATTGTCAATCTCTATGGTTAGCTCCTTAAATTGCTCCAATGTATTTCCCTCGTCTCTGCATGCCAATTCTGACTGCAATTCGTGACTCAATCCTCTGTGATACATTGCTTTAGATGGCCAGCCCGTTTGAGCAGCGAGAGTACGAAAGCGTAAAGTGTACTCGGCTGCAGAAGAGGTTCCATGTTTTAGTCCCAATATCTCCTCACTCGGTTCTCAACCCCCGGCTGAGTGATCGAACACATCTCGAAACATCCGAAGAAACACCTGGTAGTTGGGGAATGCCATCTGCTGGCCCTCCCAGAGCACAGTTGCCCATTCCAGCGCTCTTCCGGTTAGGAGGGAACATATGAGTGACACTTTGCGGTCATCAGATGTGAAATTACTCTGCTGTTTATAAATATAGATCGTGCATTGGAGTAAAAATCCCCTGCATCTCCCGGGTACACCGTCATACTTTTCTGGTAATGACACTCTAGCTGTGGCGTTGTGAATGACTTGTGTAGGAGGAAGAGTGACAACAGGAGCAGCTGCTGGAATGGCGGCAGCAAAGGGAGCCTGAGCGAGGGCAGAGACAGAGACATTCAAAGCTTGAAGAGAACGTAGCATCTCATTCGAAATCCGTTTGAGTTCCTCAAGCTGCTGCTGATGCGAGGTGTGGACAGACCCCTGTCGGTTCATTTCTGTGAAAAAAAGGTAGTATCCTCACAATTGTATTCCTTCATAGAGAAAAATGGTATCTGTGAGGATTTCCAATCAGGATGTAGACCATATCATAGTACTGAGACTACTCTAATTATAGTTACAAATGACCTGCTTCTATCATCTGATCGTGGTTGTATCTCATTATTAGTGCTATTGGATCTCAGCACTGCGTTTGACACTATTGACCACAACATTCTCTTGAATAGACTAGAAAATGCTGTTGGCATTAGTGGAAGTGCCTTAGCATGATTCAAATCATATTTATCTGACTACTATCAGTTTGTAGCAGTAAATGAGGAAGTATCATATTGATTACAAGTGCAATATGGAGTACCTCAAGGTTCTGAAAGATCTGAATTATTTAATTCTTCCAAGAAATCATCCAAAAGGACAAACTCTGATCTGCCTCACCCGGCGTGG
>JAUYWG010000013.1:374548-390623 GCA_034779775.1 Enteromius afrohamiltoni
CCTGGACTTTACTTCTGCACTTTTGTATCCCTAACCACATGAAGTCAGATGAACACGATATGGCTTGTTTACTACACTACACTATCAGGACATGAAATTAATCTCCAGGGTAAGACTTGATGAAGCTTGGTCTATGCCAACACTTCTAGTGTGAATGAAGAAATAAGACTCTACCTGATGGCTTGCTGTTTGCTGGGAGCCCGCTGAACCCTCAGGCCTGCTTGCTGCTTCCTCTCGGCCAGCCTCTTCCTCATGGAGTTGGTCATTTGAGAGTCCAACCGCCACACAAACACACAGCTGGATACACACATAAACCCCAGCATAAGACATCTGTATAAGTGATGGTTTACATTGGTTGGGTATATTTGTACCCAAATCCTTTTCAGAAGACCAGAGAACTGCAGTGTTTTTTTTCCCACTTATCGAGCGAAAAACCAAGGACTGCTTGGCAAAAGCAGGTTTTTCACAATCATTAAAAAAATGGCGTTTGATTAAAAGCAGTGATTTAGATGCAAAGTTGGCTGAAAGTGGAGGTCTATCATAAATTATGAATACCATGTGTGTGAGGAAAACCAGGCAATGTACAATCGTTGCCCCCAGTGGCCAATTTATTTCAATTTCTCAAAGACCTTTGGGGTCATGAGTCATGCAAGCCGACTGAGTTTCGTTCTGATCAGCTTCCATTAACCTTGTTTAACTTCATCAAGACTTAGATTCAAGATTTACCTGTCGCCAGCGACCGTAATCAGATGCCTGCAGTCCTGGCTGAACTTCATACCTGTAACAATTTCTGTGTGGGGATGAAACGTTTGGTTAATGATAAGGAGACCAAAACAAAATGTATTTATGCGAGTAAACAATGAAATCAGTGATTAAGAAAAACAATCTCACCCGAATGTCCAAATAAGGTGGCCACACATTCGCCTGACTCATAGTCAAAGATACAGATATTTTTGTCTGAACAACTGGTGGCCAGAAACATCCCAGAGGGATCCAACTGAACCTGAGCGCAAAAACAACAAAGTTATTGGCTGCAAATGTGAACTACCACAAAGAGTAGTATTCACATTTCACACCTTAAGCAGTGTCCCATCATCATTCAGGGAGCCCTTGAAACACTTTTTCATCTTGCCACTCTGCACATTATACACCCTGAAATAACAAGAGAGTCTTTAAATGGCATTCACGCAGTTAAGTATATCTGATAATTAAATTAAATAATTAAATGCATTTCTTATAATAGTATCAGCATTCAAAAAGATAAGAGGCCATCAGGAGCTTTATAACAAGTAATAGCTCACACAAAGCCCTACCTAATGTTACGGTCTTGGCACGCGATGGCCGTATGCATGCAGGTGGCGTCCAGGTCCATATCATACAGTGTGCTCTTCTCCACTATGTGATGTGATCGTGAGAAGTTTAAGCCTTCCGAGGTCTTGTTTTTTTAGAAGAGACACACAAACAACAGTTAGAAAGAAAATAAAGCTACATTAAAAGGCAGATAAATGCAAAGTGTAGATGTTCCCTGACTGACATCATGACTCCAGGCCTATTTATGTCTCGTGACAGTCTAGCATCCATACCTTTTCTGCAGATCGAAAATAGATGCTCTTATCAGCTCCACAGCTAACCATACACAACTCAGAACTCAGCCCTACAACAAAACGTACAACATGTCTTCATCTGAACATTTAGGATTATTTGATCATCAAGCAGTTATCTGCTGTGGACTCACCTGTAAACTTGACGGCAGTGATGGAGGCTGAATGATCATAAACTGTCTGCACTAAATTGCATTTGTTCTCCATGTCAAAGATGTGTATGAGGCGATCACGACTCGCAGAAGCCAACAGATGCAAACCTGAACAGAAGAAATAATAAAACTTCATAGTTTTTCACAGCCCCATCAATATTTAAATTTCACAAATATAACAATTGTGCATGCAAAATACCGATACAAATATTTGTTGGTTTTAAAATCCGATATATCGGCTGATATTTACTTTTTTCAATTTCAGAAACGCGCAACAAAACATTAACAGATTTCCCTAACTTTAGTTATTTGTAGTTATTCATGAGTTTTAACTAACATAAAGTTTCTTTTTTAAATGCATTATCAAATTCTTTTATTGTCACAACAGAACAGAGGAACATCAAAATATTTTAAAGTTCTGATAAATTAAATGTATAAAATAGAAACTTTAGATATGAAACGTAAAGTCCTTTAAACAAAAACACAACAACCACCAAATCAAATTACCAGTTAGGGTGTTTCATCTGTTTATTTTTTAAATATTAATTTATCGGTCATTATAAACGTCGATACCAATAGTTTGGAAAATGCCTAATATTGGACAATAATATTGGCCTGCCGATAAATCGGACAGGCTCTACAAAATGCACATTTGAAAAGGCTCACTTACCGGTCTCCGTAGGGGAAAAGGCAAGACACAAAACCTCAGAATCATGAGCCTCGATTTTCTGCAGCTCATCCATAAACTGCAAGCCGAAGATCCTGAAGAAGTGACAGTTGACTCAGCACGTGTTCATTTATGGAGTCAGTTCTCTGCTTAGATCAGGGGTGGGGAAACCTGGTCCTCAAGGGCCGCAGTCCAATAAGTTTTTCATACAACCCTGCTTCACAACACCTGACTCAAATCAAATGGATCCAACAGCCAATGAAGTTCTGCACAATCACTAGTTAATTTGCATCAGGTGTGTTTGCACAGGGAAACATGGAAAACTTGTAGGACGAGGGCCAAGGTTCCCCACCCCTGGCTTAGATCCTTCATTTTCTCTCACCTCAGGTTTCCACTGCGGTCCCCAGCAGCCAAATGTTGGCCATCTGGGCTGATTCCCAGCACCCTGATCCCAGATTTACCATCCTGGCTTGCTCCCTCAGCTTTCTCAGCCTCAGCTTTGAGGTACTGCGTGTCATCGTCCACATACACTATCCTTACGATGTCCTGAAACACCAAAATCAATGAATATGAGAAGAACGTATTGGCAAACTAGGTACTAGGGTTGGGCGCTGGACGATGATATCGTCGTCGTAGTTACTAAAACACCGAGCCCAGGACTGGCAAAAATAACAGTGTTCGCGCGAGCAGGTGAGAGAGGATCGAGCGCAGGAATGATGCTTGAATTACGCAAGGATATATCGAGCGCGTGCGGGGGTTTGAAATGAGCTCGCAGACCCGTTTCTTCGCATGTACATCTGCTTTCCTCTCGCGGAAATGATTTACCGCGCTCACCAGCATCAGTGGTGCGCTCGCTTATTAATGGCATAGATTTGCCGCCATAGATTAAGATTATTTTTCGCGAGCTTGGTGCTGCGGCAGGGCGGAGGATCGCGATACCGGCTCAGCATCGTGATGTCTATCGGCCATGGTATCGTCTATCGACCCAACCCTACTAGGTACCCACTGATGTTAGGTGGCCTTAACTACTATTACATTTTAATAATTTGATACAATGTACTTATCGTGTACACGTTTTTACATTTTCATGTGTTGTTAAACGTATCTATATGTAATAACATCTGTACTTAATTTTTGTAAATACATTTATAATTACTGTTGACCCTTCCTTTACACCCTATCAGCTTTTATTTAAATATAAACAGATCAATGTACATACAGTGCCCTCCACTAATTTTGGCACCCTTGGTAAATCTGAACAAAGATGGCTGTGCAAATAAATCTGCATTGTTTATCCTTTTGAGCTTTTACTCAAAATTCAGCAGTAAAAACAACTGTAAAACAACTGAATATGAATGGGAATATACTTAAGAGATATATTTTTTTTTTTTAATTCTAGGGGTGCCAATAATTGTGGCCAACAAGTATTGGAGAAAAACATGTATTTAACAATACGTTTTTCTCCCCGTTTCAATTGTTTTACTTCAAATATAGGTTAGAATTTTGTGAATTAAAGATCAAAAGGATAAACAATGCAGATTTATTTTCACAGCCACCTTTGCTCAGATTTACCAAAAGTGCCAATATTAGTGGAGGGCACTATACATAAAGCTTGATTCACATGTAATAATTTTATACATTTCTTTGTGAATCTAGAGCATCAATGGAATTTAAATGGACAGTCAATATAAAGTACAAATAAATTCTCAGGTTTCTATTAAACTATCTTAATTTGTTTCTTTGAATATGAGCTAAAGTCCAATATTCAATTATTCAGTTTGCTAATTAATATGGAGGTATGAAATTATAAACACTATTTAACTGCAACTCAGCTTTTACCAAATATTACTGATTATGGTTCATTTCCAATGTTGTAGCTTCCAATTACGCTGCACACAACTGAATATTAAAAAATTGAAGCACATTAAATATTTTCACATTTTTTTAAGTTGTCATGTCTAGCAGTTGTCACAGTCAGTACCTGGCTGTAAAGGTTGTGGCGAAGGCTGTGTCCTGAATCACTCTTCCACAGGCGGATGGTGTTATCGGATGAACAGGTGAGGAAGGAGCCGGGGGACAAACATTCTGCTGATGAATCTTCAAGCTCAGGGTAGGTCTGCAGAGAACATTTACACGTTAATAAACTGGCCTAGCGTATAATTTATCTGATAAACAGGGTGTGACCTCACCTCCACACTCCACACACAGCCGCTGTGGTACAGAGCTGAATACACCTTGCCTACACTCCGAATGTCCCGCACATCCCACACATACACACTGTGGTCATTATACACACACGTCAAGTGCCTGGTCACGGGGTCAAAGGTTAAAGCCAGTGTATCTGGATACTGTGCTTCTGGGTTTGCGCCGAACAAATGCCTATGAAGTCAACATAGAAATATATACCGTTTTATATGAATATGGCATGTATATAATATAATTTTTATTCTTGTTCTGTATGCCATTAAATTTGATGGATTGAAAGAGTGGGGGAAACTAAAATACATGGTTATGACATTTATAATGTTTGTATTTGCTTTAATTACCAGGAAAATATGGTTATGGTACTACCTAAATTTGCTAATAAAAACAGCATCTCCGGAAACATAGCTGTTATAATTTTAACTTGTGACTGCATCTTAAATTCTTGATACTGTAAAGTGCTTTAACACAATCTGTATTGTTAAAAGGGCTATATAAATAAAGGGAACTCAAATTAAACTTACAAAAAGCCACTGGCATGCGACCAACCAATAATTTATGATTAGAAAACAAATGTATTTTGCTTGATTAAAAATGTAATTAACAGATATTACATAAATAGTTGCAGCTCTAAGTCCAGGATTTTCTGGCGGTCTCTTACCCTGGCTGGGTGCCCTGAGACACATCTACTCCCAAGCAGTGTGGCCGGTGCAGTGTGGTGATGTAACGCAGGTCCTGTGGGCTGAAGACACGCACGGTGCCATCCGCACAGCCGCAGAAAACAAACGTCTCGCTCACAGATAGGCACTGCGCTGATGTCGTCTACAACAGCAAAACAAAGGCATAAGACAGGATTACACCATTAAACACCGGCCTGAAAGGAATAGTTTCCCCAACAATAGCTTACTGAAAACGTAGTCAGCCTCAGGTCATCCAAGATACAAATTGTTTATATTGGCAAAGATTTGAATAATATTTGCATTGCAGCACTTGTTCGCCAAGAGCCACTGCAGTGAATGGGTGCCGTCAGAATGAGTGTCCAAAAAGCTGATAAAGATGTCACAATAATCCAAAAGTACCTCACACCACTCCAGTCTATCAATTAATGTCTTGTAAAGTCAAAAGTTGCATTCTTTTCTAATTAAAAAAAAAACAAAAACACGATAATTATCGGGGGTTTTATATATAAAATTTTGGTATTTTTACTTTATAAATATATAAAAAAAGAAAGAGACATGGCAAAATCCCAGAAATGTATCAATAATTACACTTTCTCCATACCCGTTGTCCTCTCATGTTAAAATTCACATTTATATCTCATTTAGAACTGACAGTCGCTCTTGCAAACAATGTTTTATTTGTACATACTTTCGCGTTTCATATAAAGAAATAAACATACATGTAAAAAAATTAAAAATAATAACAAAAACAAAAGTGATGAGAGCAATTATATAGTCTTCCAGCCTAATGCATGACAATTAAAAAAAAAAGCAAAAGCTTTTTACTTCATAATGCATTGATTGATAAACTGGAGTCATGTCGATTACTGTAAGGTTGCGATCAGCTGTCTAAACTCATACTAACGGCACCCATTCAACTACAGAGGATCCACTGGTAAGCAAGTGATAATGCTAAACTTAAATCTGTTCTGATTGGAAAAAACTAAACAAAACTCATTTAGCCTACATCTAAAGGTCTGAAGAGAAGTACACTTTCAGCTAAATCTTCTTTTTTGGGTGAACCTTTATTTTAAATGGAATTAACTACAAACTCTTTGGACAGGTTGATTGGTTATTCTTGGCTTTGCACTGGTTCATTTCGCAACAATCACCAGCTGAATCTACATGAAATAAATTGCTTGCATTACATAAATATTTTAAATTATGTAGCCAATGTACCAGATTTAACGGTGCAACAAAATCTGTTTGAAATAGGAAAAATTGCAAGCTGGCTGCAGAGCAACTGGAAATAATTGATAGCTGGGGCAATGCGTGTAACTTGCCTTGAGATCAACCCAGGAGTCCAGTTGTCTGTTGCTGTTGAACTGGCACAGCAGACCTGTGTGTGTGATGCAGTAGGTGCTGCTGGCCATAGAGCCACGGCCACACGCCAAACCACAGAACTGACTGTTCTGATGCTCCCCGAGCAAGCCTGAGCGACCAATCAGAGGCACTGTGCTGTTCACCTGGACGAGCCAATTAGAAAAGATATGAGCATCCCCAACAGGTGATGATCTCCACAAATGCCTCAAGAACATGAAGAAAATGAACAGCATGTGTTATGTGCTCCATCTGGTAAAACAACAAACCCATAGCCACAGAAGGATGTGGGGAAACACAGGAAATGCCACTGATCATGTCATTTCAGATTAGCACACTTGAAATTCTTAGGTTGTGCTTAGAAACCAATTAGCAATGAATCAGCACACATCGGCCTAAAAATTAAAGCTTATGATTATTAGCCTAGTTGCACATACACACTAATATACAGTACTGCTACCCAATTATATTTGTTCTTCCTACCTTATTTTACATTTAATTGGGTTTGTTATAAGAGTAATTTATTCCTAGATGCAATTTTCAGCATCATTACTCTAGTTATAAACCATGTCACATTATCCTTCAGAAATCATAAACTCTTATAACCAATGTTAAACAGTTGCGCTCATGATTTATTAGGAAACCGTAATACTCTACCATTGCATAAGCTGAAAAAAGAAAGGTTTATATATAATCTAATTATAATAATTAATAAGAAGAAATTACTTATTAGACGAGGATGCATCAAAATTAAATGAACAGGACAGCAAAAGACATTTTTAATGTTACAAATTCTAATTCTAATAAAGAGTTTCATTAGAACGTTCTCCTAATACAAATAAACAAAACCTATTAGAAGGATTTCTAAATATCATGCGACACTAAAGACTAAAAAAATTCAGTTTTACCTCCACAGGAATCAATTACAGTAGCATGTTTACAGAAACAGTTGGGGGGTTTTTCACACCTGCCCTGTAGCAACATGTGCCAAGTGTCTCACCCTTCTTTCCTTTGAGGCGTCGAGGTACCAGAACTTCACATGTCTGTTTCCAGCAGTTACAAAGTAGCTATTGTCCTCTGAGAAAGATACAGCAAGGACACGGCTGGACACCTTGTTGGATGCGATGACGGTCCCCTTCTACAAGCAAAGAAGAGATTTTAAAGCATCATTTCTCACAAGCTGCCTCCCGACTGAGGGGCCCTATGCAGTGTTCACTGCTCCCTATGAACTGAGAACTTCATTCAGACGGTGTCATCAAAGATGTGACTTGAGTGGTGCATTAGAGGAGTTTAACGTGCCCTTCAAGAGTCAGAAATACCATCATTGCAACCGAGCAAGCTCACATTTATCGGTTGGGAGTTATAGATGATACAGGATGTGTTGATTTGAAACTAAATTATAATGTAGGAAATATCTTTGTACTCTTATACTCTAATCCAATATCAGTCGGGTCATTATCTGAGGTGGGATTTGGTACCCACCTTCCACTCCCAGACGTTGACTGTCCTGTCGTGCTGGTATCCCACAGACACTATATAGCTTCCGTTGGGGGAGAAAGACACACATGCCACCCCGTACTTATGGCACTGGACCTCTGCCACCTGTGTCCGCTCTGCCACGTCCCACACCCGCACACAGGGCATGTGCCCACTCTGCCAAGCAACAGGGAGAGAGAACAAATGCACATAATGTCCAGAATCAATGTGAGAGACCCTAGACACAGTAGATCTACTCAACAATACAACATACCAACAGCAGTGGCGGCAGAAGTAAAAAATAAATAAATAAATAAAAAGCCATGCATTAGGGAACTGATTGGGGTTTTTTGTTTGTTAAATCACCACCAAAATGTAAATCCATGCTTTGTTGACTTTGTTCATTTAATAGATCCTTGGTTAATTAAAGTATTAATTTATTTCAAAGAAGAATAAAAGAAAAAAAAAAAAAAAGTCTAAACGGTAGGGAAGCAGTAAACTACCGTAACAGTTCTGAACATTATTATCCATTTTAAAAAAATGCTTCTCTTTTTAATATTTTAATGATCAAAGAATCCTAAAAGAAAAACTATGAAGCAGCTCAACTGTTTCCAACACGGATAATAAAACATCAGCATATTACAATGATTTCTGGAGTAATGATGCTTTGTGTCACAGGAATAAATTACATTTGAACATATATTCACACAGAAAACACTTATTTTAAATTAAAATAATATTTCACAATATCACAGTTTAGTTTTGTTTTTTAATCTAATAAATGCAGCCTTGACGAGCAGAAGAAACATCTTTAAAGACCATTCAATATCTTACTGACCCCACGTTTGTGAACAGTAGTGCATGTATATACACACACATACTACAGTCCCCATCTTAATTTAGATAACTGTTCTTTAGAAGCTTTTCAGTTTCCAGGAAATTCCAGTGTTTATTTTTTATTTTCTTTTAGTGTTCTACACCACTGGTCAGATGACGAATAAAAGCATGAGTGGAAAAAAACAGCCCCTAATAAATAAAGCCGTGTGTCAGAATTTAGGACAACACGAGTTTGAACGATGACCAACACACCGCAGTGATACGGGTCCACTCAATAGCTCACAAAAATGAAAGCTCGGTGGTTACCCTCGCGCTTTTCCAAAAACCCTCTGAGGTGATTGTTTCTCTGAGGAAAGTTTATACAGTACATGAGAACAAAACGGTCATTGTGGGGTGATCTACTCTTTTAAATACGCACATAGCCAACTCCCCTGCGAAACATCCACCTTTATTAATCAGACGCCTAAAAAGCAAAGCAGGCACTACGATGCATGTGATCCGCTGTCGCTACAGCAATTCTCTGTTGGTTTACCAAGTTGGGAGAGACACTGGGCCTCGCCATGGCAACCAGGGAGCTGGAATGTGTCGGAACGCACAGAACAGATGTCCGAGCAGCCCAGGCATAACACATATATACATAATAACCACACACATCAATGACAGACTGCCTCCTGTCCCCGTTTAAATGCTGCGGAGGAGGGCATTTAGCACAGTCGTCATTGTTTTGGCCCTCATTAAACATCTCAGAGCACTTACCTCACCAGTGACCAAATATTTTCCATTCTGTGAGAAAGCCAAGGCAGTGAAGGTTTTCCTGACCAACAAATACAGGATTTAGACTTTATTCAGTGAAAATGTACAACCTCGTGCTGTGAAATTAAAGATGAGTGCTCTTTACCTGGACGCATTAAATATGTGAGTCTGCTTATTCTTCTTTGGACTCAGGATGACGATTACACAGCTGAAACATAAAACACCAACACTTCAGTTTACGGATTAAACATTTTACTACAGTAACTTACAATACAAATGAGTGTTATTGAATACTTGCACTAATAATCAAATATCGAGCTGAGATGTTTTAAATTTTAAAGACGTCTCTTATGCTCAACGAGGCTGTTTGGATTGGACCAAAATAAAAGAAATTGCAAAATATTTTGGACTAGTGCCGATTGAGCCCAAAACAAAAAGTTTTTTTTGAAAATATACACACATTGAAGTATATATAAACACTTTTCTTAAATACGCACATGCAGGTGTTGTATTAGTAACAGTACATACGCTCACACATTAAGCAAACAAAAACATTTTAGAAATCAGGATTAACCGTTGACGGCACTAAAATCTACCAAAAAAAAACTACATTTATTTAAATATTAAATTAACATTAAACCGTAAATTTATGAAAAATGTCTGCAAGCTTCTCCATATGAAAGTGAACGGGAGAGATAATAAAAGTCCTCACAACAGCTTTTTTGACTTTCTCGTGTCATTAAAAAAAAATTAATTAAACTTAAGCTCTTGTTCAAGCTCTGACAAAACATTGGCACCATACGCCATTGATGAACATCACTGACACCAGAGCACCATATCCGACAGCTGCAACAAAACTAAGATTTCATTCGGTCTCCAGAAGACAGCAAGTATCTGTCAGTTTCACAGATCTAGTCCCCATTCACTTCCATTAGAAGGAGCAAGCAGCTTTACAAAGATTCCTTTTGTTTTGCATGAAGAAAATTCACGTTTGAAACAACAACTTGTGAGTAAACGGCTAATTTAATTTTGAAAGTACTGTTTCAACACAGGATGCATGTATAGAAACAGTCCTACCCTGCAGGATAAGCCACTAAACCAGTGTTGGGGTCACAGGTTAAAGCACTGCTGCTGGAGGCGGTGATGCCCAGGACCTTCTCCAAGACGACCTGCAATCATAATGCAACTATTTCACACAGCTATTC
Source organism: Enteromius afrohamiltoni (assembly GCA_034779775.1). Lineage (NCBI taxonomy): Eukaryota > Metazoa > Chordata > Actinopteri > Cypriniformes > Cyprinidae > Enteromius > Enteromius afrohamiltoni. Next base: position 385,481 of record JAUYWG010000013.1, read on the forward strand.
ATCTTGTGCACGGGATTATTTCACAAACAGGGCGCGTCTCGTGCATTTGGTTAAATATGACCAACTGCGTGACAAAGTTGACTGCACGAGACGCGGCGCACAAACAGGAAGACTCGTCGACTTCTGCGTTCTCAGGCCTGCTCTGCACTACCGTTACAGAAAACACAACAGGATTGATCGTGTCGTGCTGATCAGAAGGTTACCCGGCTGTGAATGTCTCTTCTGCTGCTCTGTCGCGTTTTTCTCCTCGTGTTCGCCGCTACTGAAACGCTGTTGTTGTTGACTTTCTTTGCTCGAGAGGTCAAAGCCCCATCCGCCATGGTGAGAAACTTCTTTAAAACGGTTCAATAAATAACCAAAGCCACTAATCACATATTAGTTTGCACTCAAAAATGTTTGATAAGAAACGCCAACGTCCGACTATTTTTATACTCCGACCGACTTTTTAATACTGATTGAGGGTCCAGTTTTAATGATAAAAGTACGAAAAAATGACTTTGAAAGCGAAACTTCGGCAATGTACACAGCTGTAAGCAATGAAGTCCATGTAATGTGATCGGATACGGGCAGTTTCAAACATACACTGTCTCCTGTGATTGGATGACTCGCGCACCGGAGGCGGGATCATTCATGTATCTCACTCACTATTGGACAAATTGACATGACGTCATTTATAGGTTTGCCCAAACGTCTTATATTTTTTACCATGTTTATTTATTTATTTATTTTTATTATTTACTATAGTATTGCAAAAATAAGGGAAAGGGATATATTCAGATGAAGTTTTTAGTTTTCAAACTTAAATCAGCTTTACAGAAAATTAAAGTGTCAACATTATTTTTAGTACTAGCTTATCAGTCAAGCTGTTGCCCATATATATATATATATATATATATATATATACACACACACACACACACACAAGTTTATTTATTTACACTTGTTTGCATAAATGCTCATTTCCCCCCCCCACGCTTGCTGCCTTTAGTGATTAATCATTCACATGGTATTTACTGCTCAGAAGATCAGATTTACATGATATTAATATTTTTAAATGGACTGGACCCAACACTAAAGAGAAAGTCACCAGTGAAAGACGAGTGAGGACTCAGTATATTCTGAAAGGGGGATGTGGCTTCACAGTGTTTTAAAACTGTTTCTCATTGGTGGGATCAAGGGTTTAAAATCAGTCCGGCTCTTGCTGCTGTCTCAGACTGAATCACAGAATCGAAAGACAATGAAAAATGCCACAAAGTCGTCAGAATACGTGTGGGATTACGAGTACTACTACGATTACATAGATCCAGTCTTCGTGAATGCCAGTACACTGAAGTACAACAGATGTGAGCTGCTTTGACATCCTCTTTTTGATCACCGTTCACATAATCGAATGGCTAACTGTATTTTTTTATCATTTTAGATTCAATTGTCATAATATTCTGGATCGTTCTAGTAGCATTTATTGGGTTTTTCTTCTTGATTTTGACACTTATATCACACTCAAGGCAACTTCAGAGGTAAGCATGATTTTTTTTTTAATTACTAAATGTTTACTTGTATGTAACTGTTAATGTATTCCATTATTTGTGTTCTACAGTGCTTTTATTACCATTACCATTGTTTAATCTATAGAGAATTTATTAAAAAGGCTTCTAGATAGCCGTTGGGACATTAACTATTCAGAAAAGCGCAAATATTTTATGCAATGTATTATTTTGTTTTATTTTTATGTTTATGCAGGGGTCCTCGTGTCAAAAAATCTGGGTTGCCTTTGATGAAAAGCTACGGATCTCATCCGAAACGATACAGAGCGACGAAGAAGCCACCTCAAGAAGACTCTAAACCCATGATGATGCGTTTAATATTTAACTGTAAGTGACAGAAGAGAGCGTAGAATCTGTGACTGCTGAGCATCTGCCATTAAACCACAACATCATGATGAATGTGTCGGTTTATTTATAAAAACTTTATGAAAAAGTAGGTGTGCATAAAATTTGGGACGTGTCCCTATTAGTAAAGAACTACTAAATAATGGTGCTTAAACATGATCATTGTGCTAAATTATTCACACGACCACACAAACCTGTTTTATTTTAAACCACTATAAAATTACAAAAAGATCCGTTCAATGTTTAATTATTATTATTTTGTAAAACAGTGTCATAGAGCAGGCAGCATATCACGACTGAGCGGCAGACAGAATGTCTTTACACATGAGCAGGACGTGGCCTTTGGGTTTTTTGATGCTTGTCCTGTTGCACAGCAGCCTGGCATGGGTCAGCAGGAGGTCAGGTGACCGGGCTCCTCTCCAGAGCTCATAGATGTACAGCGAGAGCAATATCAGACCGCTTTCTGTCAACAAAACAAACATAAAACATTACATCCGTGGAAAAAGACCAAAAATGCAGGATATAGAGCAATGATATGATTAAGAAAACGACTTCACAATTTAAAACTATTGACTTCTTAGCCACTAATTATCAGAAAAAATATTTTGAATGCATGATATAAATCAAACATGACTGAACACGTTTATACTGTTACTAAAACATAAACATTTGCTTTTAGTCTTTCAACAAGAATAGTTTTCTACAAAAACATCAAGCAGCACAATAGGATCATGTGACACTGAGGTAATGATACCTGAAGACATCACGGGAATAAATGACATTTTGAACTTTCATGCATTGTGTCATGAAAACATGCTGCAACGTTTTAAATCTGAAAGTGTATAACGACTTTGAATCATGGAAACGAGTCGTTTTTAAAACAAAGGTCTTAATGAAAATGCAAATTCAATCTTCACCACTGAGTGCTGCTTTGGGAGAGGTAATAATCGTGGTTTCCCTGGTAACGCTGCACACAAAGCATCACAAACACTGCTTCATCAGGCATTGAAATGATGAAATGAAAAATCAACCAATTACTGCAAATTAGAAATATTAAAGTGCCCCTATTATGGCTTTTCAAACACTATCGTTCATGCAGTGTGTCATGTAGCTGTATGTGAACATGAACTATCTGCAAAGTTGTGACGCCGACAGTGCACGATAAATAAAGTTATTAAAAGTTATTTTTTCTATCAAAAAAAATACAAATAAAAGAGTCGACTCACATTCGCCTAAACGAGTCGCCAGCAATACGAAGCTTTTTGTGTTACGGCCACACCTCACAAAGTAAGATATTTGCATAATGTCCGCCCACGTTCTACGTCGCCCACAACTTGCCCCGCCCACAAACAATACAATTTCCACGTGGATTACATCATGTCAAGAAGACGCTGTCATTCAGTTATGGCTATGGGCGTTTCGTTCTCCGACCCGCGCTGTAGCTATAGACCAATCATAAAGGACTGCGCCATCTGACCAATCACAGCAGTGAGGGCTCACGGGAAGGCGGGGTTTAGACAGACTGATTCTTCGAACTGCTTCACACGAGTCGTTTACCAACCATTTAGGAGAAAAAGTGTTTTTTGACCTTGCATACATGTAAACCTGTTTTAAGAGAACCTTTAATAAAAAAGGCATAATAGGGGCACTTTAATCATTGAGCGAATCTGCTGGGAGTTGTTGAGAATAAATGTTTATCATAAGAAAATTATAATATGAACCGTTCATTAGGGGACTTTAAAATATATTACATATACAAAATGCTTATTTGAAACCGAAATCATTTTTTTAAATCAATTTTACTGTATTTATGATCAAATAAATGCAGCCATATATATATATATATTAAAATATATTTACAAGCAGCTTATATACCCAATCAGTTTAAGACATTTTGCAGAGCTTTCATCCTAATGTTTGTCTTCCCAGCGGCCGTTCTGATCGGTTCTGGTGGGTAGTGTAGTTCAGCACAAGGACATGTGATTTTTTGTTCTTGTTTGTTTGGTTTATTAAATACAACGACACTTGATTCTCTTAATTAGAATATTTCTCTACAGAGGAAATGAATGGGATTGACTGCAGTGCTCTCTGACTGTAACCTTACCTCTCTTGGCATCATCATCATCATCAGTGTTTGTAAGCAAGCAGGTTCTTAACACCGTCTGGTGAACGGCGCTCAGAGAAGGGCTGTGTGCCTCCAGTAAACGGACCATGACTCTAGAGAACAGCTGCAGGGTGTCCACTGCTGAGCCATGTTCTTGAGCTGTGTGGTCACATGTCTGGTGATACAATCTTAGGAAGTTCATTCTTATGCCTTCATCCATCAGAATAGCATCTATGATACTTGTACGCGGGAGTATGATGCTACTGAACCATTTTAAAACAGCTAAGGTGCTGCTGTCATCATAAGGACTCTCCGTCAACGTCTTGAGGGTCCACTTGAGAATTAAAGAGGCAGTTGCATCATCTAGGTTGCTGGAGTCAGGTTTGTCTGTAGTGAAGGGTTCAGGCTTGGAACAGGAAACCTCTTTCTCTTTGGGTTCCCAGTATACGAGGATGTTCCTAAGAAGCGGTTTACACTCGTCCAGCAAAGCCTGCTCCAGTTTTTCCCCTTGTGCATCAACGGTTTCGGTCCGTTTTTCTTTTAGAAATTGAGCATGCTTCGCTGAGTGGCATTTTCCTTGCCCTTTCTCTCTTCCAGAGCCTGAATAAACACGAGAAATGTTTAGTTAGGAACAAGAATGTGTCGAAACACGTGATGTGTGTGTGTCTAACATTCATCCAGTTTCCACAAGGCCGAGGACTGGCCATGTAAGATTTGTTTAATGGTATTGAAAGGAGTCACTCCTACTCACCAAGGCTGCATTGCTTTTTGACTAAAACTACAGAAACTGCATACTGGGAAATATTACTACAAGTTCAAATAACACCTGCTTATGTTAATATATTCTAATGTTTTATGTATTTCGTAATGGCAAAGCTGAAGCTAAGACGTTACTCCAGTTTTCAGTGTCAGATGATGATGTCAGATTCAGTGTCATGAAGATGAACTTAACAAAATAAATGCATATTAGGGCTGCATAATGATTAATCGTGGTCAATCACATTCAAAATATACGTTTGTTTATATACTGTATGCGTGTGTATCGTAAGGTATTTATAGGGTATGTATAAATACACTACTGTTCACAAACGTGGGGTCAGTAAGATATTGAATGGTCTTTAAAGATGTTTCTTCTGCTCGTCAAGGCTGC
>JAUYWG010000013.1:400780-416173 GCA_034779775.1 Enteromius afrohamiltoni
CATGTGTTCATTCATAGTTTTGATGCCTTCAGTGAGAATCTACCAATATAAATGGTCATGAAAATAAAGAAAACACACTGATGAGAAGGTGTGTCCAAACTTTTGGCCTGTACTGTATATATATATATATATATATATATGTGCGTGTGTGTGTGTGTGTGTGTGTCTACTTTTGATCGGATAATAAAGTCAGACAATTTAATGTGAGGGTCTATTGGTCAGTCTTAGAGAAAATCAGTTTAGCCTGATTCTGGACCAGATTAGTTTCCCAGCATAAAATGCCACATTGACTGAGCTTGAACAAATTTGCTCTGCCGAGTCAAATCAAGTAACAGTAGGTCAGACTAACTGAAATAATCCTGGCTAATTTGTTAAGTCCTACCTGTTTTATTTGCTTTAGTTAATTTATTTATATAGTACAATACAACAACAGTCATTGACCATTGTGCTTTACAAAAAAGAAGTAGAAAAACAACAATCAAAACAATAAAATTACATACAGTACATACAGAGGAAAAACATACTCAGGATGACACAGTACAATGTTATAAGCCTGTTCTAAAAGGTGGGTTTTGAGTTTTATATTAAACAGAGAGTCTGTAGTGAACATTCTAGTAGAAAAAGAGAGGCTAGTCCATAGTTTGGGGCTGACTATGGCAAAAACCCAGTCTCCCTTTCTTTTGGCCTTCATCTGGGAACTTCACAAGTTCAGATAAGTTTAAAGGTGCAAGATCATTTAAGGCTAAAATCTTAAACTCTATTCTAAAAAAAACTGGCAACCAGCACAGAGAGAGTAGGATGGGGTCATGTGCTCAAATGTGCATGTACCAGTAAGAAGTCTAGCTGCATTTTGGATTAATTGCAAACGGTTTATATAGGAATGACCAATACCTATACATATTGAATTACAATAGTCCAGACAAAAAAATATGAATTACTTTCTCAAGCTCAGCAGGGGTTGAAAAACTTTTACCTTCTGGAACAATTTACCTGTTCGGAGGCAGGCACATAATTTACCTGTTTACTGTTCGGAGGCAGGCACACTCAGTTTAAATCTAGATTAATCTCTTTACTCTGGCTTACATTTAACACACCAATTCACACTCATTAATCAAATCCATTAAAGGATTATTAGGCTGCATTAATTAGATCAGCAGGAACCGGGAACACTGCCCTTAACACACAATGTACTCGTTACATCGTAAAAAGAATGGTATCTACATTAATATCAGTCTGTCTCTCTCTTATTCTGTTCCTCAGTCCGCATCCAGATCAGATGGTGTACCAACACAAAGAGATGATCTTCATCGGAGACAAGAACAGCTAGATGAACTCCGTGGATAGATCGCCTGAACCAGATGCACACAAAAACCTACTCAAATTCCTTTACACAATATGCCATGTGCTTAAAATTGAACTGGAAATTAGGTGCTGGGCGTCCGGCCAGAGGAGAACTGGCCCCAACTAGGCCTGGTTCTCCCAAGGTTTTTTCTCCATTCTCTTATGGATGGGGTTCTGGTTCCTTGCCGCTGTCACCTCTGGCTTGCTTAGTTGGGAACACCTGATTTCTAGTGATTATCGTCATCTTGACTACAGAGGCCGTCTCTGCATTTGATAAATAAATAGTTTAATTATCATAATTATACATTACCATCACTCTGTTCTCCTACTTGATAATGTTTAGTGCTTTGCTACAATCTGTATTGCTAAAAGCGCTGTATAAATAAAAGTGACTTGACTTGACATTCCACCAGAAGTCTCAAATGGAAGAAACACTATTTGGCAACTGCATTTACCTGCTTATTAAATAACAAATTCATAAACATAACCTTTTTAACAGATGGTTTTACATAAGCTGCCCAACAATTGATTTAAGCTGCCAAATAAAGCTGATGGTCCAAACACAATTTATATACAGTATGACTGACATGCATGACATTATGGGGCGGTTTCCCCAGACAGGTATTAGATTTAGCCAGGACTAGGCCTTTGTTAAATTTGTACAGTTAAGTAGTTTTTACAGACATGCCTTACAAAAAACCAGTACTTGTTTGCATTTAAGACAAACAATAGTACTAATGTATTTTAAGATACGCCAGTGCAAGCTACTTCTTTTTTTCAGATTACTGTGAACTCTGTGATTCAACACTTTGGAAACATGGAATATTTACTCAAATGCTTCATGTAGCATGTGCTAAAGCATACTGAGTAAATCAATTACAATTAGACATGTCCAAATAACTTGATTATCTGTATTTCCTCATTATTGTGAAATCACAAATTATGTTTCTGGGTCCAGGCCTTTACTCCATTTCAAGTGAGGATACATTCTCACTGATGTTAATCAACACTTTGCTATTCATTTATAGTGCAACTTTAAGCCAAGCTTTTAAAAGCTTTATTTAATATGTCCTTTTTACAGTGTAATCTCTGATGATGGATTTGGTATTAGAAACGTGCAGCTTTTCAATTCAAAAGACATTAATTGATGGACTGGAGTTGCATGGATTACTTGTGGACTATTGTGATGTTTTTATCAGCTGTTTGAACTCTCATTCTTATGGAAGCCGTTTCCACCACAGAAAAAAAAAAGTTACTGCAACTTTTTTTCTCAGAATTGTGAGATATAAATTTGCAATTGTGAGTTATAAAATCTAGCATGTTTATTTCTCACAATTCTGACTATATTTTGCAGTTGTGACTTTATATCTCGCAATTCTGAGAAAAAAAAAGTCACAATAACCTTTTTTTATTCTTTATTCAGTGGCAGAAACGGGCTTCCATACATTCGGATGTTACACATTCACTGCAGAGGTTATTAAGGAGCAAGTCATGTAATACGTAATGTTACATTTCAACAAATCTGTTCTGATGAAGAAATTAACTCACCTTTGTGTCCTAAGTGTAAATACATTTTCAGAAGTTTATCAAATTGATGTGAACTATTCCTTTATTAGAGCTGCGTTAAAGTGCAATTTTTTTAATATAAGGAAGTTGCATAAAAAAGGTGAATCTTAATTACAACACATGACAAAGATTAAATAAAAAGGGGGTTTGATTATGTTTTAAATTATCCAAACATAGTTATTTTAAAAATATTTTCTGTGTGTGTGTGTGTGTGTCAAATATCAGTGGATAATGTTCATAGTTAATGTGATAGACTGCATCCCTGGGGTGAATTTCCCAAAAGCATGCTAAGCCTACTATGGTCGCAAGTTCCGTCGTTACCAGCATAGTTCAACGATTCGGTGTTTCCCAAAAGCATAGTTCAAACGAACATTTGCAATCAACGTCACAAATGTACGTGGTTAGAACTTCAACTTTGGACCAGTGGTTAGAAGCATAGTTTCTTGTTAGTAAGATATATGGGCTTTAATAAATATGCTCTTGGGCACAAGAAGCAAACTATAATGCATTACTATCTTTATCTTACATTCTATCTAAATATAAAATGCGTTTTAATTATGTGTTTTTGCACAGCCAATCTAAATGCTGTTTTTGAAAAGTGTGCATGTGCATAAATGACTAAGGGAACCCCGGACTAAAGCAAAACGACAGTGAACAAAAACACACAGTGGCGTCATTTGGATAAAAAAATGTAAAGTACCTTTATGAAAGGCTTCAGTTACATTTGCTTACGGATACCAGTGCTGGTATGCCAAGGTAACTTTCTAACACATTCATCTTCTTCGTATGCCAGTCACTATTGAAACTTTAAAAGAAAATCATTGTTTTATAACTGTGTTGGCATTCTGAAGCACTGTCAGCACTGTATAGTATTCAAAACTAGACCGCACTTAGTAGACTGGTACTGGCAAAGCCTGTAGAACATTCTTAAGATCAGTCCAAGAGTAAAGGAGATATTTCCTGGCAGTGTGGAAACTATTTGCTTCTCAAAAGCTCATTCAGCAAAGCTAGACTGACCATGTTCCTGCATATTTCTTATTAATATTTTCATAATTATATGGTCTGCAGGAATGGTAATTCAATAAATATTCAAATTTAAGGAGCTCTCTCTAAGCAATTAGATTCAAGAAGTTATCTCATCAATAAGGAATCACCTCTTTATTTAATAACTTGACAGTGTAGTCACATTGTTTGCTATGCTAAATTAAGTTTGTTCATCTGTGTGATTTGTGTGCTTTTATTTGTTACCTGCTGGTAAAAAAATATCATAATAATCTCAGCTTCCCTACTAGGATTTGTTTTTAGGTGATTTAGCTTTCTTTGTCTGATGAATCTTTGTCACAGAATTGGCATTTAAATGCAAATTATAAATTTTATGTTTATAAAGGCCTACATTTTTAACTGCTGACATACTGTATGTGTGTCGAAAAAGCCATTTTCACATCCAAATTACAACTAATCTGGCATGCGTTCCCAAAAAGCATGGTTAGCCTACTATGGTCGCAAGTTCCGTCGTTACCAGGGGTGCGTTTCCCGAACAACAATGTAACTCACTGATTAACCACCATAGTACAATGCATTGTTTTGGAAATTAACTAGCTACACACGACTGTTTCCCGAACACGGTTGCATCTCTGTTGTTTGACCGTTGTTAGTTTTAACATAGGGCCCATTGTTAATGACGTCACACTTATGTGGTGGAGGAATAACTTATGCTATTTAACTGATTAGAGATCTCCAAGATGCTGCTGTATTGAACATGATGCATATTGACTAATTTACTATTTTTGAAACTTTGAACTATGCTGGTAATGACGGAACTTGCAACCATGCTATAGTTCAAAGATTCTGTGTTTCCCGAAACCATAGTTACATTTACATTTATTCATTTAGCAGATGCTAAATTAATTTATCCAAAGTGACTTACAGGTGGGGAAAAACAACAATCAATTAGTCATACAGAGGCAAAAACAACTTAGGAAGTGCTCATAATACCGTACAACAGGCAATCTTGAAATAAGTACAGGCTAGCAAGGCAAATAAAGAATATTGTTTTTCTTTTTGTTTTTGTTTTTTTATGATGTCAAATAGTGTTGAAAGAGATGGGTTTTCAAAAGTCGTTTGAAGGTTGTAAGGGAGTTGGCATTTCGGATAGCAATGGGAAGATCATTCCACCAGCCAGGAACGGTGTAAGAGAATGTTCTGGAAAGAGATTTTGTGCCTCTTTGTGATGGTACAGTGAGGTATCGCTCACTGGCAGATTGCCCATTTAATTGCCAAACCTTCTTTTTCCACTGTTGAATATCGTCTTTCTCTTTTAAAGAGTTTCCTGCTCAGAAACAACACTGGTTGCTCACTCCCCTGCTCTCCTTGGGCCAATACTGCTCCCAGTCCAACATCTGAGGCATCCACCTGTACAAGAAATCTCATGTCAAAAGATGTTTGAGGTGTTCTTGCCATGACTGACTATAAATGATCACATCATCCAAATATGCTGCAGCATATTGATCACATCCAGACAATATCCATCAGTCTTGGTAAGGTTGCTGGAGCTCCATGTAACCCAAAAGGCATTACCATATACTGGTACAACCCAGTAGGGGTCCGGAAAGCAGTGTAGGGTCTGCAAGGTGGTTCAAGTGGTACTTGCCAGTACCCCTTACATAAATCAAGTGTTGTCATGTAATGTGCTTTACCAAGTCTTTCAATGAGTTCGTCTATACGAGGCATTGGATAAGAATCAAAGCAAGACACACTATTCAACTTCCGAAAGTCTGTACAAAACCTCATTCCTCCATGCTTCTTAGGTACCAGGAGAATGGGACTTGACCATTCAGACTGAGAGGGTTCTACAAATCCCATATCCAACATCATCCTCACTTCGGTCTTCAATTTCTCAACCATCTTTTCAGGAACTCTGTAAGGTTTCTGTTGGATTGGTGTAAAATCTTTCAAATTTATATTATGGGTGACAACTTGTGTCAGCCCTGTTTTTTCTTGAAACAGTGATGAGAAGGATTGACGTACCTTCATTAGCTGTTGTTTTTGCTGATCACTTAAGTGAGAAGAGTCACCAGGAATGTTCTCCAAATGTCGCACTGGTTCCATTTCCTCCTCTTCTGCTTCCTCAACAACAGCCTGGACCATCATCGCCACTTGATTCCTCAACAGTTTGATCTTTGAACTCACTCAACAGGTTAACATGTAACATCTGCATGGGACGTTTCTTTCTGGATACAGAATCTCATAAGTTACAGGGCCCAACTTTCGCTTGACCAGATTTCGCTTGGCTCTTGCAAGTACCTGAAGGTAAAAGTACCAGTACTTTTTGCCCGGGTAGCAATTCCCTTTCTCTGGCATGTTTGTCGTACCATACCTTCTGCTTCTTTTGAGCCTCCTGCAGATTCTCTTGAGCCATGGTCCTGAAGTTCTCCAATTTATCCCTCATCTGCGAGATGTATGAAGCAACACTGCACTGGGCTGGTTCCTCTGCTGTCCATCCTTCTTTGAGCATGTCCAGGGGACCTCGAACTTGCCTACCATATAATAACTCAAAAGGAGAGAAACCAGTTGAACATTGAGGTACTTCTCGATATACAAATAAAAGAAAAGGAATCCACTTATCCCAATCCCTACCAGTTTCATTGCTAAATTTCTTAAGCATGATTTTTAAAGTACCATTAAAACATTAAACCGAACCATCTGTTTGAGGGTGGAAAGGAGTGGTCCTAATACCCCTTATTCCTAGTTGCTTATAAAGCAATTTCATCAATTTGGCCATGAAATTGAGCCCCTGATCAGTGATAATTTCAGAAGGAACACCCACCCTTGAAATTAAATCTATCAAGCACTTCACAATCGCAAAGGGTACACTTCAGGGTATCTGGTTGAATAATCACAGATTACCAAAGCAAACTGATTACCTGAGCCACTCTTCACCAGAGGTCCAATTATGTCCATTCCTATGCAATCAAATGGGGTACCAATATTCAGTAGAGGTTTAAGGTAACTTCTGTCAAATTTGTGAACTGGAGCTACCATCTGACATTGAGAACAGGTCCTACAATATTCTTGTACATCCTGATACAACTTAGGCTAATAAAAGCGTTGACAGATTCAGTTATACGTTTTCTGCTGACCTAAGTGTCCTGACCATGAGATAGTATGACCTAAATGGAAGATCATTTGACTGAGTTTTCCAGGTACAACCAATCTGGGATTTTCAGTATCTACTAAATACAAAAGATTGTCTTTAATAATGTACCTATCCCCAGCTAGTTTTGATACACCCACAATTTTCCCATCAACTTCACAAATTTTTTAAAACAGAGGCTGTAAAGTAAGATCAGATTTCTGCAATTTTCGAAAGTTGTCAGGAACTTGCCACTGAGATTCAACTAAATCTGATGCAGGGCCAGGGAAATTTGGTAGGCTATCCTGGGCTTTATCTTTACCCTTATGTTTTTCTTGCCTTTGCACTTTTTTGTTTTTCTTAACCTTTCCAACAGAGTCAAACAGATCTGCATGGACATTAGGGAGAGGTTGCAGGCCTTTAGTCTGTGATCTGGTTACCACTGCAGAGTCTCTGTGAATTACGTGGACAAGTTCATTTTAAAGTGGAAAGTCCTCACCTAGCACCACATCATAGGCTAGTTCATCAACTACCGCCACCCTCAGTAAATATGCCTGATCATCCACAATTATATTTACATTGGCAGTAGGGTAAATCTTTTCTTCCCCATGAACACACCCCAAACAAAGTGTTTCCCCATAATTCATCATTTCCCCATTTAGGAAGTTAGACTTCACCAGCGTTTGGGTACTTCCTGTGTCTACGAGAGCCTGAGCCACCTGACCATTTACTCTTACAGTTACAACATGTCTATGTTTTTCAGGGTGAGTTGACAATTCATATGAAATTTCATCATGGGGTACATAACACATGTGGGATACCTTAGGTTTTCTCAGGGGACATGATTGGTGTAAAATCTTTCAAATTTATATTATTGGTGACAACTTGTGTCAGCCCTGTTTTTTCTTGAAACAGTGATGAGAAGGATTGATGTACCTTCATTAGCTGTTGTTTTTGCAGGTTTTCTCAGGGGACAGATAGATGCCTTATGTCCAGGTTGCTGGCAATAGAAACAGATTAAAGGTCCAACAGCAGTAACAGGTTTCTTTCCCATTAACACGACATTGCTATTACTGGGTTCCTCCAATTTACCCCTACCCATAGTACCTTTACTTGTCCTGGGTGGTTCCTGATGGGCAGCCACATATCTCTCAGCTAATCTAGCCGCCTCTTCGCCAGTCTGACCCTTACATCTGGGCGAAGCATTCAAAGATATTGCTTCAGAATGATGGTCTCCCCCATCTGGTCTTTGGTCTTTGTTGTTGGTCGCATCCATCTCCTATATAAGCCTTAACATGATTATAGGTCTCTCTCACGGTTTCTCCAGATGGTACCATGAGACTTCTAAACTGCAGTCGATAAGTCTCCTCTGTCACATTATACTTGGCCAGAACAGCTGCCTTGATGTCATCGTAGTTGCTGGCTCTTAGCTCATCCATCCCAGCATATGCCTCCAAGGCCTTACCCGTCAGTCAGGTAACAACTCGTACTAACCTTCACAGTCTTGGTTCTCACCACTGGTTCATTGTCTTCCGCTTGACTGTTTACTGCAATAGGAAAATGGTCTAGGGATGAATCCAACAGCACCCAATTCCATTTCTCCAGTGTTCACAGTCTCTACTGCTTCCAAAGTATCCTCTTCTGAAAACAGCACTGGATGAGCTCTTGTGACTTGTTGTGATACATATGCTTTGTCAGCCATCAAAGTTCTTTCAGTTGTGCCTACCAGCACCTTTTGTTAACCTTGCGAGACGTCCCAATCCCACTTCTGACACCATTTGTAGTGTGATCGTTCTTGGTTTTGAAGGCTTAGGCAGCATCTGAAGCACAAAACTCAGAAATTTGTCATAATTTTCTTTTTATTTGACTTCAGCAGGTACCAAACAAGTTCTCAGCAGGCTACTTTCAAGTTGACATAAATTAAGGTCACTTAACATGAGAGCAAAGGTAAGAGAAACACTGTTTGCCTTCCCCAAAGAAAACAATGAAAACAAAAATACTTTTCCAATTACTTTACAGGAACAAAAGAAAAACATTCACACTGGAATGTACACATTCTATGGGACAGAAAAACAAAAGAATGAATAAAAATAGTTTCAAACACAACTTGGTGAGACCATTATTTCATGTTCAACATATTCCATGTATCACACAGGGAAAATGAGGAGCTCAGTCTTTGCCAGGTTGAGCTGTAGATGACGATCTTTCATCCACTCCGAGATGTCCGCCAAGCAGCCGGAGATCCGTGCAGCTACTGTTGGATCATCTGGTTGAAATGAAAGATAGAGCTGTGTGTCATCAGCATAGCAGTGGTAAGAGAAGCCATGTGCCTGTATGATGGGCCCCAGAGAAGTGGTGTATATGGAGAAGAGGAGGGGTCCAAGAACTGATCTCTGAGGAACCCCAGTGACCAGACAATGTGTTTTGGAAACCTTCCCACCCCAAGCCACTCTGAAAGATCTATCCGTGAGATAGGATTTAAACCAGGAGAACGGAGAACATTGGAGAGCCAGGGGTTAGAAGGGGAGGCTTGTGCAGGCCTAGACGAGAGAGGACATAAATCATCTAGGCAGGAGGTTAAGGTGGAGCATAAAGTGTCTGTGGCTGCATTAACGTCCAGAGATGAGAAAGGGGTTGTGGAAGGAAGAGTGGAGGACACTACAGAGGAAAGATGGGAGGATGAGAGGGAGCGTAGGTTACGTCTGAAAGTAACAGGTAGAGGTGTTAGAGGTGTACTGGAAGTGAGATGTAGGTTACATGTAAGGGAGAAGTGATCAGAGATGCAAAGGGGTTTAACCAGAATGTTGAAGATAACAGTCCATCCAGCTCATTAAGGAAAGAGCCTAGTTGAGCAGGAGGGCGGTAGATGACCACAACATGAAGTTTAATTGGAGATGATACTGTGATGGCATGGGATTCAAATTTGAAGAATTCAAGATTCCATTTATTAGAAATGAGTATTCCAGTAACCCCACCCCTTCCAGAGTGGCGAGGGGTGTGAGAGAAAGAGAAGTTATTGGACAGAGCAGCAGAGGTTGCTGAGTCATCTGGACGAATCCAGGTCTGAGCCAGGCCCAGGATACTAAGTGAGGATTGTATTGAGAATGCATAAAATAAATCAGCTTTGTTAACAGCTGACTGGCAGTTCCAGAGGCCGACAGTAAAGGAGAAAGTTTCAGTGGATGAAATGGTGACAGGGCAAAGGTTAGTAAGGTTAAGTTGACGTTTGCGTGTGATGTTGGAGCATTGTGTGGAAATAACCGGAATGTATTGCAAACACTGATAGAGTAAAAAAAAATTATTCATAGTTCATATTCATTCATACTTCAAACAAACATTTGCAATCAACGTCTCAAATGTACGTGGTTATAACTACAGCTTTGGACCTGTGGTTAGAAGCAAAGTTTCTTGTTAGTAAGATATATGGGCGTTAATAAATATGCTCTTGGGTTAATCGGTGAGTTACATTGTTGTTTGGGAAATGCACCCCTTTTTTGTAGTAAAACTGTTTTGCATGTGGGGTTTTTAAATTATTATTATTATTTGTATTTTTTTTTTTACAAATTGACTAAGATCAAATGTGAGTCATGCAAAAACAGTGCCTAAATGTTTTTTTTCTTTCCTTTTATTAATTATCCAATATGACCAATATGATGCCAATGGAAAAGAGGAAATTATTGTGTTTTCATTAATCATTAAAAATGAATTGCACTGATGAATAGTTGACAATAAGAGCAATGTGCATTGAGATTTTTTTTTAATTAATTAAATTAGCTAAATTAATTTTCAAAAATATAATCATATACTTAAGTCCTATTTAAGTACTTCAAACTAATTGCATTAAACAGTGTCCAAAAACATTACAATCAGATTGGACTTTTGTATATTATTTTAAAGGGCTGATTTCAAGAGTTGCTCATAAAGGGAAAACAGGCACTTGTTTTGACAGAAATATTTATATAAGGGAAAGCAGTTACACATACGTGCACAAATGTGTACAGTTTATAGGCAGAGGAAATTTAAGAACCCTATCTAAAATGACAGTACAAACAAGAGATATCATATTCAGGAGGTCAGAACCATCAGTCTTTGTTAAGAATCTACTGACATCTTTTGTTGTTGCTAGAGTCAGTCAATGTAGCCCAAACTCACTTCAGTAAAGGACAATACTTTCTGTATTCTAGTAATACATTTGAGTGTAATATGACATGAATGCATGTCAAAAATCATAATATGTTCATAAACACATACACTCGCAGAACCTACAATATTGTTAAGCATGAAGTATGAATTCACTGCAGCTGTGTTGTAGGAGGTAAAATACTGCATTTAAAGTTTGACACATTTAGGGTTACTGGTAACATGAATGTTCTTATTGTAATTTTCATGAATAACAAAACACATGAATAACATATATCAAGTGTCCTTGTTATTTATACTTCCGTTTAAACAAAATGGTAACAGATTGCATCTTTTACCGAAGTCAAAAGGCCTCAAGGGAATCCTGACAACCCCCAGGTCTCTTGTGAATTTCATGTATGTGCTATCCAGCATGAATGCAACTCTCTCTCTCTCTTTCTCTATAAATATATATATATATATTTATATAAGATAATGTTACCAATCATATTACCAAATGTTATCTGTTACCAATCATATGAAATCAGCAACCAACAATATCGATCATTCCACTGCAGAATAAACAAAAGTGACTGTAGCAGAATTCAGATGCATTTATGAGAGTTCAATGTAGCTGAAATACAAAAAGATGCAATTTGTTCATTAACAAAACACCACTGCTCCGTGCTGCAAATGCGCGAAAACATATCAAAAATATATCCTTTCAATAAATTCAAATACTGAACTAAAATGTATATTAACTACTCATTTTAAATTTGCAGTCATGGTTTTCAGGAAACTTCCCTCTTTTGGTCATGTCATTTTGCTTGACTATTTGTTATAAATATAAAAACAGTTGCGTCAGTTTGTTTTGAGACAAGCTGCCTTGTTGGTGTTACTTTGTTGTTACTCTATTAATTGCTGTTTACATGCAACGAATCTGATAAAATCAGAACCATGTTCATCAAAATTTTGTTGCAGTTAGATGTTTTACTCAGATTAGTTGTTGGGTGTTAAATGTCAAGCCCTGCTAAGCCCTGCTACACTGTATAACCCTAACCCTAACATAAATAATTAATTAAGTTAAATTAACAGTCGGCTGTCAGCTCATTGAATAAACTTACTTAGGTTAGGGTTAAAAATATTTTAACTCAATTGCACTGTCTAAACAAAACTGCTGCTATGGTATACCTTCTATAAAAATCCCATTTTAATTATCTACATTACATTTTGTGTTAAATATTTTTGTATTTTTTTTTAATGAATAGTTTTTTTGTCCTGTTTAAAATGAACAGCAAAATTAAGCTACCCCTTGAAAGATTATGCGTATTCCCTAGACGGAATCAACATCTAATGTGTTACATGGCAACTGCACCCCACTATTCAACATTTGGTTTATAAAGGTGTGAACCAAATGGCCGTAGAATGCCTGTGTATTGTGAGGCCTCAAGTAGGAGGTCCTGACAGTGTCTTCAGCTATAAAGTCTGGTCACACAAACCTCACTTTGTGTTAAGATACAGAAGACGGCTTTGCTACACTTCTTTCTGAATACAACTCTTTTCCCCTGGACTTTGATCAAGCTTACTTATTTTATGTATTAGAGAAATCGAATAACATATAGCGAGCCATTAAAACCATACAGAGAAATCTAACACCTTTTATTACTTTTCTCACAAATTTACAGATTTTAGATAAATAAAGTGTACTTTACTAATACTACTAAAACAATATTAATACGCTGGGATGTGTAAAAACTGACGCTTTTGAACGTTAGCGTAACATGCTAAGCTTCATATCTATGGGTTTTCATAGAAGGTCATTTTGATTGGCAGCTCAAGGAATATGGATATGTACTTGAGAGGCGAGTAGGAGCTCTGGTTCAAATCCTGTGTAACTACGATTCAACAAAACAGTTCAAATATGTGTTAAAATGGTACAGTTGTATCAACAAATGCATTTTTATATAGTTTTGCATTTGTTACCACTATTGGGTAGGTTTAGGGTTGGATTTGGTGTGGTGCATATTTCCAACATGAGCACAGATATTTTGTGTCGCAATACATACCTATATCAACATAATACAATGTGCCAGTGTTCACATATAAAATCTGTGTTTTACCGCTACTCTGTGGACATTTCTCTTTGAAACTGCAGCAACCGTGCAGTATGGCACTTAAAAACGGTGTGAGGTACATATTTTATGAGACCAGGTTGCATGTATTGGTTAATTCCCATGAAAAATTGTCGACATTGTCATGCTATCTAAACTTTAATATGTTTGTTTGAACATCCTGGCAAGGCTGACAAAAGCAATATTGACGCAGTCAATGAAAGCAATCTGGGTGTGGGTTCCAATTGTATAATCAATATCATTTTTCAATAAAGGTGCAACATTTATGGTGCAAAAGTGATGCAGCACTAAATAAAAACAAGATAAAGGATAATGATTTTAAAAATATACTAGAATATGGAAAGACAGAAGAACTTCATTTGTTTCTATCATTAACTAAAATTAAAAATCATGTTAAATCAGTCAATCAAACACAAACAGATCAGTGACTTCGAACAAAGTTATTAAGTCGAAGTAGGAAAAATTACTTTTTAATTATTTTTGGTTTTTAAGTTTCTCTGCGTTTGGGAAGTCAGGTTCACTGCACTTAACACACTGTGATTGACCCATGTCATGTTTATACTCTGAACCTGTATTTAATGTAGTCTATGTCATATTTACACAGTTTTGTTCCTTTGTTTCGTTTGACAGCAATGGGAAACATTTTCTCCTCTCTTTTAAAAAGTGGATGCATTTGTATTGTTTGGATTTTGTTTTGTTTTCAGTGCAGTTTTGTAAGAATTATAAATTAATTCATTTATTATTCTTTAAAAACAGAAGAGGACAGTTTAGTGCATCATGTTGCTCAGGCAGTGATTCAAATGTAGAAGATATAATAGCAAATTTTATTATATCAGTCTTTTTATGCTCTTCTCTATGTCTAATATTCCAAATATGCATGGTAATAATTAGTGTTAAACTTACTCTACAATTTTTTTTTGGTGTGACGCACCTCTTTTTTAAATGCCACCCCTCCCTTAATGTAAGCTGCTTGGCTCAATTACACAAAGTTAATAGCCTGCAAAATATGATTGAAATTAGGTTTCTGATAATTGTGTTCATTGAGACAGAGGTTGGATCATTAGTGGTCCCTTACTAGCAGGCATTGCTAATGCATTTATGTTATTAATCAATTTAACAGCTACTGTCTGTCTACAACAAAGTATTACACAACTCACATGGTTGTTACAAACTATGTTTATACTCACAACCCATATTTAGCCTAGGTTGTATTTTTCTTACCTTGCTGAATTTTGCTCATGGTTTTAGAAGATGAAGGCATGTCACATAACATGTTCGTCCATGCTGGCATCTGACTAACTTCCTATTAACTTCCTAATATTCAGATGTGATGTTGTCCTCATTAAGGCTGGGATACACAACATTACTAAACTATAAACTGTAAACTGATTTTAAAGTAGCAATCATACACTTGCTAGCTTTATACAGGTCCTTCTCAAAAAATTAGCATATTGTGATAAAGTTCATTATTTTCCGTAATGTACTGATAAACATTCATATATTTTAGATTCATTACACACAACTGAAGTAGTTCAAGCCTTTTATTGTTTTAATATTGATGATTTTGGCATGCAGCTCATGAAAACCAAAAATTCCTCAAAAATTAGCATATTTCATCCGACCAATAAAAGAAAACAGTTTTTAATGCAAAAAATACTTGGTCGGGAATCCTTTTGCAGAAATGACTGCTTCAATGTGGCATGGCATGGAGGCAATTAGCCTGTGTCACTGCTGAGGTGTTATGGAGGCCCAGGATGCTTCGATAGCGGCCTTAAGCTCATCCAGAGTGTTCGGCCTTGTGTCTCTCAACTTTCTCTTCACAATATCCCACAGATTCTCCCACAGGTTTAGGTCAGGAGAGGTGGCAGGCCAGTTGAGCACAGTAATACCATGGTCAGTAAACCATTTACCAGTGGTTTTGGCACTGTGAGCAGGTCCCAGGTCGTGCTGAAAAATAAAATCTTCATCTCCATAAAGCTTGTCAGCAGATGGAAGCATGAAGTGCTCCAAAATCTCCTGATAGCTTGCTGCATTGACCCTGCCCTTGATAAAACACAGTGGACCAACACCAGCAGCTGACATGGCACCCCAGACCATCACTGA
>JAUYWG010000013.1:431453-445575 GCA_034779775.1 Enteromius afrohamiltoni
CATCCATTAAAATGGTTGATTCGTTTAGTAATGAAGCAATTGAATCTCTTTTTGAACAGGTTATTGAATCCTCGACTCGCTAGATTTGTTCAAAAGCAAAGATTCATTCATAAACGAAACAGCTCTGTGTGTGAGACTAGGTTTGCAGCGGCTCAACTCTTGACTTTGCTTTTTGACTTTTGCTGACGAAACGGAGCAAACAACCGTGTTCCCTTAATATTAGCTATTGTATAAAAAAATGAAAAAACAACTGTTTTAAATTAAAAGCACATTAAATTAAATTTGCAAATTTGCTCTCCTCGCAATCTCAAAAACTAAAATTTTAATGAAAACGGCTCTCTACACCATACACTTAATGCATTAGTTACATCGTCTCTGTACTATGTTTATCATGAATGAAAAACACTGCAGTCTGCTCTGCAGATCTGTCCTGTGAGGAGCACGACGTGCAGCGATAGAGAAGCATTTCTATTGACTGTCTGTGGGTTTTATGGCAAAAGACGGCATCACGCAGCGAAACCATAAACACAGCGCTACGTTAATGTGCAGAACTGGGACAAAGAGTATAGAAGCTTATGTGCTCTTTGCTGGAATCGTTTCCGTAGTCTTTTGAATGGATAAAATATAGATGTAATATTCATTTAAAAATAAGCGTAACCATTTGGAAATGGAACGCCAAATATAATGAATATATGAAATTTTTAAAAAATTACATATATATAAAATGATGCTTGTATTGTGTATATATTTTGTAATATAATTTGTAACGCATGTAATATAATATTTCTGTAAACTTTAGGACGCAGAAGGATTTTGATATGATGAAGGAAATGAAGACAAAATTCAACCCCAGAAATCCTGTAAGCACTTATCTGTGTTATTTGGATATCACTAGCATCTGATTATTGTATCATCTTGAAAAATATCAGAAACTTTCTAATACCTGCATGTTTAAGAGCGTTGCTCTAGAGTTAACCAGAGGTAAATCTTTTTTTGTAGGAGCTAATGCCGTGGGACCATCCATATTTCAGTGGTGTGATACGTGCTGAAAGGTAAGAGATCTAAGAGAAAAGCATGGGACATTTCATTTTCTTATGTCAAAAATATATACCCTGAAATAAGCTGCAGTGCTGTTCAAAAGTTTGGGATCATTTATTTGTTTATTTTATTTTTGAATTGTTACATTATTCAGAAGGGATGTATTAAATTCTAATCCTGGTATTCTAATTAAAAGGAATTTTGTTATTTTTACATTTATATTTATTAAAGAATCCTGGAAGTGTGTGTGTGGATATGTGTGTGTATATATATATATATATATGTATATGTGTATGAAAATGTCTGCTTATTCAAGTTTTGCTTTTGTAGTCTGCACTCGGTGAGTAAAATTTGTTCATTGATGTTCAGCCTTTATTAACATGGCATGCTGGAATGTTGTGTTTTGTCTTTGCAGATTCAATATAGAGCCAAGTCTGTACAGTCCCTATTTCTCACTGGGAGCGTGTATGGAAGGTCTGAATGGTCTTTTCATGCAGCTGTATGGTGTATCACTGCTGGCTGAGCAGCCAAGTGTGGGGGAGGTCTGGAGTGAAGATGTGCGCAAGCTGGTGAGATCACACTTCTGTGCTCTATTATCAAACCCAGTGGGCTTAAATGAGCGCTCATCTTCAGGTCAAGCTAATTTCATTTCTAATGTCACTTGACCTTTTGAGTTTTTCTTTTAGGCTGTGGTGCATGAAACCGAGGGACTGTTGGGATATATCTACTGTGACTTCTTCTACAGACCAGACAAACCTCACCAGGTAAAGAAGCACTCCGAAAAAGCTGTCTACATACATATAGTGTCATTAGTTTTTTCAACTCATTTGTTATACAACAATGTACAAATAGATTCATATATTCAAATAGATTGATTCATTATGGAAAGGAGAAATTATTGTCTACATGAGGTAGTTGTTCATTCAGAAACACTCTTTTATTAAGTGGGAAAAATTACAATCTTTTAGTGATTCATTGAATCATTCATGCAACTAATTCATTTAAAACACATCTGTTAAATAAAGTAACATTGTACTTTCTGTGTGTGAGACATTGTATCATTTATTTAATAATTCATTCAAAAACACTGATTCATCTATTTGAGTGAGCTTTTGAATCAGAAACATTGATTTATTAAGGAATGGAGAAATTACTGTATTTATGAGGGAGTCATTGAATTATTCTAGTGGTTCAATCAAAAACACTGATGTATTAAGGGAAAAATTTCAATCTTTATAAATGATTCACTGAAATTATTAATGCAGCTAAATCATTTAAAACACTGTTTTATTAACTAAAGAAACACAGAGTCGATTCAGGAAAGCCTAGGTGGACCTGTTTGGTTCCCAGGAATCCTCCCACTGCCAGTTGTTTTTCTCCCTGACCAAGGCCCTCTTCGGCATGGATGCACTGGCACACAGCTGGCCCTGAGGCCTTCTCAAGTATGCCTTTCTCCCAGTGAGCCTTCTTGCATAGACCCTGTGCAAAATCAGGGAGGATCAGGAGCAGGTTCTTCCGGTTGCCCTGTTTTGGCCCACCTGAACCTCATGCTCCTGTCAACAACCCCTCCCTGCAAGATTCCCCTAAAGAAGGACCTTCTTTCTCAGTGGATGGGCACAATCTGGCACCCGCATCTCGATGTGTGGAACCTGCACGTCTGGCATTTGGGCGGGACTCGGTAGACCTCGCTAGCCTTCCCCAGGCCATGGAAGATACTATCACTCAGGCTAGAGCCCCCTCTACGAGGCAGGCCTACGCCCTGAAGTGGGATCTCTTTGCTGACTGTTGTTCCTCTCACTGAGGGGGACCCTCAGAAATGTTTGGTCGGTGTGGTGCTTTCCTTCCTTCAGAAAAAGTTTGAACGGAGGCTGTCCCCTTCCACTTTGAAAGTCTATGTCGCTGCCATCGCAGCCTACCATGATGCGGTTCACAACTAATCCCTTCTTGGGACCTCTGTGTCATCCTAGCCGTACTACAAAGAGCTCCTTTCGAGCCGCTCAATGCATTCGAGCTCAAGGTTTAATCGTTAAAGACTTTGTTCCTGCTGGCTTCAACGAAGAGGATTGGGGACCTGCAGGCATTTTCAGTCAGCGATTCGTGCCTCGAATTCGGTCCAGCTACCTCCCACATTTTCCTGAGACCCAGACCTGGTGATGTGCCTAAAGTTCCCACCACGACCTTTTGGGATCAGGTGGTGAACTTGCAAACGCTGCCTTCGGAGGAGGCAGACCCAATCCTTGAGCTGCTGTGTCCTGTATGTGCCTAGTGCCTTTATGTGGAACGCACCTGGAGTTTTAAGAACTCCAAACAGCTCTTTGTCTGCTTTGGAGGTCAGCAGAAGGGGAATCCTGTCTCTAAACAGAGGTTGGCTCATTGGATGGTGGATGCCATCACCCTGGCCCTGGGTGAGCCATGCCCCCTGGGGGTGATAGCCCATTTCACTCGGGAGATTGGCCTCCTCCTGGGCATTGGCGCCTCTCTAGCAGACATCTGCAGAGCTGCGGGTTGGGGGACACCCAACACCTTCGCCAGATTTTATAATCTTTGCATGGCTTCCCGTGTTTTGGGACATCAGGTAATTTCGGGAGGCCTGGGTGGGTGGTCAGCTTGCAGCGCCATTCCTACGGGACAACATTCATCCACTAAAAAAAAAACATGACATACAAGAGTCATTTAAATGATTCACTCAAGTGGATTATATAAAACACTATTTAAAAACAAAGCGTTACGTTGTAATACTCTCTAAAATGGCATTACTCATGACGGTGAGTAATTAATGACGGAATTTTCATTTTGGGGGGAACTAACCCTTTAACAAATCCACTGAAAAAAAAATGATTAATTACAGAAAGAAACAAAATCAAATTTTAAGTGTCTGATTCACTCTGAAACACTACATCCATCATGTATTACAGATTGTTTGGCTTTAGAGGATGTTGCGAACTTGCAATATATTATAGATGTGATATATTTTTGTATTAACTTTGTATTAACAAATATGTTTATGAGTGGCTTATTGAATCATTTTCAATTAATTGCGGTCAATCAGTTTCAATCAGCCCTGTTTCTTTTGTGTGTCGCTCAGGACTGCCACTTCACCATTCGTGGTGGGAGGCAGCTAGAAGATGGGCAGTATCAGCTGCCAATGGTGGTCTTGATGCTGAACCTGCCTCACCCTACACGGTCTGCTCCCACATTGCTCAGCCCGGGCATGATGGAAAATCTCTTCCATGAGATGGGCCATGCCATGCACTCCATGCTGGGACGCACCCGCTACCAACATGTGACAGGTACGATATGTTAAATACTAAAATCAGCTACTTTTGTTCAGGTCTTCAGCTTTAAAATGTACCTGGAGCAGCATGATCACAGTGTGATTGTTCCTCTCTGCAGGAACAAGGTGTGCCACTGATTTTGCAGAAGTACCTTCTATTCTAATGGAATATTTTGCCACAGACTACCGTGTGATCAGTCAGTTTGCTCGCCACTATCAGACTGGACAGGTACATTGCACTACAATGTTAGTCATGATCATTATTGCAAAACTTATTTTGTAGAAGTACCATAAAAGTAGTTTATATGATTCATATATGCCCAAATATTCTGAGGAATTTTGTGTATATTTTTGAATGAGCAGTTAGTTTATTTATAGTGTATTTAAAATTTGAGTCAATATCTTTTCTCACAGCCTTTGCCCCAAGGCATGGTGGCCCGTCTTTGTGAGTCCAAGAAGGTCTGTGGTGCAGCTGACACTCAACTTCAGGTACCAGATCTTCTCATCCAACATTCAGTGTAACCACATCAAGTTGAAAAAAAATAAATAAATGAAATATACTGAGTTTCATGAGAGAAAGAACTATTCTTTTTAAAATAAATTGGCAGGGCCTTACCTTAAGTATGCATTTATATAGAAAAATTTGCTGATGAGGATAATATCACCAGTGCTACTGATCTTATAATAAGAACCTAAAACTAATGTGATGACCAATATTATTGTATTTGTTTTGTAGGAGTATTTACAGTGAAGCTTGATTGTAGATCATAAAATTTGTAATTAAAACATTTTAATGAATTAATTGAATGTGGAAAAAAGGTAATAATAATAGTACTTTTAGAAAGTAACATTTATAAATATTGCTACGAATAATTGTTTGGAGGAAGAATGTTCTGTTGTTTTCTGCTTCCCAAGAAGAAAAAAAAAAAGTAATATTAAACAATAAATAAATAAATAATGCAACATTCATATAGTTTGTTCTAAACTGAACTTTAGGTTTTCTATGCTGTTATGGATCAAGTTTATCATGGAAAACCACAAAATCGATCAACGACAGATATCATGGTGGATATTCAGAAGAAGTATTATGGCCTGCCATATGTCGCAAACACAGTAAGTGTATTTCATTTAAATTAAATAATTAGTTTGGTTTGGTTTTTTTCTGTCAATCCACAACTGCAAAAACCAATAAGGTGTAAGATATGGGAAATCTTTTCTTAGACATTTGCTAGTTTGAATCGTTTGCTAGTTATTAATGAGTTCCTAGAAATCAGAGTTTCACAAAAAGCACATCTCACCATATGTAGGTGGTCTGTTGCCCTAAAATGACGTGATCCATTGCCGTTATTGAAGTTAATGAATGTTTAGGAATCGTTCCTTCGCTAATCCTTAATAACAACTTATACTCCCGCTTCTGAAGTACAAAAACATATCAACACACCAAGGTAGTTTAGTTGTGGCCTGCTTCCTGCCGTGTGGTTTTCTACATCTTTCATAGACACTGCACGGTTAAAGGATTAAAATGCTTTTCTCCGCTCTCCGGCCTTTTTCGTGGGGCCTTTTCTGCAATAACAAAGCAGAGATATACTTTGAAGAAGCATTCCCTGGGGGAAATATTTGAAACTCTTCTTTCAGAGTCTTTTGGAAAGGGAAAATGCTTTTCTCAGCTCTTCGGCAGCTGTAGAGATGGCCGCTCTGAGAGCTGGAGCAATCTAAAACACATATTTTATTTTGGAATGGCCTTTATAAACCGTTCATCCTGGCCTGTAATTATGTGGAGCCACTGGGAATCAGGCCTCCCCCCAACTCTAAATATTCCCTTCTCTCTTTGATTGTTTCAGCCATAATGTCTTTACCATCCTCTAAATCACCCAGCCTTCCCCCTTTTTATCCGTTATTACTGCCTCTCACGGGAACGCAGCTAATAGTATCGTTCCTGCAGGATGCATGTTTTAGTGACTATTAAAGAACAACTGAAAGCTTTCCTCAGCCCACATAAGACCGTAAAACCCTCCGCGTGCAACTCTGTTAAAGACGACAGCTGTTTCGACAGCAGTAAACATTTTTACCTGAATGGTTTTGCTTTGCAAACATGGGAACATTTTTATTGATCCCTCCTTTCAGTGTGCAAAACCTGGGAGAAATCTCATAGCAAAAAATAGCATCCCTCTCCTCGACAATCCCTGCAATTTGAGTTTTGTGTCATTTCATATTGGGTTTGTTCAAATCACTACCCCTAAAATGACTGAGTAATATTAGAGATGCCTGGCCACTAATAAAGATTGCAGGCAATGATGGAGATGGTTAATGATTCATAGAGAGAGCTGAATTTACTCTTGTTTGACTTTTGTTGACGTTGATTCGTTTTACTAGGCCATTAATAATGTTCTGAAAGATAACGTCAGCTGTTAGAAACATGGACCAGATGGGAGTTCTTGTCCTGTTGCTAATATTTGGAAACATTCCCACACAGCGTTACGTTCTTTTGGTCACTGAGACGCAAAATGGGATGTTAAGTTCAAAAACATGGTAATACCATGTTAGATTTATTCATTTGAGGCCTTTATGTAAAGTTCTTTAAATGTGAAATTCTTCTAAACTTACACGTCTTCTGGCCAGCAGCCTGACAGGACCCATCTGCAATGAATATATTTCCATAACCGAATACAGATTTTAGTTGTTGATAGTGCTGAAGTGTTGATAGTCAAGTAGCTGCTCTGCTTTGCTAATGTTTAGCTTTCTGATGTTACATCCCTGCAAGAGTGCATTTGAGCTTACAGAAGTTATTAGGGGCCATATGGGTTATGTCTTGCTGATGCTCTGGGGCTTAACTCTGTATTATACAGCGGTTTCACCTTCTCCTACCATAATGTGTGTCATAGTGCTGTTTACACAACCTTGGCTCTCTTCAACAGCTTTTCAGAAGGAACACTTAACGCACATACTCTGTATCAGAGCAGATTGTCCAGCATGTCCCATTAGAGCCAGATGTCTTTGCTAAGTCTCTAATATCCTGTTGCATGATAGAAATGCTTTTATAAGGTACCTACAAAAAAGTACATAAATATGCAACACGTGTACCTGTTACAATGGAACCGTGGAGAAGGTTGCCCCAGGCCCTGAGAAAGGAGCAAATATCTTAATGGTATATAGCCATTTGTTGTACTTGAGCCTTTTGTTTGGCTTTGCTTGTTTTTTATTTGTTTGTTTGTTTGCTTGTTTGTTTTGGCTTGCCTAGTTTTTGTTGTTTGCTTTTTTTATTGCTTTGTTTCTTATGATGTTTTTTGTTGTCATTATTTAATGCTTTTTCTTTTGTTTGGTTTATTTTTGTTTGCTTTGTTCTTTTCTTTCTTGATTAATTGCGTTTATTGGATTGTTTTCCTGTTTAGTTTTTGTTTGGCTTCTTGCTTTTTGCTTGCTTTCTTTTTTTAATTTGTCTTTCTTGTTTTGTCTTGTTTTCTTGTTCTTTCATGCATTGTTCCTTTTTTCGTTTCAAAGTTTTAATTGATATTTAGTTTGTTGGTGGTGGTTGTTGTTTTTTTTGTTTGTTTGTTTGCTTTGCTTTATTTGTTTTAGGGCTGCACAATATTTTGCATGCGATATTCCAACACATTATCATGACCAATTCACACATATTTGTACGAGGTGAAAAACGTTGTGCTAATTAGTACAAATTCGTGCAACCTCACTCATACGATTTGGGGAAGTTTAGGGACGGGGTTAAGTGTAGGTCATTTGTACAAATTAATACAAAATATATATATATATATATATATATATATATTATTATTATTATTTTTTATTTATTTTTTTTAATCGTATGGATTGTTATGAGCAAAGTCATAAATATCTGTATGAATTAGCCACCTCGTTAAATATGTACACATTGACATGAGACCGGGTTGGATATTCGTGCTCTTCTCGTCGTTAGTAAAGCCAGTTCTTTGATTAGTAATAAATCTCCATCACCAGTTTTTAAATGGAGCGGCATTTAAAAACACAGAGCCAGAGCCTTTACTAATGAGATGAGCATGAGTATTGCATGCAAAATATTGTGCAGCCCTAGTTTCTTCCATGCTTTAAGTTAGATAATTTGATTTGTTTGTTTCCTTTTTTGTTGGTTTATTTGATTTGCTTGGTTTATTTAGTTTGTTGTGTTGCTCTTGATTTGGTTTGATTTGTTACCTTGATTATTTTTGTTTCTGGATTTGTCTTTTTTTGTTTGTTTCTTGTTATGCTGTTTTATTTCTTAAATTAGTTTGTTTTGGGGGGCGGGGTTGTTACTTTTTCAGTTTGCGTTTTGTTTATTTTCTTTCTTGTTAGTTTTTTGTCTTTTTATTTCTTAATACTTTTGTTTATTTGTTTTGTTCGTTTTACAAAATGTACATTTTAGTTTTGGTTGTTACATGGCCGGTTTGTTGTTTCATGATTTGGTTTGGATTGAGTGTTTTTTTTGGGGGGGTGGTGGTGGTGGGGGAAATGGATGTGTCTTATTCATCAGATATGTTAGATAGTCACATGATCTTAGGGAGTGGGGGTTTGAGATTTAGCCAAATTCATTCATGCATCTCCTACATGAGTACCTTGGCTGTGTTAAGAAAGCATGTGAGGTCCACAGAACAGAAACTACCATTAAAAGTATAGTATATTAAACGGCATCCACACCTGTGATGAAAAATGTCTTCATTCAGTATATCTGAAACCAGTCACACTCCTGTCTTACTGACTTTATGAACCCAGGCACCAAGTTAGAACAGCAGTAGCTATAAACTGATATGATCATATACCAACAGATTTCTTGCCCCTATTTACTGTCATATCAAGCATAGTGTGCTCGGTTCATTTCCTGCAGGGATAACGGTAACAGCGGGTGTCTAAGCACGTCTCCATCCCTCAGCGATGTGTTTGAACTACTGAGCTCTTTCAACACAAGTCTAGCCTGCGTTGTTTAATAGCAAAATACTTCCCTAACTTGCACCCACCCAAAACATTATCACTCTCTTTCATTTAGCTCAGAGTAAAGCAGCCATGGGAATAGGCTTTGCACCATTTGTGCTCTGGGAATGTAAATATTTAGTGATGAATATGGTCCCGAAGGCATTGTGTGGCAATACCTTGACTCTTCCATTTAATTGGGTCACAGTTGCAGCCGAAATATTGAATGCGTTTAGCATCAGCATGTTTCCAGGTTGGAAAATAACTTGGCAAGCATTTACAGAGATGTAACAGGAATATTCCTACGGCAGCATGTGATTAGTTCACCTGCACCTGTCTCTGCAGGCCTGGCAGCTGAGGTTCAGTCATCTTGTTGGCTATGGAGCGAAGTACTACTCATACCTGATGTCACGGGCAGTGGCCTCCATGCTGTGGAAGGAGTGTTTCTATAAAGACCCTCTCAACAGGTTTGTGAAAGACGCATGCATTGGTTGTAAAACCACAACATTTATTTTTTGTTGACATGACATGACAAGACATGTCATGCTACATGATTTGTGTATGCCATACCAAATTAAATGACTTGATATGTTTCTTTTCCTCCAGAACAGATGAGCTCTTTAGGTTAAATCTGTGTGTCGGCTAAAAGTGGACTAGGATAATATATAAAGATATCCTCGAAGCTAACAGGTGCAGACCGAAAACCACAAAACTCCTGGTCTTTAAAAATACCAGGATATCTTAACTACTCTACTGTGGTTTTGTTCTTTAGCACTTTCTTTTGTTTGGACAGTTTTGGACATGTCAGGCAGGTAGAGAGGAACATAAGGGTTTATGGGCTTGGATTGTGGGAACGATGCTGGTAGTGTAAAGTAAACCTCTGTCTGCTCATGTTGTTGCAGGGAAACCGGAGAGCGTTACCGTAGAGAGATGCTGGCTCATGGGGGAGGGAAGGAGCCCATGCTGATGGTGGAAGGTAAGAAAAGAACCATTAACAAGGTCTCAGTTCAGTCACTTTATTTCCTTGTGCCTTAAAGAGTCATCATAAAGGTTCAGATTGGCCTTGTTTATTTTCTAAGTTCACGTTCCTGAATGTTATACAGAATGATTCATGTTTTTTTTCTTTACTTTTTAAATTAACTCTTTTATTTATTTTTATTTTAATATGAAATGATACAATTACCAAAAAAAAACACAATTGCAAAAGAACAAGCTGTCAAAGGATTAATCATGATTAATCACATCAAAATAAAAGTTTTTCTTTATATAATATATTTGTATGTATAGTATATATAAATACAAACACATGCATGTATATATTTAATGCAAATATGTTATGTTTGTATATAAAATATATTTACATATAATATAAGAAAATAAGTATATAAATGCATTTACATGTAAATACTTTCAAAATATATACTGTACGTGTGTGTTTCAATATAAACATAATAAATACAACACAAACACATATTATGTAAATAAAGATTTTGAATGTGATTAATCATTTGACAGCACTAATAAATATATATGCACGCACACATATATACGTTTTTGTTATTTTATTCAGTTATCGACCATTTAAAAAAATAAAAATAATAATAGTGACATATTAGTGTCTTCACTTCCTCATTCTGTGTTTCTTTAGCTACTTGTATTTTCCACTGTTAACTTTACGGTTAAGGGGAGGGTTCTCCTCGGCTCTACCCATACCCCCTCCTCTGTCCCGGATCTCAGTGGAACAAGAGCCACCCTAGAGAGAGCCTGTATCCTGGGCCGTTTTTTATCTGCCAGGCTCCTCTCTCTGAGCTGACCGGATCCCAAGCCTCTGGTGCTGAAAAGTCCAGGCTGGATTAGATGGCAGAGAGAGGAAAGTGACGGGCTGACGGCCATGCTGACTGAAGCCCTGTGTTCTCCAGCCATGAGCGGCACAGAGGTGTCTTTCATGGCCCTCAGCTTTCCCAGGGACCTCTATTTTAGTGCCGAAGGACAGACTGAAAGAACAATACAGACTCGAGCACCTGGGCTGGGATGTGTTTTAGCACTGTAGCACACAGACGGTGACAGGCATGAGTTTTAAACACAGGAGGGTCAGGTTCACCTTAGTCTTTTAATGGGGTTTCAGTGAAATAGCATTCATATATTCACCAGTAGTCTATCTCAAAGAAAGGCAGATCTAATAAATAACATTACAAACAATGGATTAGATTTTTCCTGGAAATATCAGTGGTTAATAATAATTAATTATTATTAATAGTTTTTTTTGTTGTTTTCAGCTGCTTTCAAGTATCAACATATTCATATAATGGTGTAAAGGTTGTTAATAATATGCAAGGAAGGCATCGCTGCTGTCGCAAGCATGCTTTCAGGGTAAATTAATGTGAAGGTTTCTAATTTTATAATTTTATATTTTATTTCTTAAAACGTATGTTTACAAAAAAAAAAAAAAAAAAACTAATATATGACACACTTTTTTATTTATTTGATTAAATGTTAGCATTATATAGTAATAAATTATAGTTCGATTCAAAAGTCTCAATCCGAAATTTATTCCAGCATATTAATCCACATATAGCAATGATTTCTGAAGGTTCATGTGATACTAAACACTAAATTAATGTCCTGGATATGTATTAAACAAATTATTGTATAAAAACTGCTATTTTAAAATCGTAGAAATATTTAACAATCTGACCATTTTTGCTAAATTTTTGAGCAAAAAAAGAAACATTCTGCATATTAAATATTTATATATAATTTGTCATTGGCTATTTAAACTTTTTACAAACACAGATATTTAAAATGATAGATATTTACATTATATATGTCAAAATATGTTTTTTTCTTTCAACCTTTTACTCTTAAAAGGTCAGGATTCTGTGATATAAGCTTTATAATATAATTCACATTATTATTTTTTTCCAAAACGTTCATAGTTAAACAGACCTCAAGGCACATGATTCATGTGCACAGTGGCATAATCCTTGAAACTTGAGCTTCCTTTTTATTTTTTTTTAAAGCTTTGAGACCTCCAGTTTTAATTACAGAGGTGATGATGAAATAATTTCAGCCTTCAGGTAGATCATGAGCTTATTGCTTTCAACTCGTGACATGTTTCAAATAGTTACAAACGCAAGCGCACGTCAAAGCTGCGGAGGAACCAGAAAATCTCTTCATCTGCTGGGAGGGAAGCTGTAATTATCTTCTTAGTTTTGAAACATTGCTCAACCTGAGTCTAAGCAGTGTTCATAGAGAACAAGACCACTGTATCTCAATCTGTGCAGTTTTAGGAGCACGTAACCAAACATTGAATTCGATTGGTTTGCATAAGACTTCATATAGTGTCTTATGTCAAGTCCTCGTTTGACCTCGTGATAACCCTGCGCTGTTTCACATGAAACCCAAACCAGCGCTACCTGAGTCATGTTCCACCATGTCT
The DNA here is from genome assembly GCA_034779775.1 of Enteromius afrohamiltoni. Classification (NCBI taxonomy): domain Eukaryota; kingdom Metazoa; phylum Chordata; class Actinopteri; order Cypriniformes; family Cyprinidae; genus Enteromius; species Enteromius afrohamiltoni. The sequence continues at coordinate 444,140 of JAUYWG010000013.1, forward strand.
GTGTGCCCACGTAACTGCACAAGCTCAAGGTGTGGTGCACGACACAGGAGCCAAAGAATGGAGTTTAAACAGGGATTAATTGAGGAGAGATGAGCCTGCCTCTCTTTGATGTGTCTTTAGTTTCATCATCCTCCATTCCCAGTCAGGAGCTCTTCTGACCAATCACAGAGAAGCCTCCTCATCCTGTTGTTCTCCTCAGATAAATGAAGCTCTCTGTAAAGGGAAGCTGTTTGAAAAGGCATGTCGGACATTCGTTCTGTGGTTGACCTCCATTTCTAAGCACACACAGCTGGATTGTCCCTAGAAAGTCCCTTTGATTCATCATGAAACACACACTGTGCACCTGCACTGATAAATATGGTGACTTTAGTCCATCCTTCCTCGGAAATGTTTGATCCTGTCAGCTGTTTAATCATGTAAAAAGGATGAATTATTCTTCAGTGTTAAGGTTAAACTTTAGTGGTGGGATTGTTTTTATAAGACCTTTGATCGTGAATGATTTGATCATGATTGAATTAAATTTGAATTGTATGTATAATATTTTTTAGTATATGGTATTGTTCCAAGGTAAGAGGATTCATAGGATTAGGTACAGTAAGATGGGGTATTCTGTTTGCATTTATTTATTTTATTTATTTTTTTGGAGTGTTTGTGTGTTATGTGTGTGTGTGTGTGTGTGTGAGTGCGTGCAGAATTTTAATAACTATGTCTAAATAATTTTTTTATATATTTACATATATATGTAGGTGGGAAGTGGCAGTGGATACGGAAAGTATTCCCTTAAATTTTTCACCCTTCTTTTTATATTGCAGCCATTTGCTAAAATCATTGAAGTATTATATGAAGTGTATATTGAAGTGTATATGTATGTGTGTGTGTGTAAAATATAATAGAAAATAAGGGCATTTATATGAAGTAATCATTATTGTTGTAAGACATTCAAAAACTTGGATACATCTGGTACACAAATACTGATACATTTTAATTGCTCTAAATGGTCTAGATCATTCCAGAGATCAAAGGAAACAATGTAGTCTTTAACATCAGAAATATAAAGCTCATTCCTGAACATTTATCTGATATCTTTATTCTCACTGGATTTAACCTTAATTTGTATGTTTTTGGTTTTAGAAAAAGGAAAAATTAAAGTCTGGATTAGGTTTTAGTCTGAATCCTCTCTAGAGTGAGCTCAGGAAATTGGCATCATTATAGAAAGTGCTATTGAAGCTGGAGACGTCTCGTCCTTGTGTGATCCACTCAGAGATTAAAGCAATAGTCCAGCTTACATCTTCAGCTCTCTGAACAAAATCTGTGGCTTTAGCAATTACCTTGGGGGGGGGGAAACAGGAGTAAGGTGTACAGCTGGAAGAGGTAATGCTTACTTACCGACATAATGCCAGAGGTTGAAGTCAGACATGTGATTATATAAGCAGTAG
>JAUYWG010000013.1:445675-460493 GCA_034779775.1 Enteromius afrohamiltoni
CCAAATACTAGCGTCAGTGTCTTGAATTTGATGCACGCTGCAATTGGGAGCCAGTGCAGGGAGATGAAGAGAGGTGTCAGCTGTTTGAGTGTGCGTTGGTCAAAGTAGCAAGCAAGTCATATGCTGAGCGCGGGTCCGTGGGTTGGGGTGTAATGGCCAATACGCGAGACATTAACAAGTTAACCCTTTAATAAAGATGTTGAGCTCGCGGTTGGGCAAGTGAGTGGCCAACCAATCAATACAAGAGAAATCAGGCGCTCAGTGGCCACATAGTGGACTGAAATTTTTAAGCCCAAGCTCACGGTTTGGCGATATAGTGGTCAAGCACAGCAAACTAACATTTTAAATTTTTATGCAGAGAGGATCCTGGCATGCAAAGCCGGGACATCCAGATTGTAAAACCTGGAGAAAGTGGATGTTGAGGACCAGCCGACCACTCCACAGATCTCTGATCGGGAAATACCACTAGACCACGCCCAGGATGAGGCAGTGGCTCTAGTCGAGTGAGCTTTTACTCCTATGGGGCATTCTTGGCCCAATGAATAGTATGCCAGTAGAATAGCGTCTACAACCCATTTACTGTAAAAAGCCTCTGCTTCGAGACCGGTAACCCTTTAGAGCAGGTGCCGAAGCAGACAAACAGCTGGTCAGATCGCCTAAAAGCAGCTGACCGTTCAATGTAGGCTCTCAATGCTCTGACAGGGCGAAGGGGGTTAAAGTTAAAGTCAAAGGGAGTAGCGGCGAGAGGGATATCACCTGCGCTCTGAACGGTGTGGAGAGCACCTTCTGCACATAGCCGAGCCACGGTTTCAGGATGACATTAGAATCATTTGGCCTGAATTAGAGGCAGGTGGGGTTCACAGACAGTGCTTGCAGATTGCCTATTCGCTTAACATATGCCAGTGCCAATAGCAGTACAGTCTTAAGCGTCAGCGTCTTCACTGTAGGTTTGCAGAGGTTCAAAGTGTGCTCCTTTTAGGGAACTTAACATTGTGGGCAGATCCCACGTAGGGATAGTGTGAGGGCAAGAAGGCTTCAGTCATCTAGCGTCTCTTAGAAAATGGATAATTAAAATATCCTTGCTATAAGGTAATGACGGGCTTATATAGCCACAATGTAAGCCTTAATAGTGGATGGGGAACAACAGGGAATTCAGCAGGTGCTGTAGAAACGACTATATCACTGATATGTCACATACTGAGGGGTTTTCATTGAGCTCTGCACACCACCTCGTAAAAACAGTCCATTTCATACTCTAAGCGCGTCTCGTAAACGGAGCTCTTGCCTGTGAAAGGTGGGCCACGGGGGTGCTGCCAGCATCACAACATCCACGGCTGGTTCCTCCAGAAGGGGGCTACCAGGAGAAGTCTGTGACCTTCCTCCCTGACATGGTTCAGAATGTCCATTATGTGCGTCACTCTTATCGAGCGAAAGTTGTGCAGGGCCCACCTCAGGGGGCGCGCTGCCAATCTGTGGAGGCGTCGCAATGTCAGACCTCCCTGATCATTTATGTATGACACCACCATCATACTGTACAAGCGAACCAGAATGTGACTGTCCCTCAAGTGTGGTAGAAAAATGCAGCAGGTATGCCATACTGCGATAATTTCAAGGCAGTTGATGTGCATGTGAACTGCTGCCTTTGACTGACCACAGGCCGGAGGCTGGAGATCTTTCGTGCAGTGATCCTGTCTTGGAGGCGTCTGTCACAATCACTCTCCTCCTGCTGGTCACACAGAGGAGAACTCTGGGGTACTTTTCCATAGGCTAAAAGCTCTGTCTACCTGAAGTATGATACGCCCGTGGCACCACTCACATAGCAGCACCTGTACCTCTATCCAGTATTGCAGAGGCCGCATATGTAAGAGGCCGAGCTGCAGCACTGCTGAGGCTGCTGCCATTAGACCCAGAATCTTCTGAAAAACTTTCAGTGGGCAGGGGCTCACGATCTTGAAGATGTTTGTAGCATGCTCCTCTGAGATCAATGCTCTCATTTGCGTTGAGTCTATGACTGTGCCCAGGAACTCTATTTGTTGGCTGGGCGTCAGTCTGCACTTTGCGAAGTTCACCCTGAGCCCGAGCTGGTCTAAATGGCTGAGGAGAATATTCCTGTGCCTCTCTGCCTCCGCTCGCGATCGGGCCATGATTAGCCAATCATTGAGTTCAAAACGCGGATTCCCATCTGTTTTTGAAGGGACAGAGTCCGTGTATTTCATAAAAGCACAAGGGGCTAGGGAGAGACCAAAGGACAGGACTGTGTATTGATATGCGATCCCCTCAAAGGTGAATCTCAAGAATGGCCTGTCATGAGGGGCTATTTGTATATGAAAGTACTTTCATCTTTCAGTTCTAGTGAACATTCTGTCGTCTGTATTTGCGAGAAAATGGCTTTTAAACATAAGCATTGTGAATGACCATTTATTAGGGCGCGATTCAGATGTCTCAGCCATCTCGCTTGGGGACTAAAAAGTACTGGCTGTAAAACCCTTTCGAAGCAGATCGAAGCAGAGAAGGCAAAGGGAGGAGGGGAGGGGCCGCAAGTGCATCAGAGTGAGCTACTCTTATAGCGGTCTCAGCAAGCCTTGCCACATGAATAGCGTTCAGCCGTGATAAAGAGGAAAGAAACAAGAGAGAAAGGGCTAACTGACATCTCCATACTTGAAAACTGCCAGCACGACGCCCGCACAAACAGTGACGAGCTGTCTGTGACGGCATGCCATTCAGATGACTTATAAGGATTGTGCAACAAGGTGAACTAATCCTCACATGAAACACACACTGAGGCGGCAGACTGTGTTGGCATAATTCACTCAAGCATACTCATCTCAACCGCGAAACCAGTTTTCGCCTTGGAAAGGGGAGAACATGAGAATGTGAGAGAGTCAACAAGCGAGCACGGCTAGACTGTGAAGCAGCCTATCCGTTCCCGCCTTTTCAGCTCAGAGCGCTAAACAGCGCGCTGCACGGGAGTCTTTTTACAGACACTTTTATTGCAGCTACAATGTGTATCATACCCGGAACTTTGCAAGGTAGAAAATAGAAATAGAATAGTTTGTGGGGTGACGCAGCTGGCGCGATTTGCCCTGGCCGCTAGTTATTTACTCGATATTACGGGAGCGTTGATTCCCTTGTAAGCACCAGCAGATAATGGGAGCAGCAGAGGAGGGGAAAATGCACACGTTGCACTGGAATGTGAGCCCTCAAATCGACTGCTTAATTATTCATTTTTGCTCAGACAGCCGAGAAGGATAAGCCACTCAAAGGGCTTATTTACTTCTGCATAATAACCGGCAGAGCAAAAGACACATCCATAGTTCTGGCGTCCCGGTCTCCGAACTCCTTGAGAGACTTTGGAAACAGGCGAGCTGGGTATTACAGAGAAGACATAGCGAGTGAAGTGTGGAATTCGTGCTCTAATGAGAACACTAAATTCTGCGTGGAGAGTTCAGACAGTAATGTACGAGTTCACTCGTGGTAAGAAGAGCTTTAGGTCTTACCTGTTAGAATACTTTCTCCTTCGCCGGGGGGGAATTGTTCATTTAAGGGTACATCGACAGTCTGGAAACCAGAGAATCGAGCCAGAAGTGTAAGCACAAGGATAAGAAAGACAGAACTGTACATCTCGGGTTATTTCTGAAGTTTTTATCCTATGTACACAAGTTGTTTTTACATTTGCAACAGTTTATTTTTACGCACACAGATGCTATTAATCAGTTTTGCAGTTCTTGACACAGGTCGGTTCACTTGCAAAACGCTGTTTACAGGCTTGCAATACATTTGGCCCTATTTTGGCGAAAAAATTGTGCTAAGTGTGGAAAAATTTTAATCTGAAGAATACAGATCATATTTATTTTGCATTAACATGAAGCTGCAGTTTCACAGTACTTGAATTACACTTGCAAAAAAAAGTTGTTTTCCTCACTCTTTGCGCCTTTACAAATCCTATGCACAACACATACTCTTCACATGCAAATCTTTAAGGTATTATTTTATCTCCATATACAGATAGTCCAAAATGCAGCTGCTAGAGTCCTTACCAGGACAAGAAAATATTATCATATTACCCCAATTTTAAAGTCTCTGCACTGGCTGCCTATTAGGTTCCGCATCAGCTATAAAATATTACTTCTTTCCTTTAAGGCACTTAATGATTTAGCTCCTGTGTACCTAACTAGTCTTCTACCACGCTACAATCCATCACACTCCCTAAGATCACAAAACTCTGAACTGTTGGTAGTACCACGGATAGCAAAGTCCACTAAAGGAGGTAGAGCTTTCATATTTGGCTCCCAAGCTCTGGAACAGCCTTCCTGATAACGTTCAGGGTTCAGACACACTCTCTCTGTTTAAATCTAGAATAAAGACACATCTTTTTAGCCAAGCATTCGAATAATGCATCTCAACGTTTCCTGCAGTAATATCTGATCAGATGCTCATTGTTAATCTTTTATCTCTGGTTTAACAAATCTTCATTTTCTTAGTTTGAACAGCAGCTACGCTAATTTTGCTCCTATTTGTTCTGTTTCTACCATGGGATTGTCATCCCGTGGTAACTAGGAATTCACAAGCTCCAGTCTGGATTCAGAACACTTGAGAAGAGATGATGCCAACTCCACAGAGGACTTCAGATGATGCCAACCCTGAAACAACACACAGCAATACCGAATTCTGCTACTAATTTATAATGTTCCTTGTCTGTTCGATTACGTCATTAATTGGTCTTTACCTCACATCTATGTCTTATCTACATGTACAAGCTGCTACTACTACATATACTGTAAAACATTACTTTGGTGTAAAGCTGCTTTGCAATGATATGTATCTTGAAAAGCGCTATACAGATAAATTTGAATTAAATTGAGAAAGATATCAAATTCACAATCCCTCCCTCAGCAGTTGTATTAAAAATACCCCCAGAGCAAGCTGAACTTAACACAACAAATTAAATGTTACATTAAGCTATGTATAAATGTATATACTTTAGCAGTTTTTTTTAATTGAAAAAAATAAAATGCTTTTTTGAACATTTAAGATATTAATTACTGATGAAATATGCCACAATTTTAGAAAAGAGTCCATAACATTAACCAGTGTGTCTCTAAACTTTCCAAGTCATTTGGATACTATTGTATTCTTTTCGACTCTACCTGTCCATCTGCTTGACTGTCTGTCCGTCTCTCATTCTCTATTCAGCAGTGAGGCACAGCTGTCTTATACAGCATCTCTCAACCTTTAGCAGCTCTGACAGCACAAAAAGTAATTACCTCTCTAATTTACCTTGTCCACTTATAGAACATGTCTCTGTCTGTGTGTGTATGTGTGTGTGTGTTAGTAACCATGTCAGCAAAAATGTCACTGTGTAAAAGTGTGTGAGAAAACACTCTTTGTGGGTGGATTATGGGAATGTATTAGTGTGTGTGTTTGTATCTGCATTTGAATACGTGCTCGTGTGGACTGCAATGTGTTTGTCTGTATGTAGGCTCCCCTCGGTCCAATTACTCACTCGACACCCTTCCACCCCCCCTCCTCATCCTCTAACTCTCTTCAGCTTTCACTCATCCCCAAATCCCTCTCTCCCATGTGGGACGCCCTGCCGTACCTCTCCCTGACCAGCCAGACCTCCTCTACCCTTTCCTCCTCCCAATCCCTGTCCCAGGTGAGCTGACGACATCAGGAGGGCTTAATGATACTGGAATATTAATTAGCTGTTTAGAATACTAATAATATGAGCAATTCAATGAGATGGAAAATACATGGATTTCTGATCCCATCTAAAAAGTTGACAGCTTCAGTTTTGTAGACCTGATAGAACAACTGTGTTTAGGACCATTCAATGAAATGAACACAAATCATTTTAGTTATGTAGCAGAAACAGAATGTTCAATGTTTAGCAATAACACTGGAAAAATATGATATATATATATATATAATGATATAATAATATATATCCATATTTCAAATGTAATAAGCACTTTTCTCTCACGTCTGCTGTCTGTGGAAACCGGAAGAAGTCCCGCTGGATGACATAAGACACATTGGGTTGATGAGCTTGGAGAGAGAACAAAAAACGCCAGTCATGAAACAGAAGCACAAACCAAGGATTTTCCTTTGTTAGAATAAGGAAACGTTGTTTTCTTTGAAACTACATTTCCCAGAGCCTGTGAGGGCTGTTTTATTACGAATACATGCACGTTATTTTTATTACGAATACATGCAAGTTATTTCACATCTTCCAAAGTGTAACGGTTATTATCCATTAAAAGGCTTGGAGGGGTCTGGACAAGATGTCACATGGAATATTTTAACAATTTTCTCATAACCATTCTTGGTTATACATGGTAGGTCTGTTGCTGTCTGTGGAGGGTCAGCTCTCAGATTTCATCAAAAATATTTTAATTTGTGTTCCAAAGATTAACAAAGGTTATGGGTTTAGGTGAGTGCTCCAACAAATATGCTTGTATAGTTAATATGTCCAAATCCCTGAAATATGACCCATCAGAGCGTACAATTGCATCTCCATCAGCAACAGAACATTTCAATAATAATGGTTGGCACTCTTTTATCTGTATCATATTTTGGGTTTTATGTAGCTCAGTTGGTATTGCATTATACGATGATATGTAATAATGTGATCATGGGTTCGATCCCAGAGAACACACATGCTCATCCCATCAGAATTAAGTGTTACATTAATTATATTAATTGACCAGGTGTAAACATGCCTTTTGTAAAAGGGCTTGATGGGATCTATTTAAGAGATGGAGCAAATTATTACTTTTTTTTCCACAAGTTTGGGTCTCAGGGGTTGATTTTTATTAAATAAAATTTTTTTCTCCCCTCTTCTGCTATTCATTATACTTTTTTCATAGTTGGCCATTTTATTCAAACCATTTTTGCCATGTTTTCAACATTTTTCTTTTCCAAAAATACTACATAATAGATGAGACAGGGTGGAAATTTTCAAGGTTCACTGAAATGACATAAACCTTCTGTACGCCTTTCCATTTTTGGTACAAATTATTAGTGACATATAAAATATATCAGTATTGTTACAGTTATCAGTACACTCTCAGAAATAAAGGTACAAAAGCTGTCACTGGTGCAGTACCTTTGAAAAGGTACACTTTTGTTCCTATTAGGTACAAAATTGTACACTTTAAGCACTAATATGTACCTTTAAGGTACCAAAATGGACACTTTAGGTTCAAACATATACCTTTTGAAAAGGTACCGCCCCAGTGACAGCTTTTGTAGCTTTATTTCTGAGTGTAATATATGTAAATTATCAATGTTTACTCTTACTTAGATTTATTTGCTAGCAAATGTTTGCCAGATAATCCAAAAAGGTACATCTGGCAGGATTTTGAGAACTTCAGATGTACTTTTGAGGATACAGATCGAACTTAGGCAATTCTGTATTCCCGCCCATTGTCAGTTGGATCGGAGTGGAGCTGAAATTAAAAGTGCATTATTTGTGTTGAGGTTTTGGCCACAGATTGTTAAAAGTTCACATGAACAATTCATGTATGCATGTAGTGGATTATTTAAATATATGACCTGATGAATAATGGACAGTAAAACCTGGAATGAGTATGAATAAATAAACACAGTTCGTTTGGATTGCATGTGGACTTTAAAGTTGACATCACCTTTCCTGACTCTGCTTCGACTGGCCTCTCCTGTTGATCAAATTCTTGTTTTCTTTTTATCTGCTCTGCCAGGATCGGAGTCCTCTACGTCTCCCGTCATCCTCCTCCCTCTCCCTTCTCCGGTCTCTATCTCTCTCTTCCTAGCACTCGCTCTCTCTCCCTGCTCACCTACTCGATATTCCAGCCTTGTTTCCCTGCAGTCTCCAGCACAACTTTCTGACCCACTTCCCATTTCCTCCCTGGCCCTATGATCAAAGCCTGCAGGACGGCATTGCCTTGGGCAGCGGAGAGATGGAGAAAGGGATGAGGGGATTGAGGAGAAGAGCTAGAGGAAGAGATGGATAAACAGGGAATATAGCACACAGGTGGAAATGGAAAGATCACAGAAAGAGGGGAGAGACTCGGTATGCGGGTGATCTCTCTGTCCAAGGACAAAAAGATGGCAAGATGAGGTCAGCTAGTCCAGCAAGTCATGGTCATCCTAGCATGTTCCTTGAAAAATGTCCTCCACAGTAGATCTTCATCTCTACCCTACAGAAACATGGACACATGTAGTTATTTAGTTTTATTAGTTTACTCAGAAATTAAATGTATTCATCACTCAATATTACTTGAATAATGAATCTGACATGTTTTTAGGCCATTACAATAAACGATGACTGAACCTTTCACACAAAAAGACTCAAATAAACCATAAAGTGGCATAAAAATGTGTTTAATGTGTGTTTTGAAGTGAAATTTTAATCACTGTATTCGGTGCAAATCCTGACACTTGTCATAGCTTTCTTTCATTACATTCATTAAACTACATGAAAATAGCATCGTATCGTTCTTTTGAGTTCAATATTTTCAGTAAATATAGGCTGATTAAGTTCTGAATCAGTATAAATTAATCATTCATGAATTGTTCTGATCTATTTCTCACTTTCACTGACTCAAGACTAACAAAAAAAATAAAGAAAAGAAAGAATCAGGATTATAGTTTATCATTTAGCATTTGCACATTTACTTTTTATTTTAATCATCATTTTTGAAACATATTTATTTAGATTTTTTAAACCACATAATGCTGTTGAATATGGCTTTAATATAGATAGCTACGGGACGATGGGACAAGCAATGATGGAAAATCTATAAACCTGGTTGTTACATACTAAAAAGCACATTCTGTTTCTTAAAATTAGATAAATGCCATTATTGTTTTGTTTATGTATGATCGACATATTAGCATCTCATCAGGTTTATTAGACATGCAGCTAAAATTAATAGTGTTTCTATTTATATTATTATTATTATTGTCTCTTACAAAAATATTGTATGTCATCCAAAGACTTGCAATATAGCTCATGAACCACTGTCATAATTTTTTTGCAGCTCCATTCTCCTTTAATTCTAATCTAAAAGAGCAAATCTGCACATTTTTACAGAAGTTAACATGAACCTACAGTTATATTACTTATGATCAATGTAACTCACTTAAGTGAGTCTTTAGATTTATTGTTTGAATGAGTCCCTGATCTTTTCCTTACAGCTAATGGATAAAGAGTTTTAAGAAGTACAAAGATGTGGACAGATACGGAGAGAGAGAGAGAGAGAGAGAGAGAGAGAGAGAGGGAGGAAGACACTGGCCCATTTGTACCCAGACCAGAGCATCTTGTACTTTAACATTCTCCCTGCATTCTGACAAAGAGCACTAATTATAAATAAATTAGGGACACGACACGGTGAGCCACAGAGGGACAGCGAGAGGCGCAAGAGAATGAATGAGAGAGAGGGAGAGAGATTGAGGGAAAAGGTGGGGGTGAAAGGAAAACGGGGAAGAAAAGAAAACAGATAAGAGGAGAGAGGGATGAGCAAGGAGACATGAGCCAAGAGAAAGAAAGAGAGAGACGTGGATAAACAAGACTGGAATTACTAATATATTGCATTTGTGTGGATTGTAAAGGAAAATTAGGAACATTGTACGGATTTTTTTTATTTATTATTAAATAAGCAGGGGAAATGGAAATGGCATTTACAAAGATGATGTAACTAAATTTAAAACACATTTGTTCGGGGGAGATAAGTAACATCAAAATTATGACCTCACAGTTAAAAATTTATGCCGATTTTAAAAGCATAAAAGCTCAAATCCAAAATGCACTGCTCCTAGGCAGAATCTAAGCAGTTGAAGATTAAACAGAAGACGTACTTTGACGTAGATTGTATTTTAACGCACATAGAAGTGAAACAGATTACAAAAAAATAGAAAATGTATGGTGGAGACATTGTTCTATTCATCAGTTGTTGACTGGATGAAGGTGGATCTGAACATGAAACGGCAGTTGACTGTAAATGGAGTAAATGATTGGACAAGAGGGTTCTCCTCATCGTGACTCGATGACTGGACTGGACAACGGTTCTCCTGATAGTAATTCAATAACTGGATCGGACAACCGTTCTCCTGACCATACCTCAGAAACTGGATCGAACAATGGCTCACCTGGCCAAGATTTGGTAACTAAACGGATCAACGGCTCTCCTGGCCGTAACTCCGAAACTGGATCGGACAACGGTTCTCCAGACCAGAATTTGAAAACTGGACCGGCCAATGGCTCTCCTGGCCGTGACTCAGAAACTGGGTCAGACAATGGCTCTCCTGGCCTTGACTCGGAAATTGGATCGGACAATGGCTCTCCTGGCCATGAATCAGAAACTGAAGCGTTCAACGGCTCTCCTGGCCATAACTTGGAAATTGGACCGGACAATGGCTCTCCTGGCCATGATTTGGTAAGTGAACCATCAAGTGAATCAGCGGCTCTGCTGGCCTTGACTCTGAGATGGGACCAAGGCCAGGACTGCGGCTTGGAATCCACGGGGAACTGGATTGAGCATTCAATGTGCTTTATGGCTATGGCAGGATTAGGCAAGGGTTCAATGACCAGATTGCCCTAGAGGTTGTGCAGCCACCACCAGAATCGCCGGAGAATCCACAAAAAAAGTTGACATCTCCGGAAATCGTGCAGCCACTGGTAGAACCTCTGTGACAGAAACTACAGCCTTAGCCAACAACTCAGAGCTTTGTGCAGCCACCCGCAGAACCACCAGAGGTGCTTTGGCTTTCACCAAAACCACTAGTGGTCATGCATCCACCGGTGGAACTTCCTGAGGGTCAACGGCCTTCGGGTGCAATGGTTTAGGGGAGATAGCCCTCTTGTGCAATGGCTCAGGGGCAGCAGCCCTCTTGTTAGCCATCTTGAGTGCAGACTCTAGCTGAGGCAGGACGGCCATCTTATCTCCTGACTCTGGCTGAGGCATGACGGACATCTTAAGCTCTGACTCTGGCTGAGATACAGCGACCTTCATGTGCGGTGGCTCGAGTGTGACAGCCATCTTGTGCAGCGACTCCTATAGGGAGTTGCCCATCGCTCCTATAGGGGATCTCCTCTTTTACCTCTCCTATAGTGAACGTCGATCCTCAGTGCAACATAAAGTCAATAACCTCTGCCAAAGTCCACTCTGGATCATCCCAGGGCAGGTAGAGACTGATCACAGGATCTAGTCCACTTAGAAAACAGTCCTTGAAACCCGGTACCAAATGGCTGTAATTCAAAAACTCCTCCACATAACTTTCGATAACTCTCCCTTCTTGAAAGATGGCACAGAGTAGGCTATTCAGAATCGTGGTCGGGGTACACAGGAACGGATTGGGCTAACTAGCAAACAATCAAAGTTCAAGAATAAACAGTCTGAGGTTACAAACAGAAAATAAACATTGATTAAGGAGTGAGAACAGGTGTGGGTGTGCAACGCATGATGGGATATGAAGTTCATGAGAAAGAATGAGTCCGAGAGAGGTGTGGTGAATGCGGGTGCCCTCTAGAGGCGGAAACTCCATCCTGACACAGTGACTCATTTATAAAGTCTATCACTTGTTTTGTTCCTGGATCAATCAGCAGTTTAAAACAAATGTTTTAGGCAAATGATTCAGTGACTCACAAACTGACTCACTTTCTTAGTTCATGATTGATTCAGTATTTTGGAACAAACTGGTTGATTAAATTATTTAATTACGCATTTATAAAGTCAACAATTGTTTTTTTCCTGAACAATTCAGCATTTTTAAACAAATCATTTACGTGAATGGTCATGTACTCACTTTCTTGGTTCATGTCTAATGCAGAGTTTTGGAATAAACTGGTTACCCCAAAATGTCTTCCACCATATTGTATCACAATACATAGTAAAATAAAATGGCGGAAGACATACATCAGGGGAGAAGAATGGTTGAGTAAATTATGTTGTTTTTGTTTTCTTTGTGTAAAAAACTTATTTTCGTAGTGTCACACAAAACTGTAGTTGAACCGCTGATGTAATATGTACTGTTTTACATTACCAGTGTTTTTACTATGTTTCTGGATCTGGGATCATTTCAGTTGTTTTGCCATCTATGGAGCCCAGGTGGGTCTCTGATTTTATCAAAAATATCTTAATTTGTGTTTCAAAGATGAACAAAGGTCTTATGGGTTTGGAACGACATGAGGGTGACTAATTAATTACTTAATTTTCAATTTGTGGTGAGCTAAACCTTTAATTAAATGATTCTATGACTCCTTCATAAAGTCAGTCAATTGTATTATTTCTAGCATTAATAAAAAAATAAATAAAAATTAATGAATTGTTTGACTAAATAATTCATATGTCTGGCTCCTAAAGTCACCAACTGGTGTATCATTGTAAGACCAAGAAAATAACCAAGGCTGCGTTCTCCAAAACCACCTTAACGCTATGTTGTTTTTAAATTGTACCTTAAGACATACCTTATCTTTAAAGGTAGGTGCAATCCTATAGCGCGGTGGGAGTTTTAGTTCATGGGTGACTTCGTTGATTCGTCTGAGGATGGGAAATGGTCCTATGAACTTAGGGCTTAATTTACGGCAGGGCGTCCGAAGCCTAATGTTTCTGGTGGACAACCAAACCAGTTCGCCCGGTTGGTATTCGGTGTTGGGGAGCGATGAGCACCAGCCCACCTCGTATGCCTCCTTACTGCTCTTTGAAGATGCACGTGAGCTGATTCCCAGAGATAAAATTTCCAGCCGCCCCAGAATCTACTAAGGCTTTCATAGGGAAGAGGTCAGCGTCAATGATCAACATGACATCAATCAGTGGTATAGTATAATATTGTTGATTTAAGTGACCTGTACTCACCACAGTGCGAACTGGTCTTACAGGACAGTTGAAAATGCGGTAAGATGGAGCTCCACAATACAGACAAAGACTTTCATGAATTCGTCTTGATCTCTCTTGAGCGGTCAGTTTATTTGAATCTGTTTGCATTGGCTCTTCAGTGACGGTAGGTGAAGGTGCAAACATGACAGGTACTTTGCAAGCTGCGAGATGTTGTGAGATGATCACTGCTCATTTTAAAAAGGCATCAAGTCCCACATTGTCTTACACATTGTATATGGCCATTTGTTGGCGAATGTTTGCATTAAGACCTCGTCGAAACACTGCTAGAAGTGCAGACTCATTCCAGCCACTTGAAAGAGATAGTGTGCGAATACGAAGTATATACTCATGGATAGGGAGATCGTTTTTACGGAGTTGTAGTAGCTCCTCCTGAGTGGTGAGTGACGAGGTAGGTTGGCCAAAGACTAGACAAAACTGTTGTAGAAACAGTCAAAGATGAGAGATGTGGGCTTTCCGAGGTCCACAAGGCTTCAGCCCACTGGAGAGCTCTTCCTGAGAGCAAAGTTATGATTAGAGCAATTTTACTACGATCAGTGATGAAACGATCTGGTTGAGCTTTGAAGTAAAGCGAGCATTGTAACACAAAATCCTTCACAGGATGCTTGATCGCCAGAGAAGGAATGAAGTCGGGGCACAGGACTGGCAGAGGTTACTGGGGCAGTATTTCGTAGTTCCTGCACAATCTGAAGAAAAATGTAATATGGTTTCGCACTCGCTGCTGTTTCCTCCTGCTCCATGTCAGTTTTTGTAGGGGCTGAGCTTCTGTCACACTCAGGAAACACACACAAGAGGGATTTAATAAACAGGTGAGTTTATTTGTGCACAAACATAAAATATCTCTTCAGTGGGTCAATATAAGGTGATGTGAGCAACAACAGTTCAATAACTCAAAGCAGGATCTCCGCTGGTAAGTATCAAGGTACGTAAATCACAGGCTTAGAGCAGAGAGGCAGATTCTCACAGGTAAGTAACATGTAAGGATACTCAGTCTTTAGAAGTCTTACAATAAGGTCCCTTTGCAAAGTTTGTCAAGCCACCGAAGTCCCATGAGGAAGTAACACAGCGATCAATGCAGGTGAGTGAACTGTTCAGGTTAGAACTGGCGTCTAACCTTGAGCTCAGCCATCGAGTGTCTGGCTGAGCGATCTCTTATGGGAAGCAGCTGATGACGGACTGGTGTCAATAATCAGGTGATTGGGAAGGGGTGACAAGTGACTGAGTGCTTTCGGTAAGTGCTGATCCTGAGTCAGGTGAGTGTGACGGTGTGACAGTACCTGAGAGAAAACAGTTTTGAGTGTCTAATTTTCACCAGTAAGAAAAAGGTGTTTTGAAGCGTAGGCTACTGTTTTGCAGAATGTCACAGAACGTTATATATGACATGAGAATAAGTATATTATTATAATAAATATTATATTTTCTTTTTGACACCTTGTCTCTGTTGTAAGCACTCATGGACTGTAATGACTCGCGGGATTTGTTTGGATCCATAAGCAACAGAGTTTTAATGTTAGTAGTCAGACAGGCAGTAGTAATCCACAAGCAAACGGGTACACAGGGGAAAGGCAGAATCATAATCGTAGAACAGGCAATGGGTCGAGACAGGTGGCAAAGAATAAGGAAATAAATACAACAAGCAATAAATCAAACACGGGTAAATCAAAACACAGAACAAACGCTTGGAATCGACAGCCGGGGCAAATCGAGACTTCGCGATTGTCCAAGGCAAAAGTCTGAGCTTTTATACAGTCCTTTGGTGGGAAAGCGGCACGGGAAGCGTCGAGGTACGTGAGTAAAAAGAGTCCGGGTAGAAACATCAATACTCAGGTGAAGGTTCCCGCTGCTGACCAGTGGAGAGGGCCACAGAAGCGATGATATCTCAGATCATTATCTAGTCTTGTGTAAACTCCATATAGATAAACCTGTAAATTCTGCTCCTTGTT
>JAUYWG010000013.1:465244-480090 GCA_034779775.1 Enteromius afrohamiltoni
AATCACTATATAGTTTTCTGTGAGCAAGTAAACAAGATAATTTTCAAAAAAACACTAGTCCACCAGCCCAGTTCTCAAAAGTCTTGTGAACAAATGTTCTGCACGGTCTCATTTCAGTGACTTCAAATTTTAGTTTTTCACATAAACGCTTCTTTCTCAAAAACAAAATTATGTCCATAATTGTTACTAACAAATTATTGTAGCCAAGTTTGTGCACTTTACAGTGTTATTAGACTTAAGCCAGACATGTAGAAATATAAAGGCTGGATTTGTAAATTGAAATTTTCAGATCAATCAATAATTATTATTTTTTATTTTATACACTCGCAGCTCAAGTCGGATGGGACGCTGATCCTCTTAAGTCGCTGTATCGCCGAGGACTCAGAGAGGAACTCTAAGCCACCTCATTCACTCCCGTAAACCACGCCTGGTTCAGTTCCAGCCTGGACCCCGCACCTATCTCAACCAAGGAGAGCCCATGCAAATTGGAGCTACACCCCTCACTCAAGAGGAAAGAGCTCATCGCCGGGAAAACAATCTCTGCATGTACTGCAGCTGGCTGGTCACCTCAGAGCCAACTGCCCCACGCGACCACAACGCCCTAGAACCTACCGGGTGAGTGCCACTTCTCTATCATCTGTAATGAGAATAGATGTCAGTCTAGTGCTGGTAGACCAAACTCTACACACACACAGGCTTTCATTGATTCAGGGGCTGCGGGCACCTCACTTCCACCGAAACCCCTGAAGACACCTCACTTCCTTCACAGTACCACGACCTGTTGAAAGCTTTCAGCAAAGAAGAAGCCACACAACTTCCACCTCACCGTCCCACCGATTGTGCCATCAACCTGTTACCAGGAACTGTACCTCCACGTGGCAGAGTCTTTCCCCTTTCACGACCAGAGACTGAATGCATGGACCAATATATAAAGGAGGAACTAAAGAAGGGCTTTATCAGACCATCTACGTCGCCCGCTTCAGCTGGATTCTTTTTTGTAAAAAAGAAAGATGGAGGTCTGAGGCCCTGCATAGACTATCGAGCCTTGAACAACATCACTGTGAAATACAAGTATCCTCTTCCCCTTGTCCCTGCTGCCTTGGAACAACTCCGTTCTGCCCGTTATTTCACCAAGCTGGACCTGCGCAGTGCCTACAACCTCATTCGCATCCGGGAAGGTGATGAATGGAAGACAGCTTTTTTTCACTACAAACGGACATTATGAGTACCTTGTTATGCCCTTCGAACTCTCCAATAGCCCTTCTGTCTTTCAAGCCCTAGTAAATGATGTCTTCAGGAGTATGCTCAACCGATTCGTTGTTGTTTATATTGATGACATTCTCATCTATTCCAATGACCTTGTATCCCACGTTCAACATGTCAGGACAGTGCTCAAGAAACTCATTCAGAACAGGCTATACGTCAAACTGTTTGCCTTTCACCAGACCAAGGTTACGTTCCTGTGCTATGTTATCAGTGCAGAAGGAGTAGCTATGGATGACAACAAGGTCAGTTCGGTAGTCAATTGGCCAAAACCCCAAACTCTGAAAGAACTACAACGATTTCTCGGGTTTGCCAATTTTTACCGGAGATTTATCCATAACTTCAGTAAAGTCGCAGCACCTCTGACCAACATGTCTCGCAAGGGAACCAAACGCTTACCATGGAGTCCAGTCAGCGAGAAGGCATTCGAGGAACTTAAACAACGTTTCACCTCTGCTCCTATCCTCAGGCACCCTGATCCCGAAAGACAATTTGTTGTTGAAGTCAATGCATCTAATAACGGAATTGGCGCTATCCTTTCACAACGACAGGGCGAACCAGCGAAACTCTTTCCTTGCGCTTACTATTCACGCAAGTTATCCCAGGCAGAAAGGAATTACGATGTTGGAGATCAGGAACTATTGGCCTTAAAATCAGCATTGGAGGAATGGCGACACTGGTTAGAGGGAGCCAGAGAGCCTTTCTTGGTACTTACGGACCATCGAAATCTTGAATACCTGCGTTCAGCCAAACGCCTCAATTCCAGACAAGCGAGATGGTCATTATTCTTCTCCCGGTTTGACTTTCTAATAACTTATCGATCTGGCTCTAAAAACATCAAAGCGGATGCTCTATCCCGTCAGTTTAATTTTCACACCCAGACCACTCAACCCGAGACTATCATTCCTTCCTCCGTCATCATTGCTCCAGTTCAAAGGGACATCATGAGGGAAATCACAGAGGCCAAGACCAATGATCCATCACCTCCTGAATGTCCACCTGCCAAAACCTATGTGTCTTCGAGAACGCTTGCTACAGATGATCCATAGCAATCCCAGTGCAGGTCATCCAGGAATACTCGCTACTCAAGAACTTACCTCTAATCGTTTCTCATTATCCTCTGATGTCACCAACTTTGTCAAGTCCTGCGCCATCTGCAACATTTCCAAGTCCTCCCGACAACGTCTAGCTGGTCTGCTGCAACCATTGCCCATTCCACAGCGTCCCTGGTCACATATAGCAGTCGACTTCATCACTGATTTACCAGCATCCAATGGTTATACTACGGTTCTCACTATTATCGACTGATTTTCGAAGGCCTGTCGTTTTGTTCCTCTGGTCAAATTACCCACCACTTAAGAAACAGCGCAAATCATGATGGAACAAGTCTTCCGTTATTATGGACTACCTGAGGACATTGTCTCTGACAGAGGTCCTCAATTCCGATCTCGACTATGGAAGGCTTTTTGCACTCAATTAAACATAAACGTGAGTTTGACGTCAGTTTATCACCCGGAATCCAATGGCCAAGCGGAAAGATTGAATCAAAAACTCATTCGCTTCTAACGCTCATATTGCCACAGCAACCAACAAGACTGGAGTGAATATCTATTGTGGGCAGAATACGCACAAAACTCCTTGAGAAAGCCCTCCACCCAGATGACTCCCTTTCAATGTGTTCTAGGGTTTCAACCTCCACTCTTTCCCTGGTCGGGAGAACCATCAGACCTCCCCACTGTGGATCACTGGTTGCAACTTAGCGAGCAAACATGGAACATGGCCCATGTGCACCTACAGAGTGCCATCCACCGAGTGAGAGCCCAGGCAGATCGTCATCGTCGCCCAAGTCCACCTTACGAACCCGGGCAATGGGTCTGGCTCTCCTCCCGAGACCTCCGGCTGCAACTCCCATGCAAGAAGTTAAATCCAAGGTACGTGGGTCTGTTCAAAATAATCAAACAAATAACGCCTGTTTCTTTTCGATTGGATTTACCATCAGAATATCGTATCTCACCCACTTTTCATGTTTCCCTGCTTAAGCCCGCTACTGAACCTGAGGCCGAGAGGGACCAGGACGAGGTTGCGGCACCCAACATCCCTCCCCTGGACACATACCGCGAGGAGATATACCAGGTCCACAAGATCCTAGACTCTCGTCGCCGAGGCAGACTCCTACAATACTTGATAGACTGGGAGGGCTATGGACCCGAAAAAAAAAGGTCCTGGGTTGATGCTCACAACATCCTCGATCCCTCCTTAAAAGAGGTCTTCCATAGGACCTATCCTAACAAACCGCCCCCCCGACCTCGGGGAAGACCTCGGCATCGTCAAAGATCTCGCTTCAGGAGCCGCTCGCAGGGGTTGGGCTCTGTCACAAGCCGCGCCTCTGTGGCTCTCCCCGGAACTTCACCAGACTATTAACGTTCCTACCCGGACTCATTTAGACCCACGTACCTTCCTTTGTTTGCGCTCACAGGTGTTTCCCATTTCACGGACTATTTAAACGAGAACTTCGCAGCAGATCGACGCATTTTTTCCCTGTATTGATACTGTGGTCTGATTTTGATTGCTTTCCTGGTTTTTTGATTCTCGCTGTCTGCCCCGACTCTTTTGCCTGTTTTTTGGATTACGATTTCTGCCTGTCTCTGATATTACTGCCCTGCTGTGTACCGACCTCTGCTTGCTTGACTCTAATAAACACCACATATGGATCCGATTGACTCTGGGAGTTCCTCACAATTATACAAGGGGTCTCGAGATTAAAATCTCATTTTCGAAGGAGATCTGGCCAAGAAATCAGATCACAGACAAAATAATCACGTACATACATTTTTTACATAACATATTTTCTTACTTTTAGGATTTGTCCACCCTCTGGATATCTTCTCAAAATATCTTTCAAAAAATCAACCAAAGGTGGTGTGGTCTGACCGAATCTCCCTGCAAGAGAACAAATACTTGCAAATGACTTATTCATAAATAAGACATGACTGGTCAACTTTAAAAAAATTAAGACACAGCTGTGGGGATTTGCATGAGTGAGGTCAGGTGGATGGGTTACGGTGAACATTCATAAAGGGCTGTGGGGTTTAACTGTGAGCTTTGTGTAGATCACAGAAATGTTATTAAATGTATTTAAATGTCACCCTGCAGATCTTCAAGTGAGAGAATGTCAGAAATTGAAGCACCAGTCATTCTTGATTAATATAGTGTCCCTAAACTGTCCCACCTCCTCCTCTCGGGCCTCGTCCATGCAACGTCATGATTATTTCATGGCTTCCGTGTGGCACCAAGCTTCCAATTTCAACCCCATCCTGAAGCTATACAAAAAGGAAAACAAATTTTCTTTAGTTAAAGACCTCCATGGCACATAATTTTCAATCAGAAATTAAAATGTTTTTTTCTGATCTGTAACCACTCTGAGAATTAAAAGAACTGGCATATCTGAACTTTGTTCATATCTGAGTCCTTAAGGGGAAGTTTGAGCAACCTTGCAGGTGAAGAAATGGCTGTTCATGGTCATGAAGTCAGGATAAACACACATTAGAGAAAAAGACTGGGAAATGGATTACTCTTTTGTCCACTTTTACACCATCTATCCATTAACCTCTCTTAGCCTGCAATGCACCTCTGTAAACTGCACTGAGCTGTCCACATGACTTACCCGTAATTCACAGAGATAAACCACCGTTTTTGGTTTATTAAGAGATTGATTTTTCAAGGCTGAGATTGCGCCTGTTCAGACAGAGACTGCTGGCTTCAGCTATTCGCAGTGGTATCAGCTTCTGCTAACACACGGATCAAGAGCATGCAGAGACCAGAAAAAAAAACTACCTAAAAAATCTGAGCCCTGGGCTTCAAGGGTAAAATCATTACTGTTTTTAGGACATTTTGAAATTTGACCAGTTAACACGAAATTTAGTTTTAACAGTGTCCTTCAATGGAACATGTTAGTATATGTCAACTTATATTTGTAAACAAGATCATATAATTAATTGTAAGGGAGCACATTTTATTTGTTCATAATGTAATCAAAATAATTAAATAATTGACAAACCAGCACACACATTTTGTTAAAAAATTAAGTGATTGTTTTACTATCCCACATATATAATACATACATAAACTAAAAACAAAATGTTGTACAACAAAGCTACTATATAATATGTAATGAAAATGAATTCATTATAAACATACATATGTATATGAAGTGACATATACATTATATAAATTAATAAAATATGCTAACCTACTGGACTAATTGGGTAGCTTGCTAATCACCAGTTAATTTTAATATGGACAATCAGCCCCTCAAGGTACTAAAAGAACAATGGACCATGTATCAAATGTATTACATTGTAATAGAGTTCATCTAGAGTTCATCTTCATCCTTGGATAAGAAAAAAAATATGCTTTAGGAGGAGATTCAGAAGAAACCAACTTGTCATGGCATATCTATGGAGAATTACCAAAAGCAAAAATTCCTAAACTTATTAGAGACGCTGGACTGTTGCCAGGATTAGTGGTCATGATTGTATGCACAGATCCATCTCAACTAACCCATAACACAGACACACCTCTAAAGTAATTTGGGCCAGACTGTACGGCCAGTCCAGTCCTGTGGGGTTGTATGTACAGTATGAATGTTGAAGCTAAGATCTGAGAGCTGCCTTTCTCCAGGCTATTTTCTGAGTCTGACATACTTAGTGTAGAGAAATAATCTCCCACCTGCTCCCGTCTTTCAGGAACACTTCCTGTTTCAAGCTAAGAGAAAGACTCTGTGGCCTGTCCTGGTCACAGGAAAAAGTAATAAAACTCTTTTATTTAACAAAAAGCTTATTTGGTTTGTGCTGCTTCCATTTACAAAAAAATGAATGGAATCCTTCTGATCAATATATGACTAGGCTATGAGTAATTTCATGAAGAAGTTGCACATCTTTACCAGAAATCCAGTTTAATAAGGCAGAACATAACTACAGCAAGTTATTAGCCAGGATCCCATCCAAATATTTTGAAAGAAAATGATTGGATGTCACATAAAAAATGCTGAATGGGAATACCAAAACCTTTCCAAAATTATTATTATATATTTTTTTAATGATCATTATTTACAAATGTGATATATGATAGATAAATTTGATATATGGCTCATAAAAGCAGCATTTCATCAAATAAATATTATAACCTCCTGTATATCCAGATGCACAGTCACGTGCACTTTTGCCATTTTGAAGTAGCAAGAGGTGTCTGCAATGGAGGAACTGTTAAAAATCAAGTATTAAAATGTTTCATCTTGTAAACAGAAAAGTAAAAACCAAAACATAAAATTGAATGCTAATAGATTTTATTTATGTGCAATTTGTTGTGATCTGTACTGTGTACAGGCACAAACATCACTGTGGATGTGGCTGTGTATACCCTACAAAACTCTGGATGCTATTATGAGCTCCTACCCTGTGCTGCACACCGATTACAACACAATAGAGCACATTTAAACAATCTGGCCTCTGCCCAGTTTCTTTGGGTGGATTATAAACCTGTGTATTTCAGGGGGTTGATTGTGATCACATGGGGAAGGCAATGTGAGGTGATGCTCTTCATTTAGAGATTCTCTTCTAACAATCACATTTTAACAGATCATTAATGCTGTTTTTTAACTGTATATAAAATATACTGAAAAATATTACAAACGTTTACAGCTTACCAGTTTTCCATTGTGAGACAGCTGCTGCTGAGGCACAGGGTAATCTGTTTCTTGGTAGATCAGAGTCTTGATGTACCTGATCACTGTAGATGGGGGAACCTGGAAGACCCTCTTACCTAAATAGTCATGACAGACTATCACCCATGGCAACCTAAGATCACAAAGAAAACCTTTAGCTATTCACAGGTTCAGGTCATGTTTCACTAATATATCAACATACATACAGACATACATACAGTCTGAAAACATACAGACATACATTTTATTTTCATGTTAAGAAAATGTATTTTATTTAGGACATTGTTTTCATGAAAATAGAGTTCTTATTAGAGTAAAAAATACTTATTGAATTTCTTTATATATAATGCAAATATGCATAATCCCTGTAATATTACACTAATGAGAATCTAATGAAAATAAGTCAATGTTGCAATGACAGTGCATACCATTTTAAAGGTCCTGGCTTGATTTCCAGAATTAAATATGACCTGGACATCCATACAGAATAAACTAAATCTCAACATCATCATCATAATAATAACACTAAAGAAAAAAATGACACATGCGAGTCATTTTCATTCCAATTAAAATCCAATATCTCAATAGTTTCTCTCTTAAGGCAATGTGGGCCAGACAAACAACACAAGATTACAAAGATCTCTTTATTTAAGTTCTTTCACCGAGAAGAAACATTCTGTCTTCAAGGATGCTATTGTTTATTATGGCCTTGACCGATGATACTTTTAAGCACAACAAACTCTAATAGAAATGTATGGATCCTGCCACGTCATCTCTGCAGTTAAAAATCAAATTACACCTATTAGGGGCTATCAAGTTTGAGCTGCGTTCAAACGCAGACATCATGTTTTGTAAGAGCCAGAGGTTGGAGGAATATGTATTTTGCCCATCTAACACATTATGACATTGTGTAGTGCAAGAACAATGGTGACATACATCTCTTGGTTTAGATCTTGACCTGTTGTCAAGCAACCAATGAAAGTCCCACGGGGTCACTGATGTATCGTCCTGTTTGTGTGCCAGGGTGGGGCATAATATGGACCATGCACACTATCTAGTGACAACTCACAGGCTACCAATTTACCAGATAAGAAGTATAACTGGTTAAATGTTTTATTGCATTTGTTGTTCAAAACTGTATTGGATATCTTATAGTTTAGATAGTTAACGCTCCTATTTAAATCATAAACAACATCAAACCGCTTACTAACTTATACTAATTCATTTTAACTTACCACGGGTCGTGACCGGTTGCCATTGCTTCTCAGCCGGATTGCGGTTATTCTCGTTCGCAGACATTCATCGATCACTCCGCATGGAGCATTACGCTACGCCGTGCCGTTATCTTCCGGAGAAAATCCTCCGCATTGGGTATTCATTGATTAACTCTGACCCTTTTGGTCTCAGACTCACAGAATCATCCCATCCTGTGCACTATAAGCTTCGTGTGACCGTGTTTCGCTCTTAGACACGCCTCCTCCTCCTAGTCCGGCGAGGTATTGATGCGGTTTAATAAACGGTTCGTGGTGTTAAGCCAACGGTTTGTCCCATAGATGTCACGCTTTGTCGCAGTGTTTTAAAAGAAGGGTTCTGGAAGAAAAAAGGCACAGAATGTCACAAACGCAGCTTGTTTCGTGATAACGCCTTCTTTAGAGCGCGTCAATGAAGGTGAAAGCTGCATGTGTTTGTGTAGTTGCGGATTTTTGACTCTGACTGAGCGCCGTGAATGCTGGGAGTTGAAGTGTTCTAGTGTAGTGCACTTACCGGGCAGAAAACTCGAAATACACTGCAACTACAAATGTGACCCTGGACCAGTCATAGTAATACGTTTTTAGCAACGCATATTAATACTACTACTACTTCTACTACTAATAATAATAAATATGTCATATATTTATGGTACAACATTTACAAAATAACTTCATGGAATATGATTTTTACTAATTTATCCTAATGATTTGGCATAAAAGAACAATTTTGACTCATACAATGTATTGTTGGCCATAGCTACAAATATAGCCTACAGATGCAACCTATGACTGGTCCAGGGTCACAAATGATAACACATTGTATAGAAACAATACTCAAATATTTATCCTAGGTTTAAAGAAAGCAACAATGTATGGAATGTATACCTAATTCATGAAAATAACTCAAAGAACACTAAAGATTTCTTACTTGAACATTTTTACTTAAAACTTGGAACTGTCACTTTTAATCCACAAATCCTTCATTGACAAACAGACACAGAAACCTTTGATATTCAGTATTATACATAAGGATCCCTATTTTTTCATAAGTGTAACCATACATAAAAAGTGCTGAAATTAGATTGTGCGCCTGTTCAATAAAAGAAAAAAAAATAAGGTGGCATCTTACCCAATCCTACAACTACAGTGGGATTTAAACATTGTATTTTCCCTATTTTGGTTACAAATGTGTTAAATTATGTTACATTGTTTTTTGCAACTTTCTGAGACACTTGAGCTGTGAACATCATAGCCTACTTTAACTTTTCAAAACTTTTACAATTATTATTGAAGAAAAGTGCAGTTTGTTTAATACCCAATAAATAAAACAAACAATGGAAAATCGATGTAAATTAAACATTTAATGCATCTGAAGTCAGAGTCAAATGCAGTAGACTATTATTATCAATTTATTTTTACTTTTTGCAAGAAAGGAATTATGACGCAGTACAATGGATATACCCAATGACGTCATAACCTTATTGCACCAATACGTTTGCCTTCTGCTAAACCTTGATAAAAAGATTCAAACAAATCACACCTGATAAACATAAATAAACATGTAGAATACATTTGTATTAGTAATCTGTTACAATCATGTTGCATTGAACGTTGCCTATTTGCAACCGTTACGTTACGAATAAAAAACTCACCTTTTGTAAAAAGACCTTATTTTGTAATTCAGATGCAAATAGCAAAAAGTGAAGTAGACTGCAGTAATAACACTGAACGAATCCAAAGTAACCCCGATCTCAGCACGTTTTTCTCTGTAAATCCAGTGCTGCAGTAAGGAGTTCCTCACAGGACAGTCGATGGACAATGAGACCTGCAGAACTGAACATGTTCTTCACACGCATCCCATCAGCATACTGCGGTGTTTATTTTCACATGGCACATGCACAACGCATCGTTTAAAGCTTAATGCCCAGTATTCACTATGCTAATTCTAGCCGTTCTTCGAGTCACCGTCCTGTTACGGCATCAGCTGTTAGAGCGACCTGCACTCTTAAAGCTACAGTAAACACATTAGCCAGGGCAGACAGATATAATTTTCCACGATTGTTGCTGTGAGGGATTATTTGGGATAAACAACTTGAGTTGCATCATCTCATTTTCAAGAGGGTATTGTCTACTACATTTGAATTTAAGCCTAGGCCTACTGCAAACCTAAATTAAAATTAATTATTAAAACATAATTCTAGTTAACTCAAATGTGTAATGTTTCTTGATATATTCTGTCACTACATTAAGTGACTGGTGAGAAGTGGTTGTGTTTCCTTGTATAGCCACACGAGGACAGCATCGTTTGAACTAAACAGTTCTGAGTGCATTTGATGAAGTAGGTGACGGGGTTTTCAAAACAAATAAAAAAAAGTAATAAATAAAATAAAATAAAATGACACTCAACAAAAAAGTAATACAATTTACTTACCCTTATTTTAAACCAAATTTTTATCAGAAAGTAAACACAGCTCTTATTCATATACCATAGTACCTCCGATGGAGAGTAGCTTAGTGTTAACTTAAACAAACAAACAAACAAACAAGCAAACAGTCTAATCGTTTACATTCCCTCATGTTGTTCCATGCATGGAGTTTTTATTTTTTCTTTCTGTGGAACAATTTTATTTTCCCACTTATTTTTATTTTACCATTCTTATTTTTGTGTGTATCTAGTAGATCTACAATAGAAGAAAGTCATATAGGACTTTCTTCTTTGGTACACAGAAACAAAATGTCATACAGGATATTAGGTCAAACAGTAAATAATGACTGAAAAAAACATTAAACAAAAACTGGCTGCTGTATCATATCGTCGTTGTAATGCAGCAGGAAATGTGTTCATAGTTTTTATCTATTTTTGGCAAAATGTAACATTTTTATTTAACTTTCTTTGTGATTATGTATCAGACATATATAGACAAAATGACCAGTGTGGCCTCAACTACTATGTATTTATATTTCAATTAATCACTTGACACAGTGCACTTATTGTGTACATACATATTTTTATGATGTACTTATACTTATTTACCCATATGTAGTTACATCTGTAATTCAATTCTGTAATTAAATTTACAATTGACCAATTCCTTACACCTTAACCCAAACTTAAACCCATCAATACCACTAAACCTAACCTTCTGCATATCCCATCTCAAAAGCAGCAAGTGTTTCGCAATACAATAGGAACACAGTACATTGTATTTATTTTCTGATGTAAGTACATAATAGTTAAAGTCACTTAATATATAAAGCGTGACCAAATGACCTAATGCAACAAAGCACTTTTAAAAAAAACATGCTATTTACTATTTCTTCAGTATGCAGTACATGGTTTCCAATGTGACAAACGATCCAAAGCAATACTGAAACTTTTCTTATCATCTCTTTAGTTAATAACATAATCTAAAGATCTACTATAATACAGAGTGAGTCATTCCAGACTTGGCCAGTAGAGGTCAGTGGGACTTAAGGGATGTTTAGACTGCAGGAGTCACAGGGAGTGGCCCATTATCTGCACTGTCATGGTGTGGGATAATACCTCACATCTCATTTAAAAAAAAAAGCAAAAAAACAAAACAACAACAAAAAAACCTTGACAGTTATATCTCTTGTATCTCACAATAAATCCCTAGGATGTTGGAAATCATTTGAAGTGTTTTTCTTAATCAGTGTAACTGTAAATAAATCTTGTTGATTTATTTCTGTCTATCACTCTCTGTTGTATCATTTTAAACAATGATAATATATAACCTAAGTCCCTCAATATTTAATATAGTATAAAAAAACCTCTTTGATTGTTGATCGTTCACTTTTAATCTAAAAACCGCAAATGCAGCTCATTAGCGTTCATTAGCCCAGATTGCTTGTCATTCATGTCTTCGTTCGCGTTACACTCACGGATGTTATTGTTATAATATTATTATATTTTTCTCAATCCATGTAATTTATTGTTCACTCTGTTTCATTTCTCGCTACGCTCCGTTTTTTTACAAGTTTATCAAACAACAGTAGTAGGTGAATAATCCATCAATCACGGTGAGTATGGGGTCCGTGTACAATCAGGGTATCTTCCATCCATTCCATATCCGTTTTCAAACTAAAAAACGGAAACCAAAAAAAACGATAATTTTATATTTGTTCCAACAAAACAAAAAAACGAATTCGGCTCCAGCGAAATCACGCTGGAAGCTGCTGCCATCAGACTTAACAGTCTTTGAAAAAACTTGACTGTCAGCGAATGGCCTTCCCGCACTCTTCTGACTGCTGTGAGAATCGAGTCGACCCGAGCGGGAGACAATAATGCCCGCATCGTGACCGAATCCCAAACTACTCCTAGATAAGTGGTACTCTGAACCGGAGAAAGCACACTTTTCTTGGCATTTAGTCTTAACACCAAATGTTTCATGTGAGAGAGGATGACATCTCGATGCCTGCTTGACTCGCTCTGTGACCGTGCTAGAATGAGCCAGTTGTCGATGTAGATGAGGACACGGATACCCTGA
Organism: Enteromius afrohamiltoni; assembly: GCA_034779775.1. Taxonomy (NCBI): domain Eukaryota; kingdom Metazoa; phylum Chordata; class Actinopteri; order Cypriniformes; family Cyprinidae; genus Enteromius; species Enteromius afrohamiltoni. The sequence goes on from JAUYWG010000013.1 coordinate 477,988, forward strand.
AGCCACAATGGAGCTAGGTCCGCATCTACTACCTTTGTAAACATATGGGGTGAGAGTGCTAGACCAAAGGGAAGGACGCGATATTGGTAAGCTTCGCCCCCTTAAAGCAAACCTCAGCAACCCCCTGTGGGAAGAATGGATAGACACGTGAAAGTACGCGTCCTTTAGATCTATTGTGACAAACCAGCCCTTGTACCTGATTTGGAGCACAACTTCTTTTAATGTAAGCTGACTGACTGAGCGGTTCAGTGGCCTGAGATCTAATGCCTTCTTTGGAATAACGAAGTACAGGCTGTAAAACCCAGACTCCCCAGTTTCTTCCCCGCTGTAGCGAGGCGGTAGATGCATGTTCAGGACCCAATGAGATATATTTGGTATGCGCATCCAAGCCGCATCTCTCGAGACTGGCCTCTGATGGAAAGAGTAGCGGCTGCTTGATCAAGAGAGTAGTTACTTCTTGCTCCAACACCAGAGCCAGTGAGGATTTCCAGTCAGGATTTAGACCATATCATATAACTGAGACTGCTCTAATTAGAGTTACAAATGACCTGCTTCTATCATCCGATCATGGTTGTATCTTAGTATTAGTGGTATTGGATCTCAGTGCTGTGTTCAAAACCATTGACCACAACATTCTATTGAATAGACTAAAAAACATTATTAGCATTAGTAGAAGTGCCTTAGCATGGTTCAAATCATACTTATCTGACCGCTATCAGTTTGTAGCAGAGAATAAAGTCATATCATATTGATCACAAGTGCAGTATGGAGTACCTCAAGGCTCAGTACTAGGACCGCTACTTTTTACGCTTTATGTGTTACCCTTGGAAGATATTATCAGGAGACATGGTGTTAGCTTTTACTGTTATGCTGATGATACTCAGCTTTATATTTCTTCTCAGCCAGGTGAAACACACCAAATTGAGAAACTAATGGAATCATTTCATGATATAAAAAACTGGATGACAAGTAACTTCTTACTGTTCAATTCTGAAAAAAAGAGGTATTGATTATCGGACCTAAAAACCCGACAGTAATAATCTAGAACACTGTCTAACACTTGATGGCTGCTCTGTCAGTTCATCTTCATCAGTTAGGAACGTAGGCGTGCTGTTTGATAGCAATCTTTCATTTGAAAGTCATGTTTCTAGCATCTGTAAAACTGTGTTTTTCCTCAGAACATATCTAAATTTTGACCTATGCTCTCAACCTCAAATGCAGAAATGTGAATTCATGCTTTTATGATTATTGTCATGCTTTATTGGGTGGTTGTTAGGAAGTATGAGCATATTAGCCCAGTTCTGTCAACACTGCACTGGCTCCCTACCAAACATCGTATAGATTTTAAAATCTTGTTAATTACTTATAATGCCCTGAATGGCTTAGCTCCTTAGTACTCCTCCACGTCTGTTGCATTCTAAAAACTCTGGCTGTTTGATAATACCTAGAATATCAAAATCTACTGCAGGTGGCAGATCTTTTTCCTATTTAGCACCCAAACTCTGGAACAATTTACCTGATACTGTTCGGGAGGCAGGCACACTCTGTCAGTTTAAATCTAGACTCTGGCTTACATTTAACACACCAATACATATTTAGTAATCAAATCATCAAACAAAGGATTGTTAAGCTGCATTAATTAGATCAGCCTAAAAACTCCCCATAACACACGATGTACATCATAAAAAGAATGGCATCTGCGCTAATATTAGTCTGTCTCTTTCTAATTCTGTTTCTCAGTCCATATCCAGATCAGATGGAGTATCAGAACAAAGAGATGATCTTCAAAATGTGCACAAAAAACGTTAACCAGAGGACTACATGTTATTGGTAAGTCTACATGCAAACAAAAATGGAAACTGTTTTGCCAAATAAATTCCTAGATGAGCATCAAAAAGGTCATGAACTTGTGATCAAAATAACTTAGTCTGAAAGTATTGTCATGATCACGGGTTTCTTTGTCTATCAGATTTTTCTCCACCTCCTTGTTAATTCCATTAAGCACTACTGCTTGCACCTGCTCCTGATCTTAGGCTCATTACCTTCTCCTTATCTTACCCTTGACTGTACTGTCTTTTGTCAGTTTGTGATTCCCAGTTGTGC
>JAUYWG010000013.1:493378-506042 GCA_034779775.1 Enteromius afrohamiltoni
GATCAGTGGAGTGTAGAGCTGTGTGTGCCTGAGCGGGATTGGCTGTGTCAGGCATCACACAGCTCGATGGCGTGACACAGAGGCTTTTGCATCTGAACTCTTCATATATTTCACATAATTTGGTTTGTTGCAATAGTCTTTTGCATTTAGCTACAATGTGATGTTTGACCGTATTTGGTCTTTCTTAATTTTTGGTCTGTACTGTGTTCATGTTACAAGGCAAAATACAGATTTTAACTTAAAAGTAATGCATTCTTGTTTTTTTTGTCATGTTGCAATATCCTGTTTACACTGTATTATATACCAAAAGCAAAGCTGATACATGTTTTGCATGTTTTGAATTCCTTATATGTAGCTATGCAGTGTTTGATGGATCACTGTACGTGATGCAACACTTATTATAACCATAGACTTAATATAATAAAGAGACTTGAGACTTTACAAAACAGCCGTTATGGGTCTGCAATGAGACAAACAACAGAAAGGCATGGAACAGAACCTCCAAATGTCACCATTGATCAGATGTTAGATAATCTTAATGTTTATTTGGACAAAAGGCTGGGACTGAGGAAGTGCCACGATGACATGTGCCAGAGATACAGCATTAAGCACTCAGAGAGTGGACAGTGGGCCTTGCTGGACATTAAAAGGGCTTATGGAAAGACACAGTGCTTATGGACAAACACCAAGAAACATGGACTGTCTGTGGTTTTGGTCAAACAAATTCTACAACATCTGCAGAAGTGTGAGACTGACAAACTACAACGTGAGATCAAAGCAGAGAAAGCAAAGGTTTGAGCACTAGCTGAACAATTGCAGATTGTAAAAGAGGACAAAGAAAGAGTGTTGCATGAGAATGACAAGTTGCTGACTTTGCTCTCCAAAAGACTGGAATCAAAATCTAAAAGCAGCTCAGTTGACAGTGATGATGAATCTTCAATCAACCTATGAGGAATACAAAGGTCAGACTTGCTTCTGTAATTGCCAAAAACTAAGACAGCAACAATGAGGAGGAGTATGAGGAGAACGGTGAACGATGAACTCGCATTGTTAAAAAGTTGGTGCTAAATGCTGCTAAACAAGCCGTAAAGGAGAGAGGTCATACAGCGGCATTAAGACGCTGCAGGACAGTAGGACAGTAAACAAATGCAAGAGCACAAAGAAGTTTCCTCACTGATCAACTTGTTGAACTGCAAGATGACAACCAATGCAATGAAGGAAACCACAAGGAAGCTACAAGGATATGATATGCCCTATTGAATATGTCCAAGGCCAGCCCATGTCCAATGAAAATCCAACTTCTGACAGCCTTGTCCAAATTGATGAAAGACTCAGCCTGGCGGTACACACTGCCAAGAATTATGTTTTGACACCTCCAAAGAGGGACCATGCAATGGTAAAGAATCAAAAAACTCTCATGTCACAGCAAGAATCCAGGTGGCAGAGACCACTTGAGGATCTTTTAGTAACTGATGCAGCAGTTAAGGTGCAGGGAAACAATGAGTGGATAGATTTTAATTTGCCTAGAGATGAGGGATAGATGGCAGTATTTTTTTTCAGAGTCCAGATATAGTGGGACTAGGGTTTTTTCCACCCCACTATTCAACATTTGGTCTGTAAAGGTGTCAACCAAATGGCCATACAGTGCCTGTGTATTGTAAGGCCTCAAGTAGGTGGTCCTGTGTCTGTCTTCTGCTATAAGGTCTGGTCACAAAAACCTTTTTGGGTTAAGATACAGAAGACTATGCTACACTACTTTTCCTAAATAAAACTCTTTTCCCCCTGGACTTTGATCAAGCTTTCTTATTTTATGTATTAGAGAAATCTAATACATATGGCGAGCCATTGAAACCATACAGAGAAATCTAACAAGTGGGAGGAGCCAACAATGAAGTGCCATGACAACTGAGGAGCGGGTTGGAGACATGAGTTCATGGCAATGAGTTCATATGAACAAACATAAAACATGAAAAAACAAAAAAAAACATGTATAGTTATTCCAGGTTTACCACGAAACAGCCGTGGTTCTTACCTCTTCAGCACTGGTGCACATTAGGAATACTTGAATTTACAAAAAGTCCCCCGCCCACAAACATTAGAGTAAACTGATTTTTTAAATAGGCCTAATGTACAGACCCTCTAAATTTTAACACAGTGTGTTATTTTATTTTATTTTAATTTTTGGTTGAACACAAATGAAAAACATCCTGATACGTTACTTACCCATATGTCTCTGAGATATTCCTGTCTTTCTTTCTTCAGTCGCAAAGAAATTTTTTTTTTTAGGAAATATACATAATACACATTTTTTACCACAAATGCTCAGCATTGCAGTGCGGCTCCATTATGCAATCCTGCAGGAAAGAGCATGAGAAAGAGTTTCTTCTTCTTTATTTTTAACGGCGGCTGGCACCAATGTAAACATTTTATTAATCACGTAATAAAATAAAATTAAAACTACTTTTTATTCCACTTGGTCAATTCATTAAAACCATTTCACTAGTTCTTGCTTCCTCTGCAATAAAATAGCTTGTTTGGCGCTCTGTCCGGGTGACAGGCAGGGAGCCCGGTGGCCCAGAGCCCTAGGAGATTTACCCCTAGGAGGCTAGCATTAACAGATGCTCAGAGCCCGGCCTGGACCCTGCGAGCCCCCCAGAAAAGCCGTAGAGGGCGGACAGCACCAAACAAGCCCCCCAAAATTGCCTGAAATAAGCGGGACGCAGGACTTGGTGTTTGAAGAGGCGCCCGCTCTTGCGGAAGGACCTCGGGAAAGGAGCGGAGAAGCTCTTCTGTTGGGGTCAGAGCAGGGAACGATCATCTCCGGCGGGTCCCCAAATCCTTCTGGCTGCCCTCAGACAGAGGTTAGTAGCTGTGGCTGAGCAGGCGTTGGATAGAGGTAGGCGTTGGCCTGGTGAGGCCTGGGTAGTGGCTGAGGTGCTGTGAGCCGACGGCTGGGCTTGGCTGAAAGGCGAGCGTCTAAAGGGCTTTTTGGATGCATGATTTATCCAACCTACTATATTTTTGAAAAGCGTTTAAAGACCAGCGGCCTAGCAATTGAATTTGTTGCCTTTATTCAGCTGCGGTAGTTGCTGCACCTATTCTGAAAGAATAATGATTTGAGTGAGGAGGGCTTTAAGGTGTTTTTGAAACCAAAAACCAGAAGCTGGGCGGTTTCTTTCATCTGTGAAAAGAAGCTCACATGTAGAATGCATTAGAGATGTGGAAAGGTTTGATAGGATTTTGAACATTAAAAATAAAAATCCAGTGACCTTTTGAACTGATCGGTTTTGCTTTGCTTAATGAGAAATGAGATTGACTGGTCAGAAACTGTCAGGTGCGTTTTTGAATCGAAATTAGAATTGACCGTAAATTGCACCTGAGAAAACCAAAAAAGGCTAAAACATTGAGTCGAGGGTACAATCAGTGTGCACAGAATGATAGCCGGAGACTGTTTGGCCCAGGAGGGCATCCTTGTTGCCTGGTGTGACCAGGTGGGCTTCTTTGCCGTCTGCTTCTCCTTGGAGTGCGTCTTCGCTGACTGTTCGGTCAAAGAAGGGCATCCTCGGTGCCTGATCCGCCCTGAAGGGCATTTCCTCCGTTCTGCCCTGGAGGACGTCTCCGCTGTCTGCACCGCCTTGGAGGCCATCTCCGCCGCCTGATCCACCCAAGTGGGTTTCTCCACCGTCTGATCCACCCTGGAGGGTGTCTCCTCCGTCTGCTCCTCCCTGGTGGTAGTCGCTGCCATCTCCACCACCCCCTTAAGACTTTTTTGTTGTTGCCCGCGTCTGGAAGCTGTGCCTAGCTGGAGGGCTCTGTAACGCCGTGGGCATTTCTTGTGTGTTTGTTTACCTTGTCCATGTGCTCTGTGTTTTGTTTTCATGCCTTTTCCCTCATGTGTCTTCATCATCTGTAACCCCACCCTTGTAATTAGTACTTGTAACTGTACTTCGTCAGTATTTAACGTTTGCTGGGTGCATGTGGTTTGTCCTGTAAGTTTTGTTCAGTTTTCCTTTGTTTTTAATTAAATGGTTCTATGAAAAGTACTTCTGCCTCCATGTCCTCCGTGCCCGCTGGAGAAGCTTTCGGCTCGCTTCACCACAGCTACAGCTCGTAACACCTACTTGCAGATGCTCTATTTAGTTTTACTATTAAGTTCTTGTTTGTTATTTTCTAGTTACCTGTAATTTTTTTTCTTTTCTTTTTTTACAGCCCTCACAGAACAGAAGTCTTTTTTCATAATATTTGGCAAAATATAATCTTTTTAGAACATTTTACATTATGAAAACTTGACATGTATTAATTTTTTTTTTAATCATTCTTTTTTTTTTGCAATGCATGTTTCTTTAATTGTGATCACAGGTGGAAACGGCATCAGAAGGGAATAACTTTTCTGCTTCCTCATATTCTGCAACTTTGCAAGTATTTAAAAAGATCTACAGAAATTCTGTAGATAATTCTGTAGATAATACATGTGTGGTGTATTATGATGTTATATATGTTTAACGGGGCAACAGCTGGAAACAGGTAATGTAATTTTCAACTGTACTGACGGTACAATGCTTCTGACTGCATCTCTGCTGAGATGACCAAATGCAATACTGTTTAATCAGGTACATTTTCTAATTAAAATTTCTAAAAATTATTTCCACATATTTTGGTAATCTGATCACTGAAACACTAGTGCATGGTTGTCAGGCGCTCCATGAGACTTTTGTTTATGTTTTCATTTCATGTCCATGTGCTTTGCAATTTATTTTCATTCTTTCTCCCTCATGTGCTCCTGTCATTTGTAACCCTGCCCCGGTCCTTAGTGTGTAATTGTTTCCCAGCTGTGTTTCTCCAGATGCCGTGAGTTCTGATGTAATTAGTTTGTGTATTTAACCATGTCTTTTTCAGTTCTTGAACAGTTCTCAGTTCAGTTCTCGTCGTTGTTGGATGTCACCGTGATTGTCTGCCCTGCACTTGGAATGTTTGGTTTGCATTGATCCCTGCGGTTTCGTTCAGCTTGTGATTGCACTTCTTATTATTAAATATTTTGCACGAAAGTTCTGCCTGCCTTGCCTCTGTCCGCTGAGAAGCGGGATCGCAACGGATACTCACAGCAGCCTAGACGCTAAAATGTGACAATGGTGTAAACTAGTAAAATTTTATAGATTGGTGTTTTTTTACTAAACTACTAAGTTATACTACAGTTTACTAGGTAACACTTTAGAATACTGTATCTTACTTACTGCATAACTAATAAGAAGTTACTGTGGAACTAATAGGTTGTTCTTTATTAACCCTCAAGTCACTACTATTGGCTACTAAGGAATATGTGTTAACTACCCAGTATGTAATAGCATTTTTAAATTGTGTTAAGTAATGATTAGTTAATCAGTAACTATTAAATTCAGCCAGGACTCCTGAGGAACTACAATTAAGTAACTACTAATAAACTGCAAGGCACCATGTCAGGTCGTGGCCCTTTCTTCTTCTTTGCTACTAATGTTATTAGCTAAACGTATTACTGTTAGATCTGTAATGTAAATATTTATTAAATGTAAATAATTTCTGTAGATACCACATTAATGAACTGTTAAAGTGAGAAGAAAGTTGTGTCTGAAATCTGAAATCATTCGGAAGGAATTAGAAGTACTGTAGAATATGATATTTACAATATAACTGTGACAATATAACTGTGACAAACTGTGACAATTATTATTAACAGAAATTGTAATATTGTTAATATAATAAGAAATGTCTAGTTTGCTGATCCGTTATGTATATTTTCTGTTTATTCAATGCATTACCAGTTTATTCAATGAAGCCTTGCATCCGAGTACTTCGTTAACCTGACAAAAAGAGCGGGATCGTTTAAATTCTTTTGCAGTGGGCCGCGGAAACATGTGTGGGTCGTGAGTTAAAAAAGGTTGGGAACCACTGACTTAGATAATCCAAAAGACAGTTTAGTAAACAGGCAGTGGTCACAAAGGCAGGCAGCAAGAATCAGAGTCGAGATACAGTCCTGTGTCATACACGGAAAAACAATCACGGGAAAGAACGCTCAGAAATATCTTCATTGGACGATAAGACCTCGCAGTGAGTTCGTTAAAGTCCGCGCCTTATATAGGCGAAATAATACAGCACACCTGCCGCGAATCAGCCGAGGTGCGTGGGGCAAAAGAGTCCGGGTAGGAACTAATACTCGGGCGAAGGTTCCCACTGCTGGCAGACGGTTGGTGACAATAACAATGCTAGAATCGTAGCATAATTATTTTACATTATAAACTTAAACCCCTGTTTGAGAAGAGAAGAATACTGAGGAGGATGACATTTTACATGTCGTTTTTTTATTAGTTTAAATAAATAAAGAATTATTTTTTAAATTAATAAATTAAAAATGACTTAAATGTTAGCAGGGAAAGGGTTCCCTGTATTCTCAATTCTCCTCAGTCATTGTCATTCATTTAGCATGACTTAATAGTAGTGATGTGAAATGTCTTAAGAAAAACAGACACATATAATGTATATAAAATCATAAACATACCTGAGGTATGTTGACAGAACACTTAGAGTGTTATGGGGTCCCATCCCAAGCTTCTGGTTGCAGACAACACCTAATGACAGAGGATGCTCAAGCGACACCCTCGGAAATGGTCAAGCACATACGGAAAAACACGAGGTATTCACTATTCGTTTAACCAAAAAAATAAAAATAAAGCAGATTTCGGACACAACTTTCTTCTAACTTTAACAGTTCATTAATGTGGTATCTGCAGCAATTATTTACATTTAATAAATATTTACATTCCAGATCTAACAGTAATACATTTAGCTGATGACTTTAGAAGCAAAGAAGAAGAAAGGGCCACGACCTGACATGGTGCCTTGCAGTTTATTAGTAGTTACTTAATTGTAGTTCCTTAGGAGCCCTGGCTAAATGTAATAGTTAATGATTAACTAATTATTACTTAACACAATTTAAAAATGCTATTACATACTGGGTAGTTAACATATATTCCTTAGTAGCTAATAGTAGTGACTTGAGGGTTAATAAAGAACAACCTATTAGTTCCACAGTAACTTCTTATTAGTTATGCAGTAAGTAAGATACAGTATTCTAAAGTGTTACCGTTTACTATTTGTATCAGTAATGTAAGAGATATGGTGGTATAATAATACCTAGTACGGAGTGGAAAAATATTCTGCATCATGTATTTTATTACAATAACACTTTGTTCTAAATCATAATATCTAATCCAGTACGTCACGCATACCACGTAATCTGCGAATAGTGACACCTTACATATGATATATACTAACAGTATAACTACTTTTAATTTTCCAATCATTGCCTCCTTACCACTCTAATCTTTGCACATTGTTTACATTTACCTACCCATACATACGGCTGTAAGTTTTCGGTAAGTGTGTCATACATAACACGTAATTTCAGAATAGGTGCCCTTTAGTTTTAAAATGCTTGCAGTGTAATATTGCAGGTTATTACCCCCTTATTCCCCAAACGTTGCATGTTGTTCCCTCATATCTATGAGTAGGTACTGCGGAGGTACTCTATAAATTCTGTGTAATTACACGGTACATTGCGGGTTGTAATCTAAAGCGTTTTTTTTTTCTACTATGGAAGTCAATAATGACCCAAAACAGCCTGGTTACAAACTTTCTTCAAAATATCTTCCTTTATGTTCGACAGACCAAAGAAATTTATAGAGCTTTGGAACTACTTGAGGGTGACCCAGATAGCACACGTACATCTAGGAGACATCTATTTGACGTCTGCATTTACATCTGCAAGATGTATTATTTAGGTTGTTTGCTCATCTGCAATACGTCTATTGGACGTCTCCTTTTAGATGTCAAATAGACGTCTATATTATGTCTTTAAGATGTTTATGATTTAGAATGTATGTAAAACTGACATCTGTTAGACGTCTGCCAGATGTTTGTAGTCAGCAGATGCTTTCCAGATCAAGAGATCTTTAACAGACGTCTTGCAGACGTACGTGTGCTATCTGGGGAGTAACTGATGACAGAATTAACATTTTTGGGTGAACTATTCCTTTAATGCCTTATTTTACACCCGAAATCCTACCTAATACCTAAACAACTACCTCACTAATTATTAATAAGCAGCAAATTAAGAATTTTATTTATTGAGGGAAAAGTCGTAGTTAGATAACAAGTCTTACCTATTCTAAATATATTTTGTTACTGATCATTTTCTTTGCAGCAGCTAGTTCTCAATTTCTGTTCTGTAAGATTCTCAGTATTGGTTTCAAATTGTGATCGACTGGATAGTTTGTTTTTTTTGGATATTGGGATTGGATGATGATATGAAACATAAGCTGTCAAAACAAATAAAAATGAAACATCACTTGAATTTATCAAATTCGCCTTTTATTCATCATGGTGACTGACATTCTGACAGCCGCTCTGACTATTATTCATGTGGCATCACCACAGAGCTTGGAATGACCTTTTGGACTGAGAACCTCACAGGGATATCTCAGACCACACTGAGTGAAATTTATGGATTCAAAATAAGAAAAGGGGTTGTCAGGGTTGCTTCAGTTGGGATCATACATCTCATTATTATTCGCTCAACAGGTCAACCTCTTTGTCATTACAGCTCCTGGTGAGACAAAGGGATTTAATCAATTAGTTACTCTAAATGAGAGACCAGGAGATCATATTTGAAATTAGTAACACAAGAACATCATGTTAAAAAAAACTTTATAATCACTTAGCCACTTGCTTATTTCTATGATCATGATTGTAAATAAAATTTCTAAAACAGGGCTGTGCACTCCATGAGTCAAAATAAAATATTAATAATAAAAAAAATAATAACATTTATAATGGAATCTGATTAATGAAAGAATGCATTTGACTGATCCTTTTGTCCCTGCAAATATTGGTTCTAGGAGCATGAAGAAAGGGGTTGTGCTAGGGCTGGGCGATAAAACGATAATGATATATATCACAATAGACAAATCAATATCAATAAAAAATGTGTTTGATAAAACATTCTATATTTTGTATACTTTGTTGGAAGAAAACAGAGGTTGTGAAGTTAATTTGGTTGCATCAACAAAGGCACTCACTCTCTGGTAACCTAGCAACGTAGGGAGTGATATGCTAACAGCCAATCATGTAACAGTATCACGTTTGGTTGCGCCATATCGTTGTCTCGTGCTGAACTGCTGGATTCCTTTTCATAAGCAGAAAATGAGAGCCGCGGGGAGCGAGGAAATTGCAAATAGAAAAGGAAAAGTCAGCTCGCTAGTACAGCTTTTTTTTGCATATTATAAGTCTGACCTTAATCAGACCAATGTCGTCTGCAAATTATGCGTCATCCCAGGTAAGAGTGGTAATATGACGAATTTAATGTACCGTCTTAGCCGCGCTCACCCTTTGAAGCAAAGCCGTATTCAACCAACAACATCTGCCATCTGTAGCTGCAACTCCGCACAAGCTGCAGACCACCGTGGAGAGGTACTCTACATCAGTGCCTTATGGCAAAGAATCTAAACGGTACAAAGGGGATTACAATCAGAGGAAGGTTAAGTTTAACATAACAATGTTTAAATGTAATATATTTTTCTCCTGGTCCATAATTTAAATGGGTCATAAAAAATACCAATAATTATCGATACCGACCGATATGAAACACTGATATTGTGATAAAGTTTTCAGCCATATCGCCCAGCCCTAAGTTTCCCCCAAGTCACTTCAAACCTCTTAGATTTTCTCTCTTCCACAAAACACAAAAGGAAATGAGAGAATGGGCTGCTTACTCTTTTCTTTTCAAAGTACATATATCACATACAGGAGCTTTGTGGAAGAGACCAACATATATATTATTGACTGAAAGAAAAAAATTAATTATCAAAAGCTCACTCACACTAAAAAAAATAAAATATTGTCACAGCTTCAATGACCAAGATTCACTGAGGATCAAACCTGTCATGAATGAGACACCTTCATAAAATCTGATATACAGTATAGTGTCTGCCTACAGAAGATGCAGCAGCTTACAAAAACCCCTAAGGGCAAACCAACATATCTTGTAATTCCTTTTAAAATAATCTCTAAGACACATCAAGAGTCGACACAAGCCTTTTCCATTCCAGCTTATCCAGAGGAATCTTTCCACTGTTTGGTAATAATTGACCCAGTGACACCTATTTCTGGCAGCTTGAAGAAAAACGGACATGTAATGTGAGGCAGGTATACTCAGCCTCAAAGTAACACAGCATGAGCTCTTGGTAAGAGGGAGCAAACTGTTCTCATCAAACGAATCAGTTTCATATGAGATGCCTGTCTTATGATGAAAAATGTCACAGATGCACCACATATGGAAATCTTCACACTATTAAAGTGACAGTTCATCCAAAAATGACAATTCTGTCATCATAACATGGTTTTAAACCTGTACACATCTTGGACCCCACTGACTTTCATTGAATGATCAAAAAACAGTTCGAAATATGTTTCAAGATGCAAGAAAGTCATTCAATGTGGTGATTACTGTAAAATGATGACGGGATTTTCCTTTTCGGGGGACTGTCTCTTTAAAGATAACTAATTGGTGGCTAATTTTGTTCTAACAAGTAAAATTGCTATTGCTCGTGACAGGTAGTGATTATCATGTATTTATTTGTACAGTATGGCTAAGACAGCCTTTTAAATGTGAGATCTCACTGCATTCAAAAATTCACTTGGGGCAAGGTTGCTGCGCGTGACGGTTTTTATTCACAGTGTATTTGAATGTGAACAAAATGAGATACCAAAACAGAGAGGCTTATTTATGAGCAAGACCTCTATTCATCTTTTCTCCTTAGAGCATTATTGATTAAGCTTTTTTCTTGTCCTTACTTATTTATTGAACATACAGAGTACACAGAATGCTAAGAGCTCCGGATCCTTTCAAAAAATGTCCAGACGGCGAAGCCTCATAATCATCTCTCAGATAATTACTTGATAATAATGCAATTTTATATCACACACCAGGAAAATTAAAGTGGCTCACATGTATAAACCTACAGCTGTACAGCTAAAGCTGTAATTTTTAGAAAACAAAAACTGCATACAGATCAGCAGCTGATAGCTATTCCAGTTTTTTTTTTGGCAATTTTGTTTTTAAAGCTGTGCAAATACAGCTTGCTTGTATTTCAGTAGCTGGCGCATTTTGTCATTTGTCTCACTCATTGTGTTTCCTCTTCTGAACGGCCTATGCAAATTTATGCAAATCCCTGCATGGTTTACCTTGGGAAATATGGGGCAAACACTTGAAGTTTCTGTAAAATAAATGCATCATAACTAGCTGACTACCCTGATTGCGTTTCACGTTAAGGCTAAGAGGGCTCACAGCGCAGCGGCAATAGACAAAATTGAAATGGCAATGAAACCAATGGAACATTTTTTACACGTGCGAGAGGTAATAAAATGTTTTCTTTTTGGATGTGTTTTGATGCCATATCTAATACATTTCTGTTTGATCTTGTTGTTATCACTGTTGTTATGGTGGCTGCCAAAAGAATTTGTACTCTGTGCCTTTCCCCAGAGGAATAAAGTGAAAGGAAGAAGGCTACAGCGGTGCGCTGCCAAATGGGAACAATCTAAATGAATATTACTTGAGTGGCAACTTAAAAATGGTTGCTATGGTTTCCCTGAAGCACCATTTCACCCCTGCAATGTTCACTTACACTTCAGCTGTTCGAAACGTGTTGTCAATATTGGGCCTGGAGTAGGATTTCATGGTAAAGAAGAGTGTGAATTTAAGTGCGATTTTCTTTTGGCTCACAATGAATGCATGAGAGATTAAATTTATGAAAGAAAGAATTTTTGGATTTTGGATTCAAATGCATTCATGCAAGTGTGTTATTTTTAATAGATGTGAAATGAATTGGCATAATGCTAAAAATACGCTTTCCAGTTTAATGTTAAGACAACTGTATGTAAGCTATTTCTTGGCTGATGGCATACGAGACAGGAAATTGCAGACAGCTGCCAACTTTGGTTCAACTAGTGATGCGAATTTGGGGTGGAGCTTATCTGCTTGTCCTGCCAATGAAAGGTTGACTTTTTAATGGTATGGCAATTAATCAACAGAAAAACCGTTAGTGTATACAGCCTCTGTGAGGATGTAATGATGTGTTCACACCATTTTGAAATCATCATACTGATGAGATTTTAGCTTTGATGTATACAAAGCATTGACATCCTTGTAGAACCTATAATTACTTTAGGTAACACTTTATAATAACTACACACTATGAATCATAAGTTAAGCATTAGTAAATAGTCAGTTCATCTTTTATAAAGCATTGTTCCTATAAATATATAAAAAATTATAAATGCCTTGTTTATGATTTAACAGCATATCTAAATGTGCAAAGGAGATTTAATGGCTCGGTTATCTTCCTAACATAAAAAATAAACAAACAACACAGAGGGATACAGAATGATTCATTTCAAGATGCAAAAAATATACAACTGTACACTTTTTTTTCTATGAAACTGAAGGTTTGTTTTTCATTTATCAAGTGTACAGTTGTATGATTACAAATTTTACATCTTGAAAAAATATGTCTGTGTTCTGTATCCCTGTGTTGTGTTTGTTTAACTTTTCTTTAGAATATAAATTAGCCTTTACATC
>JAUYWG010000013.1:510668-522215 GCA_034779775.1 Enteromius afrohamiltoni
ATAAGTGTTAATTTAGTTGCATATATATATATATATATATATATATATATATATAATGCATGCATGCCTAAATTATTATTATTATTATTATATTAATTAATTAATTTTATTTTTTAATTCTCACAATCTAAGTTAACTCCAGCAGTCTTTAGTGTCTTGTGAGTAAATTAAAATGTGAATAAACAATCAAACTAATTATTTTAATTTTTTTGCTGAAAAAGACTCAAAACCACATTCTTTCTAAAAAAGGATCATTTGAACCCTCATAGCTCAGAGTAGTCCAATCAGTGTATTTCCCACCATGTGTTTTCTCGCTGTTCATTTGACACCAGCATGAGCTGTAAAATGCTAAAGAAACATGTAAAACCTTGCAACTCAATTGAATTTAAAGTCTCCCTTTTCATTTCACACAACAAGTAATGCATCACGATGCAGCAGGCGAGAGAAAATAGCCATACTGTGGTCGCTGTGACAGATGCAGCAAAACCAGCACAGTTCTCAGCTAAACGGTGACTCCTTAAACAAATGGCACTGCCATGTGCACACCGTAATAACGGAATGTGCTGCTCTCAAATTCAGCTCTGTGTAGAAGCATTTCAGTCGACTTGATCTGTTACATCTATCTATAAAGAACACAGGGCTGCATGTGATCAATCTGCTACTGACTTATATAGTAAAACGGGGTTATTGCAGGAAAATTAAAAGCTTTTTAAGACCAAGCAAATTAAATAACCGAATCGAACACATTATATTGATATGGTATTGACAGATCAACCAAAAGTTGACATTATTATTATTATTTGTCATTATTTACTTACCTTTAAGTCTGTCCAAAAGTGTATGTATTGTGCATGTATTTCTTTGAGCACAAAAGAAAATAGAAAAATAAAAAAGTGTGAGTAAATTATATATATAAAGGTGAACTATCCCTTTAAATGTACATACTTGTATTGTACACTATTAAAATGTTGCTCTTTGTCAGTATGTATTTATTTATTTTTATTTGTTTTTCCAGATTCTTAAAGACTAAGACTAAGCACAATTTTATTTTATTTTATTTTTTCGGATTTAACACATGTAAGGCCTCAATATGACCAGTAAATATAAGTCAGAATAAGAAATGTTATCATTTGCATATCCCATTAAACCCAATTTAGAATAGAACAGCAATAAAGAAACGATATAATGAAATGACACTACTCAGCTGGAGATCATGTTGAAGGGCATTAAAGGGAAAGAAACATATGCTTGCTATAACAGTACATACAGATTAAATTAAGACCAGTTATTAAATAACCACCTGCACCTGACATGACTCAAATGTTTTCAGGCTACAAAAGCTATAGCCGATAAAGCACAAGAACTCATCTACAGGCCCACCGTGGCCCCCTACCTGCGGACAAGAATAAGACATTATGAGCTTTGCAACTTGACATTCAAAACTCCTCCAATTTTTTAACAATCATAAACATGTGTATATTCAATGCATGGGCATCAACCATGGGGTTTAAAATAAAAATGCACCATCTGATCTGATATTGAGTAATGTTTGCTAATGAATATATAAGAAAACTTTGATTGATTGATCCTCACAGGACATTTTTGCATATGAATGATATACATATGAGGATTAAAGACAAATAGGATGTTTTGATGGCCTGAGAGTCACCCAGAATGCAGTATGCATACATTTTATCCAGGTATTTGACACATCTTGTTTGTTATATCATATCAATAGGTCTGGTGAACCAATATTCATCTTTAAAATCACAAGCAGAAAAGCCCTGTACTATCGCAGGATAAACGTTGGGAGAACATCTTGCTATGCAGAAAAACCAGGGTGTGCTGCCACCATGGGTAAAATACTTTGTCAGGCAGAACTAACCCACAACCCTAACCCTAACATTATAAGAACGCTTTTATAGCGTACAGTTAGTCTAAACGATGTTTTCCATTAGTTAAATCACCATTTTGCAGTATCCAAACCTTCGCGTAATTGCATATGCAAATAAAGAGGAGAAAGTGAGCTATCAAATTCATGATGGAGAGAATCGTGGTGCATTGCTGACCATTACTCAGCATCCATGCAGAGAAACACCTCGAGAACATTGCATCTGGAAGAGCATCATAACGCTAATTTATATAAAAAGAAATAGCTTTATAGTCATCAGAACGCAAATTGTACCCAAAATATGCGCAAAAACGCGCAGGAAATCAAGAAGAGATAAATAGTTTGCGCTACACCTCCAATTAATCCCAGCAAGTGAGTCTTTTAAGAAGAAGAAGAAGAAAAAGATTACCTTTCCAAAGATGCTCCTTCTCCTCCGGTGAAAAGTGAAAGCCGGTGGTCGTTAGATGGGGACGGGGTGGGATAGCGCTAATTAAAACCGGGAGGAAAGATCAGACAGGTTCGGTACGGTTGCACAGTAGCTTAATGTTCTTCACAACCTACACCAAAAAAATTTAAAACGCGGTTTGCCTCTACTTTTGCTTTCGCGCACAAATAGTTCCCATTCTTGTGCTCAACCTCTCTTCCCAGGTGCGGCGAATCAGATATGTAGTTTCCTTGGCTTTTCAGTTTCACCTTGCAATAAAGAATACATATCCGTTTGCTGCTGAAATACAGGACAATCCAATCCGTCAGAGGTGTAGATCCTCGAGAAGGAAGCCTCTCGCAATATCATCCTGATAGATGGGTGAGTTAGAAGACAAATACGCACGAAGCGTCTGCTCGTCTTGGAGCACGCTGAAGAGTGGGCGTTATAGGGGTAGATCTTCACTGCTCACTGCCAATAAGCATGCATGCCTCCGCCTGAAGCGTTGCTCCACTACATGCACACAAACAGGCGTTCTGTCAGCGCGTATGGCACAAACTTGTGACTTTGAGGTTGGTGAGAGGTAAAAAGGATACATCGTTACAGAGTGTGAGAGGAGAACTCAAGTCAGGCGAAACTAACGGAAGAGCGGGGGAAAATATGAAATGAGCGACCGGCACGTGAGTGGGAAATAAAAATAGACGATAATCTGACCGGCGCGCTGAGAGAAATGCGTTGCGCGCTTAGCTTTCTTTGGTCAGTGTCAGTGGTAAGGTTTGTTTCAGCACCACGGACAGCGCACACGAACGCTGATGTATTAGTAGTTTACTCGTATGGCTGTTTGTAACAAAGAATTTACCCAGCGCGTTTCCATTAGGTGGGGAAATAGTAAGTAATTCAGTTCAGTTTGTTCATTTGCGGGTATACTGCTAGCTAGACAGTTAGATAAATAAATAAGAAGTTTTAGCAAAATCATTTAAGTGCAATGTTATTTGTTTGTATATATAATATACAGTGGAGTATGGAAAGTATTCAGACCCCCTTAAATCTTTCACTTTTTGTTATACTGCAGCCATCTGATAAAATAATTTAAGTTCATTATTTCCTCATTAATGTACACACAGCACCCCATATTGACGGAAAAACGCAGAATTGTTAACATTTTTGCAGATTTATTAAAAATGAAAAACTAAAATATCACATGGTTCTAAATATTCAGACCCTTTGCTGTGACACTCATATATTTAACTCAGGTGCTGTCCATTTCCTGTTCATCCTTTAGATGGTTCTACACCTTCACTTGAGTCCAGCTCTGTTTGAATATACTGATTGGATTTGATTAGGAAAGCCACACACCTGTCTATATAAGACCTTACAGCTTGCATGTCAGAGCAAATGAGAATCATGAGGTCAAAGGAACTACGTGAAGAGCTCAGAGACAGAATTGTGGCAAGGCCCAGATCTGGCCATGGTTTCAAAAACATTTCTGCTGCACTTAAAGTTCCTAAGAGCACAGTGGCCTTGATAATCCTTAAATGGAAACCCCAAATCCAGGTGTGAAAAACTTGTTTCAACTTTCCCAAAAAACTCATGGCTGTATTAGAATAAAAGGGTGTTTATACTAAACACTCAGCAAAGGGTATGAATACTTAGGACCATGTGATATTTTAGTTTTTCATTTTTAATAAATCTGCAAAAATGTCAACAATTCTTTATTTTTAGGTCAATAAAATACTTGGGCTGTGTGTACATTAATTGTGTACATTGGTAGATTCTCACTGAAGGCATCAAAACTATGAATGAACACATGTGCACATATACTTAACAAAAAAAAAAAAAAAAGCGAAAGGCACTTTTTATCTTTTCTATTCTAGTTTCTTCAAAATAGCCACCCTTTGCTCTGATTACTGCTTTGCACACTCTTGGCATTCTCTCAATGAGCTTCAAGAGGTAGTCACCTGAAATGGTTTTCACCTCACAGGTGTGCCATATCAGGGTTAATTAGTGGAATTTCCTCAGGAAAGGAAGACCTAGAGTAACCTTTGCTTCTGAAGACAAGTTCATCCAAGTCACCAGCCTCAGAATCAGCTCAGATCAGAGACCAGATAAATGCCACTCAGAGTTCTAGCAGCAGACCCATCTCTAGAACAACTATTAAGAGGAGACTGCGTGATTCAGGCCTTCATGTTCAAATAGCTTTCCGGAAACCACTGCTAAGGAGAGGCAACAAGCAGAAGAGATGTTAGGGCCAAGAAACACAAGGAATGACATTAGACCAGTGGAAATCTGTGCTTTGATCTTTTGTTACAAACGCCATGTCTTTGTGAGACGCAGAAAAGGTGAACGGATGGATTCCACATACCTGGTTCTCACTGTGAAGCATGGAGGAGGAGGTGTGATGGTGTGGGGGTGTTTTGCTGGTGACACTGTTAGGGATTTATTCACGTTAAGTTGGACAATCATTTATTACATAGGACAATGACCCCAAACACACCTCCAGGCTGTGTAAGGGCTATTTGAGCAAGAAGGAGAGTGATGGAGTGCTGTGGCAGATGACCTGGCCTCCAAAGTCACTGGACCTGAACCCAGTCGATATGGTTTGGGGTGAGCTGGACCACAGAGTGAAGACAAAGGGGCCAACAAGTGCTAAACACCTCTGGGAACTCCTTCAAGACTGTTGGAGAACCATTTCAGGTGACTACCTCTTGAAGCTCATCGGGAGAATGCCAAGAGTTTGCAAAGCAGTAATCAGAGCAAAGGGTGGCTATTTTGAAGAAACTAGAATATAAAATATGTTTTCAGTTATTTCACCTTTTTTAAGTACATAATTCCACATGCGTTCATTAATAGTTTTGATGCCTTCAGTGAGAATCTAAAAGTAAATGGTCATGAAAATAAAGAAAACACATTGAATGAGAAGGTGTGTCCAAACGTTTGGCCTGTTATATATATACACACAAAAATCAATGAATCAATGCATTAATGAATGAATGAATATCTCTATTGTTTATCTTTCACTCTTTGATTGGAATATTGATTTGTAATGCATTAATAATTGTGTTGCCAACAATAAAAAAATAAGTAAATATCTACATACCTGTCTTTTGTCACATGCTGCACTTTCACTTACGTACAGTAGATAAAATGTGTTTTGCTCGTCTAATGGGTGTCTATGTGGCTTCCTGCCAGTTAATTTATCTTTAAAATTGTCCTGCTTACTTTTGTAGGTGTTGTGACTAATTAAAGAAGTCAACAAAATTCCAGTTGTTATTTGAGGATGCCATTTGCTTCTTTGTTTGTTTTCGCAGGTGCAGTTGTTAGGCTTTGTTCCCACTGCAGGTTTGTTTGATTTAGTGACCTTGCTTTCTAGCATTTCCCAAAACACATTTATGTAAACAAATCAATATTTACAATGAGCAAACTTTACTCATGCTCAGACAGGAACAACAATCTATCCAAGATGAAAAAGAAGGTCCCTGGGTCATATTAGTAGTAAGACAGTCCAAGACTTACTTCCTCTTAAAGATTTTCTCTAATATTTTTACAACAACTATGTTAATCATATCCTTCAGATTCCACCTACTGTAGTAGGCTTTATTTGTGTACAATTAAATTATGATTTGTTATTTACACCAATATGTTGTCTCCCGCTATATTTTTTTCTTGTTATTATGAAAACTCGATGTCCTCTAACGTTTGGCACAGACACCGAGGTTACTGCAACTAATATGACCCAGGGACCTTGGGAATGTCATTTAACCACAAGAGACGTCCAAAGAATAAAGGAAACGGATGTGAAATCCCACAAAATGGAGGTCTGGTGCAGGGATGAAAGAGACAGCAGGCCTGCTGCTCTACTCCTTAGAGACATTAAAAGCGATTGGCGGCTGATAAAGAGAAGTAGGAAAGTCGATAGGAGACTGAGTGAAAAGAAAAGCTGAAGGGTTAGTGTGAAAAATACACAAACACTTCAGAAACAAAGCAGGTGTCTAAAGGGCCGATCACTGAATCACAAAGAAAGCAAGAAGGATGAAAAGTGGAACAGGTAGTGTTCAGAAATAATAGAAAGAGATGAAAGACAGGAAAGGACTGACTAAGGTAAAGCTGAATAATTGATAATAACTACCTTGCGGGGTGTTGGGAAAATGGAACAACAGCACATTTAAGGCATACCTGTGTGACGATCAGCTGGATGGGCCAGCAAGACTTTGGATGGCACTCCAGCTCTCCATTAACTGTGTGTATGTTTACGTCTGTTTTCATTCATGGACTCTCAGCAATGAACTCTTGTCTCCGCCCACTTGTTGGTTGTCTAGGTACTTCGTTGTTTGCTCCACCCCTTGACCTACTTTCACCTGTATATATACCAGTCTGTTTGTTTGTCTTGCAAGGTCCGTTGCACTGTCAACCCCCATTGTTTTGCCATTTCGTGTTCCCGTGTTTTCCTGTTTCCGTGTCTATCCGGATTGTATCTGTTGTTACCGACCCTCGAGTGCCCATTTGTACTCTGAGTTTGTTCATTAACAGCTTGCAAGTAAATCCGCACGCCTCTCGTCTCCTCATTCATAACAACCTGTAAGTCGGTTTTAAACAAGACATTTATTCTATTTAATATTGACGTTTTTTTCACCCTTGTTTTTCTATTTTATATTTCAAGTTCTAAGTATAACTGCTTAGAAACAGTTTTCACAGTTTTTTGTTTTTTTTTTTGCCATTGAGTGATGTTGTATTCAAGCAGTGTTCTGTTGTCTCCCTTATTTTGAAAGATGAATAAGAATTAATAAAGCCTAAAAACATTGATTGATTGATTGATTGATTCAATTTAGTCTGTTTACAGGTTGGCTTGGTAAAGCTGAGCAAAGGTGGCTTTAAAAATAAATCTGCATTGTTTATCCTTTTGATCTTTCATTCAAAAAATCACAAAATTCTAACCTATCATTGAAGTAACATAACTGTAAATGGGGAGTAAAACTCATGATGATATGAATGTTTTTCTCCAATACATATTGGCCACAATTATTGGCACCTAATTATTGCTATGTCCTCCAGCTCTGAGAACACCTTATAAGAGAAAAGAGACAATTCCTTCATCCAGAATCACTCCAGACCCTTTAGATTACCAGCTCCATGTTGGTTCTCTTCTTCAGCTCACCTCAGTCAGGGTTCAGGTCAGTGGGACAGTGTGCTCAGTTACTAATTCTTCTGTTTATTCTTATGTTTGTTTTGGATTATTGTCCCAATTGAAGACCTAACCATTGCCCATTAAAAGATTTCTAACAGATTCAGTGAATTATTGATTTTTATATGTTGGGATTTGATAGAATCCATGATGCCACGTGTCTAAACAAGATGTCCGGGACCTCCAGCTGAAATATAGACCCACGACATCAAAAACACAGCAGTATACTTCATTGTACAAATGGGGAACCTTTTATCCCTGTGTTCACCAAACACATCTTGAGTTTTTTTGGATGAGCGAGGAGAATTTTTCTTAAACCCTCCTGAACAACATGTGCTGATGTAGGGGCTGTTTGACAATTTTTTTTAAAGGTTTTATACTTCCTGCAATTCTCCAGCTGTGATCCTTGAAGAGTCTCCAGTCCCTCAAACTCTACACCTTACTGTGTATTAGAATGATAGAGACACACGTCCTCTTCCAGGCAGTTTCCTAACATTTTATGTTGATTGGAAATTCTTAATTATTTCCCTGATGGTATAAATGGAAATGTTCTCTGCTTTTGCTCTTTTCTTAAAGCCACTTCACTTATTTGTGAAGCTCTATTATCTTTTGCAGAATAAGTAATACATTCTTTGGTTTTTCTCATTGTGCTAATGATTAAGGGATTCTGGGTTTTGTATTCGCTCCTATATATATTTCTATGATACAGGAAGCCAGGGCTGGATATTTTCATTTTTGAGTGCTAAAAATCGTGAATATGAATGGACATATATTTTAGAGATACTTTGAGATGTTTTACCCCTAGAATTGTATAAAAAATTCTAGCGGTGCCAATAATTGTGGCCACCAAGTATTGGAGAAAAACATTTATTTCACAATGAGATTTTCATTGTTTTAATTCGATGATAGGTTGAAATTTTGTAGTTTTTTTTTTTTTTTTTTTTTTGCAGGAAAGAGCAAACAATGCAGGATAAACAATGCAGATTCATTTTCACAGCCACCTTTGCTCAGATTTACCAAGGGCGCCAATATTAGTGGAGGGCACAGTAGTTGGGAGTTTGTTCCACCAGTCTTAGTATGTCTTAAGTTATCACTGTACATATCTTAGTATACTTAAAAAGACAATTATGATTTAAGCTTATGGGCATAATTATCAATCCTCATTTTATGAGAAATTGCATCTTAATTGGCACAGTGGTTCCGCAGCGTGGTTTCTTGCCCAATTACATTTTATTACAATAACCAACCCTGCAGATTTAGGGTGGCAAAAACTGTATCGTCATTGGCCATTATTAGATTATAAAATCTAATTTTAACAGCCAGTTTGAGGATGACATACAATGAATAATAAATGGTTTAATCACATATATAATACAAAGTTAAATTAATCGATGTATGTATCTTTCACATATACGATACTATCACAGTGCATTTTAGTTTTTCTTTGTGGAACTTCTTAACATAGTTCTCTTATTTCTCATTTACTATCATGACAGTACATTTACGTAAGATGTCTGTATATTCAAACAGGTCAGGAAAGTTTTGTGCATCATCCAGTTCACGGCACAGGGCAGTCACTTCAAATCATACAGACCAAAATGGACACTGCAGCACTGCCTCAGGCCATTATAAATATCAATCATACGTGTACACATGGATCAGCGAGGGAGGGCAGGTGTGTGGAAGGAGTCTACTGAGATGCTAGTGATCTGTTTGAACAGTCTCGACCCTTAGGCTGGACAGGTTGTCAGTATCTCTTTTGTTTTGCATAAAGATGCAAACTGTGCTGGTCTGCAAATGTTCTATCTGGAGCAAACTTGTACAGGTGTTTACCAAGATCTATCCCTACAGTAGCTTCCTTGCTTGTTCATTTGTTTATTCATTCATTCAAAACAGTGACTCTCAAACTGATGGTTACTGTATGTGTACATTATTGTTCAGTCCAACTTCTAAGCTAATAGATTACATAATTTTGTAGTATGCTACACTTTTTGTCTAGACTTTTTCCTTGATTTGTAGTCTGAACGAGTTGATGCTAGTTGCTGAAAGTCACAGCCAGTCTACGTGGGCACAACTTTAGACTAAGAATCTGTCCAGTCAGAGGATATTGAAAATGTCTGCTTATCACAATATCTATAGCTTGGTTGTTTACTTCTTTACTTAGATTTATATTTAGCCTGTTTTATGACAAAACTATTTAAATTTGAATTATGTACATTTCAATTATTGACAACAGTTATTTAACAAAACCGAATATTATATGGGTTTTAAATAGTTTTGAATTAGAATTTTTTTCAACTTGAATATTTAACATTTGAAATTTGACTCAAATGATTTTTAAGGCAAAGTTTTATAGTATTTTCAAACAACAGATTTATTTTGTTCTGAATTCTGAGACTGCAAATATTCGTTTTTTTTAAAATAGAATTCAAGATAAAGAAGAAATTTAAATTTCTAAAATTCAAACTCAGAAATTCAGATCTTACGAAAACTAGATCAGAGTTCATTCACAGGGAAGAGTAGATGATCTCCAAAAAGTCAAACGAAACATTTTGGCCAATCACACAGATGCATTAGTTTTACATATTCCATCACAGTAGCCTAACTACAGACAGTGCAGGCAGTGCCTGTATGACGAAGTTACTAGATTATTTTATGTATAGAAATATTGATAAAAAAACAATATTATTCATGCTAAGTGTAACATGTCTGGTTTCTTGTCCCCATGTGTTATTTAGGTCATTCCCCACGTGTCTTGCCCATATTTGATTTTCCTGTGTTTGTGTCATTATTAGCTGATTGATTTCCACCTGTGTGTCCCCAGCTGTTCTCAGTTTAGTCTTTAGTCTTTGTGTATTTAGTTCATGCCCTGTTCAGCTGAGTTTGTCCATTAATATTGTTGTCAATATCAAGTGTGTGTTGATGCTTAGTAAAACTTCTATTCTTTATTGACTCCTTCGTTGAAGCCTCTTGATTCCACAACCACCGTACGTGACACTTAATTAAGTTTCCCAGCAGTGAATAAATGTATACTTTTGCATTAGTGTTTTGTGCACTTCAATGGTGTAGTAGAACTTTTGTCAAGCATTTCTGAGGGTCTAATCCTCCACCGTGTAGGTTTTTTTTTTTTTTGATTATTAAAACCAAAGCCTCTCTGAGAGGATTGCGATTGCCGTGAATTGCGTGTGTGTGTGTGTGTTTGCTAACCAGTATTCACCCTAATCCTAACTAGCCAAAGAAATAAACCTAAAAGGAAAAATGTCTTCAGCGTCTGAAATGCCCTAACTAGACTACACTTACTAGCCTGAAAGTACAAGGAGTGGCACCCGCCCCTATCCTAACGTACTATACAGTGGCAGATCCTACGTGGTGCAGTGTATGTCACGTTACCTGTATGCCTCTTCCCAGCCCCTAACACATGATGCGTGCACAAATGCTGTATGTACAGTGGGGAGAGAAAAGGAATAAAAAGGAAAAGTACATGTAGGGCAGGTTATACAAAAAAACAGGAATACAATGTATAAACAAAATGGCAACAAAAAATTGGGCACAACACAACAACAACATGGAGGCTTGTGGTTGGGCTGGCGTGCTCTTTTGTCTGGTGTGGTCTTGTCAGATTAACGAGGCTGCAAAATGAGTGACGTCGGTGCTGTTGAAGATTGTCAGGTGACAGGAACCAATGACCGCTGACTAAGAGAGTGAAAGTAAGTAAAAGAACAAACAGTGAAAAAACACACTGCACAACACGAATGCGTAACAATCATTTAAAATGTAGCATATTCATGTAAAGCTAAATGTTATATAATTTGGGGTCACACTTGAAATTAGGTGCTTAACTACTATGTGCTTAAATAAATAAATAAATAAAACATAATAAGTACAATCTACTAACTGTGTTCATGTTGTACTGCAAAACACTTTTTATGCTATTGAGGTGGGATAGAGGTAATGTTATGAACAGATTGGTTGGTATTGAAAGGATCCGCCTCTAGTCCGGCCGGATTCTGCGTGTATGTCTTTTCTAGCGCTTCTGGAACAACATTTCATTCA
>JAUYWG010000013.1:522315-536586 GCA_034779775.1 Enteromius afrohamiltoni
AGAATACAAGGAAAACGCTCAGAGACGATGGCCGAGGCAAATCGAAACTTCGCGACTAGTCCGTGCAAAAGTCTGAGTTTTTATAGTCCACTTTGAGTCCGGGTGGGAACATTAATACTCGGGTGAGGGTTCCCGCTGCTGATGGTCGGAGAGGGCCACAGAGGAGCGGTTTGTTACACATAACCACCCTGTAAAATTCAGCTTCTGTAATGTTAGAAATTCATGTTTTGCAATATCGACAGTTTAGAAATGTAGAACGCTCTATAAATAGCCATGTGCGTATTTTATTGATCTTGATGGGGAATGACCATGAGCTTTTGGAGGGATTGCTTTGTGTAAACATGTAACGCATAATAACAAATCTCAGAGATTACATTGCTGCTCTCCTTGTCTACAACACAACAGGGATGCCTAAAGGCTTCCTGTGTATGAGTGTCAACTTCAGCAATTTATTTATTTACTTTTCTTTCTTCATTTTTTCCCCTTCTATGTCATGGGAATATTGTATACATACTGTAGGTATATTTACAATCTTAATAAAGTGTAGTATTGGGTATATGGATATATTTACAATCTAATTATACTGTGCTGGGTATATGGTTAAATTTACATTCAGAAACAAATTAAAGTATGAAACTCTCTCAGGTTTTTCTCAGTGGGGCCACTGAATGAGACATGCAGATTTGGTCAGTATACATCTGAACACAGACTAGAACAAAACAGCTGGTTTTACAGCTGTATAAGTAGATCAATTTAATATAACTATAAAAATAAAAAGTAGTAAATTTACTATAAGCAGTAAATGTATATTGTATATGTGCTGTGATTGTATGTGCTTTTGTGTGCTATTGTTAAGAACATAAATTCAATAAGCAGAATTATTCAAATGCACAATAGCAAATGAGCAATATCAAGCAGAACAGTCATCTAAATGTGAAGATGTATGCCATGTATACAAGGAAATCATACAAACCAAAGCCCCCCTTTTGAATGAAGGCATAAGACAAGTGCACATAAATATAGACTAATACAAACTATATATCATTCATATAATGACTAAGATAGTGTTTTTTGTTATTTTTTTACATCTAGCATCTAGAATTTAGCATCTTGGATGCCAATCTTACTCTTTTTTTAGTATGATTTTAAAACCAACTGCTTTGGTGTGAACTTTTATGTTGAAAGGTTTATTGATTGCACATGCACTTTTTTTATCCCTCTCCATGATGACCTGCTATCATAAATCCTACCATACAACTAGTCCAGAGGGAAACTCAAATGAATCATTTAAAGCGTGGGATTGAGAGATCTGTAGCTTTCATGCACTCCATATCATTAATTAGTCAGCATCGCCAGGGGTATCGCACCCCTCATCTACCATGTCTAATAGACAATGGGCAAAGCTCTGGATATCAGCTCATTAATACACTGTTTTCCAGTTCAAGCTCTTAGGGTAACTAACCAGCACATTAACCTTGCTAGGTATTGTGATGTGATTCCCACACATATTTAAAACTACAGGAAAGAGCTATAAAGCTTGATTCCCGGAGCTAGCTAATGCATTTGTCCATAACATAAAGGCATTGGTGATATGAAAAATGATTAACATGATATACTGTAACATAATGTGTGCTGTTGAAAGCTGAAATATTCACTCAATATGTAATGTAGATGCTTGTTTAGGGTGAAAAACACACTTAGTACACACAGTAAACTGATAAAGGTATTATATTATTATTTAAAAGTCAGAAGATGCTACTACAAAGTTTTATTTCAGTGTGAATACTTTTATCCTTAAATATGATGCAATAATAATAATAATAATAATTTAGCATGTATGTATATACAAAAAGCTTCATTGCTCCTGTGGATTGCTTTATTTAGGTGAACATATTTAACTTCATAGTGCTGGAGTAAGTAACCCTGTAGCACAGCATCTTAAAGATAAAGTTGCATTCAGAGCTTGTTTACTTCTTTACATCAGCCTTCTTTTACCATACAATATCCACAAAGGGAATTTGTCAGAAGATGAAGCAGGTTCTTCTAATTGTTAATACTTACCCTCTGTGTCCGTCAACTTTTTAACAGGAGCTCGGACTGATACCAACAAACAGGATGAGCGCTTCTGATCCATTCCATGAGCTAGTTGATTCTCTTCGCCAAGCTTTACTCACCACACCACCACCGGCAACAGCTCCTTCAGCTCCCCTGTTAGCAAACCCGGAAGTAAGCATCACTCCTTCACCTCACACTGTTGTATGTCTCTGCCGCCCTAGAGAGGTTAAGAGGGGCCAAAATTTTCACCACATTAGACCTGAGAAGCACATATAACCTCATTAGAATCTGCAAGAGGGACAAGTGGAAGACCCTTAAGCAAGTCTTCACCTCAGCACCCGTTCTTGTTCACCCCAATCCTCAACTTCCGTTTATAGTGGAGTTGGACGTATCCACCACCGGAGTAGGAGCTCTGCTGTCCCAGAGTCAAAGAGACTTAATCCTAGGCAGGCCTGATGGGCCCTCTTCTTCAAGAGATTCAAATTTTCTATTTCATATAGGCCTGGCTCTAAGAATGTGCGAGCCGATGAATGAATGAATGAATTAACTCTCTCGACTTCATGACACAGAAGAGGATCCCGAAAGCCTTGAACCCATTCTTCCAGAACGAATCTTCGTCAATCCTATACCTCTGCCAGACTGCCCTCAGCACCTCCGCTTTGTGCCACAACAGGAACTTGGTTTCGGTGGCCTGGAATGGAACTAGAATTGGTTTCGGTGGCCTGGAATGGAAAGGGATGTGCAGAGGCATGTGAGGGGTTGGCGGGAATGTGCGATCTCAAAAAGCCCAAGACATCTTACAGCTGGCAAGGTAATTCCACTTCCCATACCCAACCGCACCTAGTCACACCTAGTAGTTGATTTTATCACCAACCTGCTCCCATCGAAAGGTAACACCTGTGTCTTGGTAATTGTAGACAGGTTCTCTTAAATTATGTTGCTCCGGGTATTATCCCCAGACCAACAGGTAAACAAAGCGCAAGATCCAGGAAGTGGGACGGTTCCTTCGTACCTTCTGCTATGGCCACCAAGACTTATGCACAAAAAATTCCATATGTCAAGCAACCACCAGCCCCCACTCTTCCCTTGGTCTGGTGAACCATCCGACATTCCTGTGAGAGGGTCTGGGATGAGGAACATCCACATCTCCAATGGGCAGTGTGTAGGCAAAAGACAGCTGCTGACCATAACTATCAGATTGGTCAGGAGGTCTGGCTATCGACACGGGTCATTTGCCTATGCCTGCCCAGTAAAAAATTTGGTCCCTTCACCATCTTGGAACAGATCAACCCACTCACGTACCATCTTCAGTTACCACCCTAGTACAAAATTCACCCATCCTTTCATGTCTCACTCCTGAAACCCTTTCACAACTCTCTTCTTTTCTCCACTTAGTCTGGCCGAGATGAAGAACCCCCTCCTCCATTAATCCTCGAAGAAGGTGCCATCTACAAATTACAGGAGATTCTGGATTCCCAACATCATGGTGGTAAACTCAAATGTTTGATAGACTGGGAAGGTTATGGTCCAGAAGGAAGATCTTGGGTTACAAGGGAGTATGTTCTAGGTGCAACGCTTTTGACGGAATTTCACTCCGCCCATACCAACCGCCAGCTTGGGAGTGGGCCCTGGAAGAGGGCGTAAAAAAGTGTTAGAGTTTGTTTATGCAAAGTGATACCTACCTGTGAACTTATCTTACCTCGCACCGTGTGTACTCCTAGAACTCTGTGTCTCCTCCAGGTCCCGTGAATTCCCTCTTCATCTCTCCATTCATCTGTGGTGTGTGGTTGTCATCGCCTTGTGTACTCCTTCCTCTCCACTGTCTGCAATCAGATAAGACCGTCAGTCCATCAGTTTACATTTCTCACCTGTAAGTATTTTAAGTATCGCACCTGCTTATCAGCCTCTTTATATGTGCTTTCAATCCACTCTTTAATAAATTCTGACTGTTAATACTTACCCTTTGTGTCCGTCAGCTTCTTTTTTTTTTGTTGCATTATTTCTTGTCATTTCTGTATTTTGCTGTCCACCATGGTCACTGTTCATCCACAGCAGAAGCTGGTGATTCAGAAAGTTGTTTGTCATATTCTCAACTGAATGATTTCATCCTAATGCATTTGGTTTTAATGAGAAATAAGCATTGCACACAGACAGCTAGTTGCTTATTAGCATGCCCATTATTTACAAACTGTCTGTTTATTAGTGCTTATAAATGGCTTTGTTCCATTCCTGGATTCTGATTGGTCAGTGTGTTTTATTCACAGTTCTATGGTTCTGTGTAGTAACATATTGCTTACTTAAAAATGCACATATCCTGCACGACCATATTCTAAATCTCTAATCCTATCTAATACCTAAACTTCACAACTACCTCACTGACTATTAAAATGAGCAGCAAAAGAGGGGTTCATTTCAACCCTCTGGAGTCTGAGGTGATTTTATGGTCCTTGAGATGTTTTGACCCAACGTATGTTATAGACTTTTCAGTTTCACTTTATTTTACAGCATGTGTTCTTACATAAGTGCGGTGTACTTCAATAAGAAAGTCTTAGTAATATAAGGTTACTATGTGGGGTAGGGGTAGGGTTAGGTGTAGGGGTAGGTTCAGGGTTAGTGCCTAGTTATAGTAATTACTTTAAAATGTACATAGTAGAAATGATGAACAGGGTTCTTTGGGGAACCAAAAATTGTTATTTTACAGCTTTGTTACTGTTCTCTACAGGAACCTTTATTTAGGTAGGAAAAGATGTGTGAAAGTGTAAGAGACAGACATTTTGATGAAACGTGTCCATCTAGTGTTTTTGTAATATAAAGGATGTGCATTTTCTGGTGGTCCGACACAGCACCAGCTCCAGACTTTATGAGTATGCGGACCAATGTTGCGTCAATGCTATTGCAAATGTCATTTAGTGGCCCATTAGATGCAGACAGGCATTCGGTGATGCCATGAATTATCCAGGGCTCATCTGTGGCGATATAACCACACACCTTCCAGTAACATTGTTGTGACTCTTAATTTCATGCCTCACCGCCCCCCGAGTCAAGACCTGATCTTGGATCAGGTCACAGAATCACAAAGCCCAGGAGAACAGGGTCAACACAGTAAGAGAGAGAACGAAAAGACACTTAGGAACAACCCTACTGTGAGCTGAGATTTACAAGCAGCAATTCAAAGGGGCGATCAAAGGTTAGATGTCTATGGAAATGGACTGACTTTGTCAGTGAGGGCAGCCTTACCTCATTACGGCACCTTTTGAGTGAGTAGAGTCTGGTAAGCGGTTCTTAATCTGTTTTAGGTCTGCTGTGTTTTAGCACACACTGATGAGTAAGTCAACGGAGGGTTGATGATATTCTTAAAGCTGCATGTAGGGCTCAAATGTATAAAAATCCTGTGACTGGATACGTCAGAAGGGATTTAGTTTAGTTTAGTAGAGGTGAGTCCAATTATATTTGTAGAGGGCTGTAGAGTAATCATAAATTATAAATGCTCTGCTGTGTTCTGAAGTGCTTATTTTACATTTGGAAAGACTGCTTCTAAAGATCAAGTTGTCGAACCATGAGTTTACATGTAATGGTCATTAGTGTCCATCAAATAAAATGTGTGTATAAAAATGTGTATTATAGTTGAAGGCACCTTAAGAATTATATGTGCTTCTTTTATTGATAACTTTCAGACATCAGTGGCAATTTTAACATTAAAACACTGATGCAATCATGATGAAGAAATGCTCCAAAAATCTTCTCTTTTTTTCTCTCTCTTCACTTCAAACGGATGAGGAAAGCCAAGCAGGTGGGGAATAATTTAAGGTACTTTAAATGTATATGGGACAAGTTGCCTGATTTAGTCTTACCTGCTTGTACTGCAAATCAGCCTTCATCCCTAAAACCCTGATGATTGGAGTATCAGCACCACTAAGCAAGCTGTGTTCATCTCATAATGATGTCAGGAGTTAAACGTAGCTAACATGGAATGTTTTTTTATTATACTGCTATGTACTCTAATATTACTGAGCTGATCAATTGAAGAAAACAAAACAATAAAACAATGCTCAAATTCTTTCATCTTTGTCACATTTAGGGGACATTAATACCACATGGTTTTAAATATTATTTTTGTTTTGTTTTGTAATGCATTTTGGCTGTTCATTCAAATTACAATGGCATAAAAGGTTCTAAAAAGTGTAAAATTATACCTATATATATATATATAATTATATCCTTAAAATTATACCATATATAATAATGTAATATAAAATAATAAATAAATGTGACATCATGTGCATGCATATTATATGTTTTTGCTTTAAAGTAAATTTAAATGTTTATTTCAATAATCTTTTTGTTGTGCTTTCTAAAGCACAACAAAAAATCTTTTTTGATGTGACCAAACATACTAAAACACATGTACTCAATCAAAATAAGTAACCTAAATAACTAAATCAATAAATATTAGAGTACACTACAGATATGCATTTCATACAATTAAGCTCTGGTTTGGATATGCAGCTTGTCATAGCACTGTTTTTGAGAGTCACCTGTGACTACACTGTGGATAAAAACACTTTAGTCGTTTTAATCACAAACCTGCAAAACCGTTTTTTAAAAAAACAACAACAAAGTTTAGAGCCAAACAGCTTTGGGGACCTGTGATAAGTGCCAAGCAGCTGGATGGCTACAGACACTCTAAAATGTCAGGAGCACTGTCATACTGCACTCAGGTTCACTCATTCAATGTCAAGTTATTCGGACTGGAGCAATCTGCAAAGCACCATTGTATGTTGAAGCCCACAGTTTGGATATTTTTCAATTTTTTGACTCTTCTGAGAGACTGATGGTAGGCTGCCATTGGGTATGTTACATTTACATTGTGAATATAACAACATCCTGCTGTTTATTATAAAGTGTTAGGGCAATTTTGTGTGGTTGCAGAGATTGAAAGCAAAACATTTGAATACATTTAAGATGTGTAGTACTTTTCTCGAAAAAATTTGACTACTAATATTTAAATATTTTTCAGTTTATTTAATATTTAAATTAGGTTCCTTACTAAAAAAGCTCTTACCTATGCAATGGGGGGAAAAAGGAATTTACAACAAACAAGGCCATCTCCAAATTTGTATGAATTCATCATTGAAGGTGTGGTGAGAGAAACATAGGCACTGATGTGTACCTTTTGTGTAAACACTTTTTATTACGTCATAGAGATGTCAAGCCAAATGAACTAGGGCTAATCAAGTCTCTGCATATGTAGAGCCGCCTAATCAAATGAAAATGCATTAAAGGACATAGATTTCCACACCTGCGTGTTTGATTTAAAATAACTACAGTACATAGTGATGTCTTTGGTGGTGGAATCTAGAGCCAAGCCACAAGTTCTCAAAAGAATATTTCACCCTAAAAGTCAAAAGTTTTTAAACTAATACTCACCTTTAGAACATTTAAGATGTAGATGAACAAAGTTTTTTACTTTAACCCATAGGGGCCCGCAAACACACACATGCGTTTTGAGATGTCATTTCCTGATGATGCCAATAAGAACTTTTTCCACATAGAGTTTTCGTACAGATAAGAGCAATACATCAATTGAATCTGTGAAGGGTCTACTTTAATTTGTATACACATATAATGGCGCTGCCTGCCCCTTTGGTCTGCGCAATCTTCAGTTCAATTCTTTTCCGGGAACTTCCACTGTGTCCGGAGACACTATGGGGAATCTGAATCTGGCTCTGTATCTGCTGTACCAACGTCCAATGAATGGGCACGACGTCACGGGCGATGACGTCAGACCAGGAAGTATATAAGGCACAATGTGCCTGTTCGCGCTAGCTTTCTGCTGTTCAGAACGCGCTCTCTGTGCCAATTGATCTAATCGCTGTCTGTGTTGAGTGAAAGAAACCCTTTTTCCCGTTCCCAAAAGTTTGTATGTGAAAAGAAGTGTGTTTGCAAAGAACGTGTGTTTGTGAACCCCACTGTTTGATACATTGAGCCGGCTCCTCCAGTGGAGTAAGAGCCCCGCTCTGTATCTTGGTTTCCTTTCTATTCCTCCACATTTTTCATTCATAAAACATGAAAAAGACAAGCAAGGGCAAAAGCGGTCAACGGGGCTTTAGGAGATGTGCGCCTCCATGTAATAGATTCATCAAGGAAGGCGACACACACACTCTCCGCGTTGCCTGCTTAGGATCGGACCACGCAGCACACGCTTTGGCGGGATCAGATAAAAGCTGCCCGAACTGCGATCTCAGAGACTGAGATCGTGGGGCTCCCAATGTGATCTCTGTGAGGCTATGGAGACCGATCGACCTTTGTCTCCAGCCCAGCCAAGAGTGAAGCCCGTGGTGAGCCAGCTGCTTCCTCTCGTGGAGCGGGTTCGACCCTCACAGCTTCTTCCTCCGAGGAGGATGAAGGTGAGAGTGTTGATGAGCCGCCCCAGTCAATAAAATTTGAGTTGTTGGAGGTGATTACTGCAAAAATTAAAAACCCACGCTACAGCAGAAAGTATGCTGGATGAGCGTTTGTTGCGTGCTCAGCCATCACCTCCATGGCGGAGCCTCCTGTTCTTTCCCAATCTCCATAAAGAGGTGTGCAGATCGTGGGCAAGCCCTTTTTCGGCCTGTGTGTACGTCCCTGCTAACGATTACATTGGCAATGTAACAGGTCTTGACGAGCACGGTTACAGGGTGGTGCCCCTGGTAGAACTGACACTCGCGAGTTATCTGGTCCCCGATGTGGCATCGTCCCTGAAGGCTCCGTCCTTGCCTTCGAAGGCGTTGAGAACAACATCAGTGCTCATAGGCAAGGGGTATTCATCCGCAGGTCAAGCCGCAGCATGCCTCAATACCATGGCCGTGCTCTAGGCTTATCAGGCGGACCTGCTGCACGATCTAGATGAGCGCGAAAATATTAGCTCCGATGAAATTGTAGTGCTCAGGAAGACGGCAGATTTGGCCCCTTTGCGCCACCAAAGAAACTGCTCACGCCGTGGGCAGGTCCATGGCGGCGATGGTGGCTGTGGAGCGGCATCTGTGGCTGACCCTATCAGATATTAAAGACCGTGATAGGGTCTGCCTCTTGGACGCCCCGCTTTCCCCTTCGGGCCTGTTCGGCGAGTCTGTCAATAAGGTCGTCAACAGGTTCCAGGAGGCGCAGAAGCAGGCGGCGGCATTCCAACACTTCCTACCTCGCCGCTCTCTAGATCACGGGGGTTCTGATCAAACCCAAGCAAGTACCAGCTCCTCGTACCGTGCGGCACAGAAAGAGAGTGTTGCCTCCCGCGCTCCCCAGAGGCGGAGCCACATGTCGAGGAAACTCTCCACTGCTAGGGCCTCCGAGCCTAAGACCGACCTAAGAAATTTCATTGTGTCTCGGAGGGCCCAGCAAGGTAGGTCCTGATTTCAGGACCAAGGGCAGACCCATCTGGGTAGAGGGCTGAACACCTCGCTCTCCCCAGTGCCCTTGACGTTGCACTTAGCCCTGCCACAACATTGCTAGGGGGCTGAGCTGCACATCCCCCTGAGGGTGTCCATAGACGGTTAAAACAGAGCTCCCCCTGGCGTCGTGTCGTCAGTGGGTATCGAGCTCTCATCGTCGATAAATTCAGAAGCCAGCCTCGAGAGGGTGGTTCCCTTAGTAGACAAGTAGCAGCTTGAAAAGCTCTTCCAGTTGTCTCTCAGAGGGGCCTGCGAGTGATCGAGAGAGGTTGTCTCTTATAAAACTGAAACAAAAAGAAAACTTTAGTTTTATTTTCCTCCGCTGCAATTAAATTGCAATGTCACTTTCGCCTTGTGTACACAAGCAGGCTCTGGTTATGGAACGAGAAGTCTTTTTCTTCTATGAATAGTGAGAGAAAAACAAGCATAGAGCTGGCTCCTCCAGTGGAGTAAGAGCCCGGGCTCTGTCGCTGACACTTCACAGTTCCAAAAGAAGGATGTGGGGCTAAGGCCCGTGTTGGATCTTAAGCAACTGAACCACTCAGTCAGTCAGCTGAAGTTCAATCTGCTCATAAACTAAGGTTAATGCTTCTACAAGTCAGGTCCAAGGACTGCCATGTAGCATCAGATCTAAACACACACACTAAGTAGACCTAGTGTGTCTGTCCATCCTTCTTACGGGAGTTGCTGAGGCTCGCTTTGGGGTCATTCTCAGGTCCTCCTGTAGGCCTAGCACTTTCGCCTCGGATGCATACGAAAGTAGTAAATACAGCCTTAGCTCCATTGTGGCTTTAGCTTATGTGTATGTAAACTACATGCTGATGAGAAAGAGAAAAGCTCAGCAGATGCAGAGTTTTAGTGACCGGGCATCGAGTTGCCCTATTAGCTCTCATATAGCGTCCAGGGTTCAGACTGAACGCCAAAAACGTGTGCTCTTTCCAGTTAGAAGACCACTTGTAAGGCATGGTTCGAGAGTCGTTCGAGAGTCATCCACGATGTAGGCAATGCAAAGGTTCCCTGCTCGAGTAGTCTCGATTCTCAAGTCAGTCAAGAGAGTGAAGGCAGTCACTCACTGTTATATAGTCCTTAACGAAAGTTGACTAGGGAGTCCCATAGCAGTCGTGAAGTATTCAGCCTGCCATAGGTGGGCTCCCTGCAGTGGTGGCCCAGAACCAAGGAGAGTTCCCTGATGTGTAACCCAGGTCTAGAGATCAAGGTCTCCCAACTATGTGTGCGAGCCTTAGAGATCTACAGAAACCCTTGGCTTCTGAAACGGGCCCGGTTTTTCGAGCTCCTGTCGCCGTTGATTTAGCTGACGGATGCGCTCACCGGTTTTAAAATAGCCCACGCTCTGCGGACTTGGCACAGCATCTGCCAGGAGATGTTGGCCGTGTTTTCAAATAGTAAAACACCATTTCCCAGATCAAACAGATCATGTGTTGTATGTACCGACAGCACAAAAAATGTTCTTCTAAGGATTCACCAGCAGGCTCTGCGGATTTAGCCACTGTACGAACTGGCACGTCAGATTTGCCTAGGGAGTTGGAGTTGAACCCTTTACGGTTTATCCCCGACCATGTGAATGGACGAGCGAGTGTCTTGCCGAGGCAAGGGCTGAGGCCCGGGGATGATATGTTTCACCTCAACAATGAGGTGAATCTCGGGGTAGAGCTGAACAAACCTCTTCACGAGTCAGTGGATCATGTAATGTCTCTTTTAGTTCTCTCTAGCTCCTCCAGCTCGAGCGCTGGGGTTAGAAGCTGTGGCACAGACCTTGCCGAGGCTACGTCTGTATGAATTTCCCCTGATCATTCTGCACCTGGGAGCTTCTTGAAAGTGCGCTAATACGGTGTTCAATTACTATTTAAGAAGCCCCGTTCTCTGGGCCGAGTGGATTCTCGAGCCTGAGAGATCTCTTAGACGGATAAGAGATTCTTGACCCCGCCGGGGATTGTGAAAGCTGTGAGTCACCCAGCTGATGGGGTAGAGAGAGTTCTCCGATCCAGAGCTCCCTCTGCGAGGAAAGTGTACTACCTGAAGTGAGAGAAGCTTCACTTCATTTTGTAGAAGTCGCCAGCATGACACTGCTAGCGGTCCAGCTAGTACAGTTATCTTCAAAAATATCTGAAGGCTAGATTTCCACGGGTTGTCCCACTCTACTTCAAAGTGCATACTGCAGCTTTTGCAGTTTTATCATTCTCTTTAGATGGTCAAACAGTTGGTAGATACCCCCTGATAGTACAGTTCCTCCAAGGTGCATCGAGGTTGAAACCTCCTGTACGCTCTCACGTTCCCACATGATACAGAGGCTAGAGGCTCGGTGTGAACCACCTTGAGCTCATAGAGGAGATTTTGATTGCCATCTAAAAAAACTTGAGAATGTGTTCTTGCTAGCAATCTCTTCTCTAAAGCGAGTAGGAGACCTTCAGGCCCTTTCATTGCGCCTTCTGATTTATTTACGCCCAGACTGGCGAATTTTTCTCACCCTTGTGGGGTTTCATGTTTAAGGTCCTACAACCGCTGCATCTCGCCTGATCTAGCTACAGGCATTTCATCCTCCTCCCTTCGGGGATCCTGACCTGTAGAAGTACACAATTGGCAGCCTTGTGTAGAAGTCTGACCAGTTTCTGGCGTGGGTCTGTCCGCCAAAGAGGGGTCAGCCTGCTACTAAGCAGTCTATCAGTCGTTGTATTGTCGAGACAATCACGGTTTCTTATAATTCCTCTGATCTCCCCTCACTGATGGGAGTCAGAGCTTACTCCACAAGAGGTTTATTCGCTGACTTTAGTCAGATTTGTTGTATGACAGTTGGTAGGGTTGGGGAGCGTCTAACGTTACCAAATTGGCTACAGTGTCTACAGTGAAACATCATGATAAAGAGTGAAAGTGAAATGCGATCGTACATACAAAATCAGTTTTAATGTCATGCACATTACTAGTGGATCCATGATGTCCACGATTTATATATGTTTGGCAGTAGCGTCTCTACAAGTGGTGACGCAATTAGTTTAACTATTTCTAAGTCCTGTTACATTAATGTAACGTTGATGCGAGAGATGAGGAGCCGTTCGGATTCAAGTGCAACTGTTTTTTAATGAGACACGGAGTGAAACAGACAGGGTCAATCGTTAACAGACAGGTTCAACCTAGGCAGAGACAGAAGCATGGTCATAAGGGAAGCGAGGGTCAGTTTAACAATAATGTCCGTAATCCGAGAGGCGAGACAAAGTCGTAAATCCAGGGAGAGCAAAGGTCGGTAACGAGAAATCCAGAATAAACAACAATGACTAGAGAACACAAATGAAAACACAGGGTATCTCTAGCAGCCGGGGCTTTTATGCAATGGGAAGTCAGGGGAACAAACATGGTGGGTGGAGACAACAGTTTCATAATCAAAGTCCAAAATGAGCAACAGAGAACAACAGAAGGGTGGGGGGGTAGAGTTCACAGGAATGTGAAGTTCACAGGAGTTTGCATGATGCTGGAGTTCCATCCACGACTGGACTGGCACATCCAGCTGATCGTGGCAATTTAATTCATTTAATTCAATCCAATTGCATATTTTTCAACACTGACAATGGGAAAACCAAGACTTTTCTCTGTAGCTATGTCCATCTTGCAACTAAAGCTATCAAACAGCAGTTTTCACTATATGTTCCCAGTTCCAGCTGATCTAATTATTGAAGACTAACAATCCTTTAACATATTTGATTAATAAATGTGTTTAGTGTAAGCCAGAATATAGATGTGTCTTTAATTTAATTTTAATTTAGATTTAAACTGACAAAGTGTGCCTGCCTCCCGAACAGTATTAGGTAAATTGTTTCAGAGTTTGGGTGCTAAATAGGAAGAAGATCTGTCACCCACAGTAGATTTTGATATTCTAGGTATTATGAAATCATCAGAGTTTTGAGAATGCAGCAGCCGTAGAGGACTTCAAAGTGGTAAGAGCTCACTAAAGTACTGAGGAGCTAAGCCATTCTGGGCTTTATAAGTAATTAACAAGATTTTAAAATCTATACAATGTTTGATAGGGAGCCAGTTCAGTGTTGACAGAACCGGGCTAATATGCTTATGCTTCCTGGTTCTAGTAAGGACTTTAGCCACCACCACATATACTATTGGCCTACCATATACAGCTCCGGAAAAGAGATCGCTGCAGAAAAATCAATTTCTTTTGGGTTTTATTCTTAAAACCGTTAATCTCACCAATGCACCACCAATACAAAACAATGCATGTTTGTACCATTTTTTGTGAACTGCGGTCTTTGAAATTTTAAGGACAGAATCAACTTGACGCTCACTGAATCATTGTGACAGTAAAGCTAGGATTGCGCCCTTTTTTTCTTGATTTAAAACCTTTCTTTACACTGTTTTGGAATGTTTAGTGTTTATTTTTTAATTTCTAATTACGTTTGACTAAAGACTTTTAGAATTTTTTTACCATCCAACTTATCACACTGCAAGAGGATAGTGTTGATTACAGCAGTGCTTTTTATGCTTTTCCCATTAAATACAATTGGATTTAGGTGCTCATCAAATAAGTACCTGAATAAACAGAATTAAGTATTTTTGTGTAGAAATTTAACAAAGACTGGCATGAAATACTTATCATACTCAGAAAGACACTAATTTAGTAGTAAATTACATTGGTTTCTTATTTTTTTTCCCAGAGCTGCGTGTATTTATATGTATATAGGTCCTTCTCAAAAAAATTTGCATTTTGTGATAAAGTTCATTATTTTCTGTAATGTACTGATAAACATTAGACTTTCATATATTTTAG
>JAUYWG010000013.1:536686-550663 GCA_034779775.1 Enteromius afrohamiltoni
TGTGTGTAATGAATCTAAACTATATGAAAGTCTAATGTTTATCAGTACATTACAGAAAATAATGAACTTTATCACAACATGCTAATTTTTTGAAAAGGACCTGTATATTACCATTTAGATAGT
Organism: Enteromius afrohamiltoni; assembly: GCA_034779775.1. Taxonomy (NCBI): domain Eukaryota; kingdom Metazoa; phylum Chordata; class Actinopteri; order Cypriniformes; family Cyprinidae; genus Enteromius; species Enteromius afrohamiltoni. Next base: position 536,810 of record JAUYWG010000013.1, read on the forward strand.
AGAAATATTGTAACACCCAGTATAAGGAGACGGACTGCAGAGGTAAGTTTGATAAGTTATTGAAGAATAACAAGTGAAATAAGCATAGAGATACAACTGAATCGTCAATGAACAGTCTTTTTGGATGTAGAGTGATCCTCCGCTCGGTTCTCCTGTCACTCGCTCCGATCCGCATAGACTGTAGTGAATCTTTTCACTTGATAGAGGGGAGTTGGTGATCTTTGTGAGACAATCCTATCTCCTTGGATTCCTTTCAGGTGCTGGAGACTGTTTGTGGCGAGCAGGCTGGCGAGTGGTGTTCTGAGGAGACAGGTGAGTATTGCAGGTGAGTATACACAGGTTAGTATAATGGTTTCTCCCGTTGCAATGATGAAGGATGAACGCTGGATGATTAAGGTTCTCCTTGCAGGTAGGTTGCGTGGTAAGCAGCTCATGAGATTCCAGCTTTGTGAGATCGTTCCTGAAAGCTGATGAAGAGTTTGAAGATAGGATGTCCTATTTGATTCGCTGATCAAACTGTTAGATTGACTGAAGACACACAGAGAAGCAGTGGCATAACATGAAGGTAAGGTAGAAGGTAAACTAGTGAGATGTTACCTTGATCACCACCGAAAAGTGACTGTTGGGATGGAGCTTTTAACCACGCTGTTCTAATTAGAATCAGGTGGTGACAATCAATATTCAGGCGACTGAGATTGCTTGTAACTGGGAACAGTGCCACCCGGTGGCGTGATAAATATACATAATGATGTATGTCATAGGCTACTACAACCACTACTGGTAAACTAGTTTGTTTGTTTATTTAAGAAATAATTACAACATTTTTTTTTTTTATTATTTAATAGTAAGTAGTCCCCTTTATTTACCAAAAAATAAATTGTGTTTAAATTTCATTAATTAAAAGACAAATTAAACTTAAAATAAAATAAAACTTGTTTACTGTTTTTCATACTTTTATTATTTGTGGAAAAAACTGACACACAATTTTTAATAAGTATGGAATGGCATAAATTTGTTGTACATAATTTGTTTCTTTTTTTTTTAAAATTTGCGTACTTTTGTGTTTTGTTTTGGTGCCGAAATTGGTACAGACAACCATGGATTTTCACTGGTATTGGTACCAAATACTGAAATTTACAGTTCTTAAGAAGTCTTAAGAAGTCTTCCCCCATCTTACCCAATATGCATACTGAATCCCTCCAGAGCCACAAAGTGCTTCTCCATTTTTGTTATTAAAATCCAAGGGGGAAAAGGAGTGATTTTAGCGCTGCGTATGCAGCCTGTTAATTAAACGCTGCAGTGTGTTGAAGAATGTGGTTAACTGTCAAAGATGTGGCTCAGAGGTTTTGAGTGAGAAACTAAAGGGTTGCCTGTTCAGATCCCAAGGGAGGCTAAATAGGATTTGGGTTTCTATCAGAGTGCTGCGAGTGTCCATTTCCAAGTCTTCCATTGTGACATTGTTCTCTGGAAACTCTGAAAAACCTAAAGGCGGCAAACAGTCTGTCATAAGAAATATCTTATATATAAAGAAAGAGTTTTATGGAGAACAATATGATTTGATTGCTCTACTGAATTCATGATTGCAAGCATTTTTAAAGTAGACTCTCACTGCAGCTTTCTCTAAACTGGAAAAAATAACAGCTACAAATGCCAGAGTCAAACAAGTACAACTGATTTACACATAGACACAGTCGGAAAGGACAATGCTTGCCAACAAGGCGGATTATGACCTTATCACAGTAAGCCCTGGAGTTTTAGCACTGTCTGGTCGAGATCAAATAGGACAGCCTCAGGCTCCTGCTGTTTGACTGCAATATGTAATCAAATCTGTCAAATTCACTGCAAAACAGCTCAATACTAATTTCAAATGCTGAACTTCAGCTTGTGCTTGGAGCAGTAAATAGGTAAACCAATGTCACTAAATGGAAGTAAAACTAAAAATAAAACTATATTATATAGGTTTCCTGATCACTACCGCTGTTTGCCAAAAGATCACAGTTTTAATACTAATTTCACTATAGAGATGCATTGTTTGCATTCATCGACTGGGGGAATCAACAAACGACTATGTTATTTAAGTATCAATGATATACTTTTATAGTTTTTGTTAGAATTTTTTATAGAATTTTTAGACTTTTTACATTTGAATTGTAATCAAAGTTACCCTTTCAGTCGAATCACTTCAACGTTACATATGGAAACTCGCCAGAGAGACCAAATGCCTTTGAGCTTTATTCAAAAGGTCAATGAATATTGGCGTGCACTTGATTGCGCTCAGGTGCACCTTATCACTGCCTGAGTATAAGAGGGCACAAGCGGAATGCACATGCAGACTTTCGCTTCAGAGCCAAAGCCGTTCTGTGCTACTTCAGGAGACCCCCTCTGCAAATTTGAAGCCTGATACGAGGAAGAGTTTTGCTTTCAGGAGTTCCTGCTTTGCTGCTCTTGTCTGACAGCGTTTTATCTGGGCGGCTGTCAGTGGATCCTGCAAGCTGGTAGCCTTTTTAAAGGCTGGATGTGCCAGTCATCTTGCAAATCCAGTGACCAAAGACCTTTTTGAGTGCACAGAGCTGCCGCGATAGGTCTTCCCTGGGCAACCGGGAGAAAGAGCGAATTTTTCCCAGTTGGTGACGTGTTCTCTGGAATGTCGAGCTGATCGTGGGCTTCTGGGTGCGGGAGTTTCCTCATCTCTTTGGACGGGCCTGAAGGTTGTGGCCAGGTGATGTCCACCACGGTGGTCCAGGAGTGACTTCAATGGCTGAGCCTGACGAGAGAGCACGCTTTCTTGACGCCCCCATCTTCCAGGCTGGTCTATTCGGTGACACTGTCGAGGACTTAGCCCAGGAGTTCTCCACAGTTCAGCAGTAGACTGAGGCGATGTCTCACATCCTGCCTTGGCTAGTCAGCCTGCCCCCGAGTGCTCGTCGCCGAGGGCGTCCCTCTGCGGCATCCAGGAATTCTGCTCCGATCCCCGCTGATGCCCAACCGGCAGCCCGTCATCGAGTTGGCTGCGGGCAAGGGGTGCCGCCTGCTGATCAGGGACAGCATTTAACACCCGGAGGGGCGGGAAGCGTTCCTGACACAGGCTGCCCGGAGGTGATGAGGACTGCTCTTTGGGTGACGTCGATGACATCTCTGTCCCCACTCCTGGAGGAGGGCCAGGAGTTTCTGTACACACAAATTTCATCATCTCCGCGCCCAGTGTCCGAAGGTCCCTTGCATTCCTTGCATTCCTCGCGGCAACTCCTCCCTGGAAAATCCCCTGGAGGAAGGACCTTCTTCACGATGCACAATCACAGTTGTGCTTTCCTTCCTGCAAGAGAAATTGGAGCGCAGGCTGTCCCCTTCAATTATATATATCAAGTATATGTCGCTGCCATAGTCGCATATCACACCGCAGTGGAGGGCCTGTCCCTCAGGAAGCATCAGCTCATTGTCCGATTCCTTAGAGGTGCGCGTCGGGTGAATCCCCCGAGACCACACCTCTTGCCTCTAGCCGGGGTGCAGCTGGCTCCCTTCGAGCTGCTTCAGTCAGCAGAAATAAAATTCTGACACTGAAGACAGCGCTTCTCATTGGGCTGGCCTCTATTAAGATGGTAGGGGATCTGCAAGCCTTTTCTGTCAACAAAGAGTGCCTTGCGAACGTAACCCACATTCCCTGAAGGGGGGAATGGAGACGTTACACTTTCTCCTGCCACGACTCTGAAAACCTCAGCGAAAACCTGCATGTGCATTCTCTATGTGTCTCTCTGGCGAGTTCCCATATGTAACGTCGAAGTGATTAGACTGAAAGGGTAATTCAAATTTACAATTCAAATTAAAAATGTTTGTTTGAATGTTCTAAAATGTCATATTTTTAGTATAAAAATTAATGCAAATATTTTTTTAACAGAAAATTGTAATTGAAATAAACAACAAAAATAGGTATGTGTATATATGTATTTATATACACACATACAGTATTGTCACGGTGAGAGAGAGAGAGATTCAGATTCATTTGCGACAGTTTAATGGATGGTCGAAGAACAGCAGATTACTGGCAGACAGAAACAATGTAGGCAAATCCAATAGAGAAGTCAGGAAGGCAAAGGGTCGGCAACAGGAAATCCAAAAACAACGATATACTAGAAAGCAAAGGAAATACGAGCACTGGGGAAAACACGTTACACAATATTACCAAACCGTGAATACACAAAGACATCCAGGGTATTTATACAAGAGACACTGGGCGGAGACAATCAATGAAACACCATGACAACAAACGAGCAGGGAGGAGACATAAGTTGATAGGAATGAGTCCATGAAAACAGAGGTAAACAAACACAAATAGTCAGATGCTGGAGTCCCAACCAGAGAGCTGGGCTGGCAACTCCAGCTTAATCATCACAAGTATACAGATAACAACCACATTAAACACAACCTTATATTTTGTTCTTTCCTAATCTGCATATATGAACAACTGATATAATTATTCAACCAGATGAAACATAATAGCTTAATATAACCATATTTTATTATGTTTGTTGGACTGTTGCATTACAAAAAAAAAAAAAAAAAAAACCTGTTACACTTCCAAAAATATATTGGTCTAGGTAAAATGGCAATATCAAACATACTGTGATTTTAGAAAGTCTATGTTTGCTTTGTATCCACCTATTTCCTGAACACAGAAGTAAGCTTATGGGTGAGGCTTCAGGTTCGTTAGATGCTAAAATAATGAGGAAAATAACAACGTGGAGTAAAACGATAAAACGGTAAAACTGTTTGCACTACAAACCAGTGTGTTCATAGTGATAAGAAACACCAATTTTCAATATTAAGCAGCAAAACAAACTGTTTAGTAAAATCAGCTGGACGTGGATGAGACCTGGAACTACACCCATAGAATATACAAATTACTTACTTTTATTTTTTTACATCAGGAAAAAGGTGGATATTTGCCCTTGTGTTTTTCTATGGAAATTATCAGTTATGCTAATCAAGTTTATGAGTGAAAGGTTTTGTGTTTTTTTTTTTTCTTCTATTATTCTATCTTCTATTATTTTTCTATTTTCGTCTCTTTCAAGGATACAGGTTAGACTTGCTAGAATTCACAAACGGATACATATATTTCCTCACACACACACACAACATAGCAGGGTAAATTATCGTTCCCATCTGACTACATTGCAACACAGGAACCACATCTGCTGAATCTGTAAACAAGCAGCGCGCTGTTCATGAGACGCAGTGGAAACGACCAGAAAAGGCCTCATATTTCTCAGGCTGATTATATCAGCTGTGTCCTCAGGGCAGATCTGAAACAAATGGATCACACAGCCACAAGGGCTATCGATTCCAATCCCTATAAATATACATCTAACTCCTAAATATTTCAAAGCTGTTTTGCGATGCAGTGTATGCTTTAAAAAAACACATACTTCAAAGTCTTTGACATTTCTTTTTTTATGACATTCTCCTTCTCATGTGAAGGATGTTTATGTTATGCCATAAAAAGCTCATATTTACAGATATGATGGATAATAATTATTATTATTATTATGATTATTGTTGTTTTGTGAATAATTTCCAAACCATTAATAAAAGACTGATATACTGATATTTCTTTTTTCAACCCAGGCTTTTTGGAAATACATCCCTTTACATACATTTCTGCAGCTCGTAATTATGTACCTTACTGCACGTTTCACAGAAGTTTCAAAGTGAAATGTCCAGAGAGTCGCACTATAACGTCTCGGTATGCGCTTAGGAGTTCCGAAAACCAGGTCCAGGTGGGTAAATTTGATGAGTGGTTGCCCCTGTCACCTCTTTATACCCGAATGAAGGGGAGTGGCTCAGGATTGTTTAACCACTTGCCTACACATATTCGATGTTAGGTCAAGTGTTAAAATACAGTATGCCAAAGTAATTTAAAAACGTATTCGCTGATGCAGCCATGCTATTTTAACTAACACTGATTGGAGCTGTTTTGTCGGACCGTATTACATGGGATTCGCATCGGGCTTTTTCACCACATAAATGAGTAAACTAGAACTGAACTAGAAAACTCATACGGTATGAAGCTGTGTATGTGACAACAACTTTCAAAAGTATAATTTTTTCAAATCACGCAAGATGTTAAAAAAATGTCTAACATAACATTCTGTGTTTCAACATTGTGAAAATATGGCTTTATTAATCCAAAATGTTCCTGTAAATCATACTTCTGTGTAAGAAAGAATAAAAGTTGTGGGAGTGTTACTGGAAATTGCAGTGATTTGTATGCATAGGTATGTTTCATTTATTTTATTATTATAATTTTTTTTTCAGTTGTATTTTAAATATAAGAAAAAGGCATGTTTCCAATGAGCTTTTTTTGCATTTTTTCCCCTAAATTTGGTGATTTCTCATTTAATCTGCTCTCCACTCTTTCCCTGGTCCATTCCTGCCATCAGCATCTAACATGCTCAATAGCATCAATACCTTAATAATAATAACTGTTTTTTGTTAATTTGCTTTGTTAATTTTGCTGACATATTGAAATGGGTGAGAAATAGGCCACTAGCTCTGAAAGTTTTACTGTCACTATGATATTTTATGTTAATTATGTTCATGTACATTTTTTCAGCCCTTTTTGCCAAAATTTGGGGTCATGTAATGTAATCCTAAGAAAACTGAAGACTATATACAGTATATATATAAAAAACACTAAATATCTTAAATAGAAAATAGTTATTATTAGTTGTAAGGATGTTTCAAATATATCTTGTATTTAGAGTTTTTTTGATCAAATGTGGCCTTGGTAAGCATAAATGTATATATATTAGGGGTGTAACGGTTCACAAAAATCATGGTTCGGTTCGATGCGATACAGTGGTGTCACAGTTCGGTATGTTTTTGATACAGCAAAAATAAAATAAAAAAGATCTTCTCTTTTTCTTTTTTTTTTCTTTCACATTTTTATTTATTAAAGCTAACGTAAAGGTATGATCTTGGTTTTTTTTATCCCCTTTTACAGTATTTTGAAAAAAAATGGAGCTATACTTCACATATATAAAATCCGTGGCTAAAAATGTACCAATCGCTGTTACCGATCAATTGTTTTGTCCTGTTTGAATCTGTTGGAAATGCCTACCTAAATGCCGCGGGGATAGTTTTGTAATGTGTGTGTTTCTAGTTTTCGTCTGTTTGGTGGGAGGGGCGGCCTTGTTGAGTGTAGCACTGAAAACATTATTATTTTTTTTTTTATTAGATTTATTTATTTTTTTTCTCTGAATCATTCGGTTTGTAATGTGTACCAACCCAAAAAGCCTCGTACCAAACAGCTCAATATTAATACATGTATCTTTCCACCCTCTCTGTTGCTTACTGGACTTAATATCCCACAATGCACCACTTCCTAATAGCTGTTGTACATCATGCACAATCACTCACACATTTAGGTCACTATAAAAGTGAATCTCACCAGCCAGCACATCACAGTTTTGATTTACATTTGCCATCATCTCCGAGCGTTTTCCCCTGTTTATATTTCCTCTGTTTGACTTTTGGACTGTTTTTGAACTGCCCTGATCTTCCTGCATTGCTCCTATAGATTTAACCTTATGCATTCTCTTGAAAAGTCAAGAGTCACTGTCCCTTTAAGAGTGCAATATGTGTCTTTTATGCTACATATTGTGTTCTGAAGCCTAATATGAAAAAAAAAAAACTTTAATTACTCATTTATTAATTTAATTACACATTGCTTATTTTGTGAAATAGCATCCTTACACTTTTATGCATCACAGAACAAATAAAAACTAAATAATTTGTACCATTATCAGCAAGAGTAAATAATGACAGAATTTCCATTTACCATTCAATTAAAAGAGATGCAAAGATTAAGATGACAGCATCAATAACAGCATAATCACAGCATCAACAATCAGAATCAGCAGTTTCACCGCCTGGAGTTTTGATAACACTCTTTTCTCATTTTACATCCTCCTCTTTGTTGAAACATCATGCCTTGCCAGTCAAGCACAGAGGAAAAAAAGCTTTGCCTGGATATCATCAGCAACACTAACAATGCTGTTAGTAAGCACACAGTATACTCGCCGTACCATTCTGTTTGTCAATATGACAAACATACCTAAATTGACAGTTGCGTGAGCTCAAAGTATTTCAACATCATGTATAATTTAGCATGATGCTGTCAGCGAATGTTTAAAGTGACAGCTGTTGTCTTCATCTATGGCCTACCGCACCTGTTGTCTCAAAGTGTGTCAAGTCGAAAACTGAAAAAAATGACTTCAGGGCATTTGAGGTAAATCCGTCTGTGCACAGTGTTGTTTCATCAGCCACACTCTGGAAAATAAAGGTCCTTTATTGGCATACATGGCACCATGAAGAACATATAAAGAAACATTCATTCAAGAATGAAAATGTACTCAGACCACCAAAGACGTAGATGTGGTTGTTTCTTCATCACAACATGTTTGATGAAATTTAAAACCTCTGGAGTAAATAGGTGCTGTCAGAATGAAAGTCCAAACAGCTGATAAAAATATCACTATGATCATGAAGTAATTCAAATGACTCCATCAATTAACACAAGTGAGTGTTACTAAAGATTAATGTTCTCTCTCTACACAAAACCCAGACCTAAACCTATCCGATAATAGCTTGGGCCCGCCCATACTTCCTTTGATGCTACATTCACTTCGTGAGCAAAGTTAGTCTGGCAAAGCTGCCATTTTAGAGCATTTTCGTTCCCAAAAAAGTGGGAACCAATGAGAAACGAGATCCCCAATATATTTGTATGTATAGGTAAGCTTTTTCAGTTTTGCAGAATTGTATGAAGATTCACGTATTTCTATAGGTTGGATTAACATCATGCGAAGTAAAATTTACGCCATCACGTATTCACTGCAGAGGATTCACTGGTGAGAAAGTGATTAAATGCCACATTTCTTCTTCGGTTTATTTTGATGAGCAATGGAGGAGAAAGAGCAGTCTGAAGCATCTGTCTTTTTAGGATTCAAAAAATTATTTTGAGGACCTTTGGCACAAGGTTATTTAAAACAGATGTACACAGAGAAAAAACAAACAAAGTAAGAGATGACAAATATGGTACAATAAAACACTCAGAGATGTGACATGCTTTTCATTAATAAATAAAAGAATAGAAAAAGTCACATGTAGTCATTTTTCATGTCTCTTCTGTTCTCTTCTTTATTGACTTTGCAGATGCAGAGAAGAAATGTAAGCAGACGTATGGAATGTTAAATGGTTGACATGTCCATGAATAAAGATATAATATATCAAACACCTACAATCTCCTTTCATACTTTAAAAAGTGAGATATTACAAAGACAACATGCTGTTTCCATAATGTCCAATAAAATAGTTTGGTAACACTTCAGAATAGGGGTCAAAATGTTTTGATTCTGATTGGTCAGTTGAGACCAACCACAATTAACAATGGAAAATTTTCATATTAATAATTAATAACATTCATATGTAGATGTTATAAATTGTCTTACTAACGTTTGAATGTTAGTCAAGTGGTACTATATCGTTTCGCGGAAGGACGATAATGTTAACTTAAAACAAATATGCCAATAAAATGTTTCAAATTCATATTCATGTCCAGTTTTTTTTTCCCTTATCTGGCAAGTAGCTGTTTAATAAGCGGGATAATGTACAGGCAGCCTGTAGTAATCGCGAAATAAGCCCCTTCAGCATGATACAAGACCCTCCACTTTGCGTTGATCACACTGTCGGGGCTTACTTCTGCGATAACTGTACATTATCCCTTACATAAAGGCTAATATACACTTATTATATGTTCAGGTAATCATAGTTATATGTGTGTTCATGCTTAACTGATCTATAATTGTAAACAAGTTAATCATAAATTACTACTGATTAATGCATAATTCGGGACCTTAAAATGTTAGGTTAATTATTACTTACTAGTGTGTTTTTGCTCAACTAATTATTAACTGTGAACAATTTAACCATTAATTAATGCTTAACTAACGCATTATACTGAACAAAGTTACCAATAGTTTTTATATCAAGAACATACTGAAAATGTATTACTTTGTGTATGTTTGCTGTTATTTTTTATTTATTTATTTTTTTACCTTCTATTCATCAAAAAATCTTGGAGGTGAGTGAGTTATAAAAAAAAAAAAAGATTTCCACATTTATGTAACTATATACATATTGATAATAATGATAAATGTTTCTTGAGCAGCAAATTAGAATATTAAAGTGTTTTTGAAGCATTTTGTGAAACTAAAGACTAGAGCAACTATGCTGGCAATTCAGATTTGCCAAAGAAATCAATTAGTTTAAATTATATATATATATAATTTTTATTTTTTTACACACATATATATACACATATGTATATATAAACTGTCATTTTTATCATTTAAATTAAAAACGGTCCCACTAAGTGTTCCTAATACAGGTGTTTCCATAGTAACTAAATGTGTATGCATTATGTCAGCACAGTGTAAGTACACACCGGTACATAGTAATTACTTGTAACTTCACACATGTAACAACTCTCAGAATGGTGTGTGCAAGTACAAATGTGCAACAGGACTAACAGCACTTTTTGGTAAATAAAGTGTTACACTTTATATTAAATAGACAATTGCTATGGATTTAGCATGTAATTACTCTGATGTTACACAGAAGTGGGGCAGTAAATTAGGCTTTACATATAAATTGTGGTTGGTGTCCAAAATGTTACACTTTATATTAAGTGGGCAGTTCCTGAGGAGTTACCATGTATATACACTGGTATTACAGAGGTGCACCAACTCCACCCACTTTATGCCCATATCCCCAAACCTACCCAACTACACCCCCCGATCACCCCTTGTTCCAGTTACTCCTATACATAACGGTGTTACAAAATGTAGCTATGTAATTCCTGTTATTCATTTTTACTTACACACACCATTCTGAGGGTTGTTAAATGTGTAGTTACAGAAATATTACAGTTGTAGATACTATGTAGCAATGTGTATGTAGAGTGTGTGTTTACATGTGTTTTTATCTGTGTTCTAACCTGCCCTGAATCTGTCTCCAGTGTTTGTCAGACTGTCAGTCTGCCACCCCCATGCAACACATGCCACTAAACTGTCCTTGTATTGAGCAGCCCTCGACAGAATGTCTCCATTAACAACTTGCCTAATGCACCATAACCCTGATCTTAATCCTGGGTGACAGTAAAGTGCAACTGACCAACACATGCATACATGTTCTTGAGTAACTGTGCCTATACTGCAGTCACCTATTAAAAAAACAAACAAACAAAAAAAAACTACAGCTACATTTTCTTATCTACTTGGTGTAGTTATTAAAGTTATGGAATGTAATAAATCTAGTGGATAATCAAACTGCCCCCTTTCTTTTCATGCCACAGGCAGAGAATTGTGCAGCCTTTTTTACAAGACAACTAAAACCCTTGAACTCACTTAAATGTTGTTTTTTTTTTCTAACAATACAGGTTCAGAATGACTCATATATGGATGATAATACAAGCAGACGTGTCTTTGTCTTCTCTCAAAAAACCTTTAAAATAGCCCTGTGGTCTTGAAGCAAAATTTAATTGTCAGAAATTGAAGAGCAGTTATAGCGGAGAAGTTCAGCAACCTTGCTCTCATATCGGTTCTGCTGTCTTGCTTTGCTGCCCCAAACTGACAAGGGTGAGAATGGAGGTGTAAAGACACAGAACAAAAATATTTTTTGAAAGAATAAGAGAGAGAAAAAAAAGAGGTCTTGATATAGTTATGATGTTCTGCCAAAAAGTTTTATTGGACATGATATGGCTGGTCCTTGGATATTGTTTGCACATGAAAACAGTACATTTGTTGCTTATATTCAACATATTTTATGTCACATGTTTAAAAATGGCTACTGCCATTGATTCCCAAGTTAGACTTGGAGCAACGTTCCAGGTTCAAAACAAGTTAAGCTCTATTGACAACATCTATTGAATAATGTTGATTACCACAGAAAGTAATTTCTAGAATAGCAATAGATAGAATCCTGTGTAACTACTGTTCGACAAAGCAGCATGAAAGGGTAACACTTTATTTTGATGGTTCCTTTTGAACAATCTGTTGACAATAAGTAGCTTTGCACCTACACGTTAACTAACTGTCATTACAATATTAGTACACTCTCCAATTAATATCTGCTAACTCTTTATTATGATGGTCTCCCAAAAGACGCTCTACTGACTATAAGTAACTTTGCAAGTACATATCAACTTATTCTAATCCTAACCCTACCAGTCTACTAATACTCTGCTGGAGAATGTGCCAGACCCTATGTTTTAAAAATGCAGTACAGCACATGAAAACAGTTTTGAACAAAAAAGGGCATTTTTATGAGACCAGGCTGAAAATTGTCAGGCTTTGAGGTTATTCTTTTATTTATTTTTATATGTGAACTTATTCCCATTGGTTCCCACCTGAAAAGAAGAAAAAAACAAAAAAACACACACACGCACACAAAAAAAAAATAAAAAAATAAAATAAAATCTGCTTCATTGAAGGGTCACAGAAGCATGAAGTCTCTGTTACCCTTAATGGAAGACATTTGAAACAACCAAGACTCTTCTTAGAGCTGGCCTCCTGGACATGATCGTATATGGAGATGAAATTTTCAGAAGGACAAACATCAAAACATATTTGGAATTTTCAAAACTATCACAAAAAAGAAGTCAGCTCTGCTCATCACCTGCAGAGTACCATCCCAAAAGTAAAGTGTGTTGGTAGTAGCCTCAGGCTGTGGGACAGTTTTTCAGTGGCAGGGACTGAGGGACTCTCAGGAGCACTCAAAATGTAAATATAGCCTTAAAAGAAACCCAGTCCAGAGCATTTAGAACCCCAGACTGGGCAGAAGGTTCACCTTTCAAAACAACAATGACAATTATGGGTATTTAAAGGGTTATTACACCCCAAACATGAACCCATGTCGTTCCAACCCTGTAAAAGTGAAGTTCATCTTTGGAACACAATTCAATATATTTTTGATGAAAAACTGGAGGCTTGTGAACAAAATTTTCATTTTGTGGTGGAGTAATCCTTTAAATAGTTAGATGTGATTGTTATTTCCTTTCTATGGAACTTTAAGGGTAAGAGAATCAAAAAGGTTCATCTTTGCTTTTTAAAGATGGCTTTCCTCTGTGATTTTAGAGCAAACAACAGTTAATATTGTTTTCATAAAGAGTGACTGGAGACAGATAAGAGAACACCTTAAGATAAAATCGCACTCCTCCTTAATCCTAGTTGCAAATAACCCATCATCCTCCCAGTTCCCCTTCAATGGTTGACACAACCATTGAAGCCTTTAATCAATTCAAGGAATCGGGTATATGCACTGTCTGTGACCTTTATCTTGATTGGGCTTTAGCTTCCTTTACACAACTACATCAAAAATACAATCCTTTTTTTTCTTCCCATCTTTATATTTTTCCAAAATTATCTGTGCACACATAATATTTTCCTAGATGAGATCCCACCTTCAGTCATTGATGACTGTCTCACAGAGATCAGGGGAAACAAAAGTACTTAATGTATGAAAAGTTACAAGTAGCTATTTCCCTCTCTACTAACTGGGAATGGGAGTGGGAGATTGGAATTGGAATCTCCTCATGATGAGATTTAGCAGGGTGGTTTGGAGGATATTGATAAACAAACTGTCAATACTAGATTATGCCTCATTCAATTTAAGGTCTTACATAGATTACACTTTCCAGAAAATAAATTGCATAGGATTGCATAAATTGCAAATGGTGTCTCTCCATCTCTCCAAGTGCAAATCAAAGGATGCTGAAAAAGCCCACTTTTGTGTATACATATA
>JAUYWG010000013.1:605986-616642 GCA_034779775.1 Enteromius afrohamiltoni
TGGGACGGGACGGGATTTCTTTCTATGGGAGTGGGACGGGACAGGAGTGAAAATCCACTCCCGTGTCATCCTCTAGCGCAAAGCACACTCTAGGACTGGACTACAGTGCCCCACAATGCAATCTGATTGATCTTTTATCTGCAGCATGAGTTTGAAATGTCTTATTGATGCTTAATTGATTGAAGTGCCTTAACTTTATATTCCGACATGAAAAATAAATCTGAATAATCAATTGCAAGTTTTTAAACCCCTCCTTTTGGACTTGATTAATTTAAAATGCCCTATTAAAACGTAATGAAAAAAAATGATTCATTGAAATAAAATAAAGTACTAAAAATGTTGATCAAATTAAACAGAAATATTTAAAAATAATAAAAAATGACAAACGCACGTATAATTATTAAAATTAAAACTAAAAAGAAAAGTGAAACTATAAAAAAGGGTCAGATTTTCTAAACAGGGCAAATTAGTGATAAGAGAGTAATTCCATAAAAGGCAAATTTAAAGTTAAAATTATATGGGTGATTTACAAACAATGCACACATTAAATAAAACAGACGCAAATTCAAAATATTAACAAATGCTATAGTAATACTAAAATAACACTGGCTAGCACACAGTACATCACATACAGTATGCAGTAAACAAAAACGTATCCCATACTAGTTTTGGCTTAATTTAAATGACTCCGTGAAAAGCTAAATAAATGAATAAATAAATAAAGCAGCATGTAACTGGCATAGAGCATCTTATTATAACTGTAGTCTATAAAACGAGCACCATCTCTCAGTGGGTCGCTCACCTCGCCCAAGGCCATCACGGTATCCAGTGCCGCCCTCAGCCGGCTGCAGTCTGCCGTCCCCATAGACTCCTGCTCCTTGAGCTGGCAGAGCAACGCCAGGGCCTCCGCGCCACACGCCTTCACGTTGTCTGCCAATGCTGCCCACGGAAAGACAAAGGCAAAGACAGAAAGCAGAGAGCAGTCAGACGAGCCATCTGTCACCTGCAGACACTCCACATACGCTCAGGCAGACACACACATCCTGTGACGTGACCCTCGTGCGCGTGGGAACCGCACATTAGCCTTTCTGAGTTATGTTGTGCTCCTTCAAAGCAGCTTTACTGAAAACCACCAGACCTCCGGCGACGGAGTTATTAACAGAGCCAGAGTGACACTAATGACCTTCATGATGCATGGAGACAAACTTGAACGTCTCTTTATATGTGGATGTAGCGCTGCTGTGAAATATTTAGCAGTTTAATAATAGAAACGACATTTATGCTGCCTATATCAAATGGATAGTTCTGGTTCTGGATGCTGATTGGTCGATCAAGTGTATGTGCGTCAATGAATGCTTCAAGGAAGTGTTTACATAGAGGTACGATAACATATCGGCTCTTTTGAATACGTTTTGGGAGATTGACGTCTCATGCTCACCGTCAGCTTGCTCCACTGGCACCATGTGGGAGGTGGCACTACCCTGCATGATGACATCACCCAACAGGTGAGCGAACTGAGTCACCGCTCGCACCAGTCCGGACACATCTGTCACAAACATACAGGAAAATCAGTGAGAAACATGATCATACGAGCGCCTCTCAGCTGTTTTTTTTTTCTTTTTTAAATAATAGTAATATAATTCGTTTTTATTTTTATTTGAGCTCATGTATTTTCATTGCAGAACTGTGACGAAGTAATAAATAGTGTGAATAGTGTGTGTTTTTAATAGTGTGAAAGTAGCTCAGCTGCCTTTAAAATGTCAAAATTACGTTTTTTTTTCAGTACCGGGAAAATTGTTCCAACAGTTAGCGTAACCATGAATGTGTCAAGATTTATTCTGCAGCATAACTAGCAAATCAGCCAAAACAGCCTGACCGAATATTTTCCCTTTGTCTCAAGTACACTCATTTCAAAGATGATTCAAATATTGATTTCTTTAGAAAGTTAATTTCAATAAAAGAGTAGACTCATGTTTTATTTAATTTTTTGAAATATTTGCATTGTATTTGAGTATTATATGTTATATTATAAGTTTTCTTTCTGTTTACAACTTTAGAGATAAAACTAAAACTTATTCTACAAAAAGCATGCATTAAAATAGACATTTATACTGTAACAAATAATGTTACAAACAAATGTCTTTTTTTTCAGGATACTTTGTTGAATAGACATTTTAAAAAGAAATTCATCCAGAAAATTCAGCATTGCTATCAGAAGAATAAATAACAAAAAAAATTATATAACAATAATTAAAATAAAAAACAACAACACAGTAACACCATTACTACTGTACTAAAACAGCCTTGGTGAAAATAAGACTTCATTAAAGCTTTTTTTTTTTTTTTTTTTTGAAATCTTGACATCTAAAAGATGTAGTTGTCTTAAGGAAGCTTCAATTAAGCTAACTAAAAGGAAGAGTAGGATTACTGTTCTTTAACTACTTTAAGTAATGTGTATCTTGTAACTTTCACAACACTGCTGAAGTGCATGTTACACTGATGAATGCTGGCTGGGTAGGGAAAAGACTGAGTGTGTGTGTACATTCACCTGTGTTATCTAATACGAAGCCGTCTCTGGCTGACTGCAGTCTCTCCACACAATCCAGAGCCACCTGGCACCTGGAAACCAGATAATCTACACACACAAGAAGCTCTTTTAATATTTATATATGGTATGATCAGTGGGAAAGTTTAAGGTAATTTGAGCAGGTCGCTGACCGGCTGAACTGGTGCAGCTGATGTGAGCGGGGTCGTCGAGCTGATTCAAGCTGTCCTGTACGATCCTCCCAGCCTCCTCCAATGCTGCCTGTAGAGCTGCCCAGCGCAGAGAGACCAGCTCGCTCTCCAGAGCCTGCTCACGACTCTCCTACAGATAAAAATTGAACATTTTTGCCTCTACTTTTGCCATATTTACATCATCTGTCTTCTAGTATAATGAATCTGTACTCATACAAAGACATTATTGTAACAAGGCAGCTAAAATCAATAGTAAACTGAAAATTCCACCTTCTCATTGAGTTGGTTTTGCAGGGCCTCAGCTGCTTTCACACCACTCTCCCTCTCATTGGTCAGACTGCTTTGAGCATGCTCCAACTCCACCCCCAAACTGGCTAGCTGCACCTCCTTCTGAGATACAGTCTCCATAAGCCCCGCCTTCTCAGCCTCCAGAGCAGATATCTGAGTATTGAGCTGCTCGTTTGACTATAGGAAAAGAGTGAATGAAGTTACGCCAACTACAAGATTTAATTTGACATTTTAGTGTTAACTAAAACAACTAAAAATTATTAAACTGAAAAAGCTTAAAACAAATAACAAAATCACTTAAAACTAATTAAAATGAGAACTGAAAATACACAAAAAAAAAATGCTGTACGTGACCATGGAGCACAAAACCAGTCTTAAGTTGCTGGGATATATTTGTAGCAATAGCCAAAAATACATAGCATGGGTCAAAATTATTGATTTTTCTTTTTTGCCACAAATCCTTAGGATAGTTAGTAAAGATCATGCCCCATGAAGATATTTAGTCAATTTCTTCCCGAAAATATATTAAAACTTAATTTTTGATTAGTAATATGCATTGATAAGATCTTCATTTGGACAACTTTAAAGGTGATTTTCTCATTTCGATTTTTCTGTTCCCTCAGATTCCCTCAGATACATCAATAGGAAGCTTATTTATTCAGCTTTCAAATCATGTATAAATCTAAATTTTGGAAAATTAACACGACTGGTTGTCCAGGGTTTTCACATTTTGAAACATCTATAAACAAAATACTAGTGCTGTTAAATGATTAAGTTATTGATAACAATATATATACACAGTACACATGCATACACTCAACAAAAATGTAAACGAAACCCAACCGATTCTGGTGGCCCACTCTCTCTCAAGAGGTTACCAACTTTGTCAAGAACTGCGCAGCTTGTAACATCTCCAAAGCCTCCCACCTACGCCCGGCCGGGTTACTGCAGCCGCTCCCTATTCCCCAGAGACCATGGTCCCACATTGCCATCGACTTCGTGACCGACCTGCCCCCTTCCCACCAGAACACCACCATCCTGTCTATCATCGACAGATTCTCTAAGGCCTGCCGCCTCATCCCCTTGCCTAAGCTCCCATCGGCCTGGGAAACGGCTCAGACGCAGATGAATCAGGTCTTCCGATTCTACGGCTTACCGGAGGAAATCGTTTCGGATCGGGAACCTCAGTTTACCTCTCGGGTTTGGCAGCCCTTCTGCACTCAGCTGAATATTAACATTAGTCTGAACTCTGGATACCACCCCCAATCCAACAGGCAGGTCGAGCGCCTCAATCAGGAGCAGTCTCGGTTTCTTCGTACATACTGCCACAGCAACCAACAGGATTGGAGCGAATACCTCCTTTGGGCCGAGTACGCACAGAACTCTCTCAGGAAGCCAGCCACCAACCTAACCCCCTTCCAGTGCGTACTCGGCTTCCAACCTCCGCTATTTCCCTGGTTGGGCGAGACCACCAACCTACCCACCGTGGACAATTGGTTACAGAGCAGTGAGGCCACCTGGGATGCCACCCACACTTCTCTCCAACAAGCCATACGCCGGGTCACTCGACAGGCCAATCGTCATCGGCGGGTGGGCCCAGGATACCAAGTAGGCCAATGGGTGTGGCTGTCCGCCAAGGATCTGCGTCTCCACCTTCCCAGCAAAAAGCTGAGTCCGAGGTACGTGGGTCCCTTCAAAATCATTAAACAAATCACCCGTTTCTTTTCGCCTTGAACTCCCTGTTAACTATCGTATTTCTCCCACCTTCCATATCTCCCTGTTCAAGCCCGCTGCTGACCCGGGAGGAGAGAGGCCTAGAGGAAGCAGCTCCGGCAGAAGTTCCCCCCCAACACCTGAGGATAGCGGGATCTACCAGGTGAACCGCATCCTGGACTCTCGACGTCGAGGCGGGGTCCTACAATACTTAATTGACTGGGAGGGGTTCGGTCCGGAGGAAAGATCCTGTATTCCTGCACGGGACCCCACACTCACCTCCTCCTTCCACCAGGAGTTCCCGGACAAGCCGGCCCCTCGCCCCCGAGGAAGGCTTCGACGTCGTGTAAGGGCTCGCTTCGGGAGCCGCTCGCAGGGGGGGGCTCTGTCACTGACAGCGCTTCTGTGGCGCTCTCTGACCGGCAGCAGCGAGAACCTTCCCATGAGTTCTAGTTTCCCCCCGGACTTGTGTTACCCACGCACCTCGGCTCATTCGCACCAAAACACGCGGTTTCCCCGCCTATTTAAGGGACGGACTTCCGCGTCTACTTCGTGAAGGCATATCGTTCCTCCATGGACATATTTCTGAGCGTTTCTTCCCGTGTTTGCTTTATTGTGTATGATCTTGGACTGTGTACCCCGACTATGAACTCTGCTGCCCGCCTCTGTAAAGTAAGCCTGTGTTTGACTACTCTTCTGCCTGTACCCACTGCATCTGTCTGCTATTGTGCTCAACCCTTGCTCGGCATCTGCTCAGTCAATAAATCCTTGCAAATGGATCCTACGGTCTCTGAGTCTGCATCACAACACCACAGTCGCAAGACTTAATTTAATGACTTCATTTAACTTCATCTAATTGTATTTAATGTCTCTGACAATCTTTGTAGTTGCATTTAGCCACTTTAGAGCAACTGTTTTTTCAAGACAAGTAAAAGCTTTGAAAAAACATGAGAACGTGCCATAGAATGAAACTATCTTAAAATATCTTGAGCTTGTGTTAACTGCAGATCTTATTTCAGGCAAAAACCCATTGACTTTCGGGACGACAGAACTGCAAGTGCTAAAATGCAACTTCATTTCCGACTTTTGACCTTTAAAAACATCCCTCAAACACTCTATGAAGCTTATTAGAAGTGAAACTGACTCAGTTAACATCTATAGCATAATTTTTACAGTGTTTTGAGGACAGTTGTCTTGAGCTGAGTCAGCTGCTGGAAGTGGTGTAACAGGTGTGCAGGTGACAGAAGGAAGTGGGATGGATGGGAGGAGGGGTGACATATAGACTCCTACATGCAGTCTGAGATTCGTCTACAGCAGGTTGGTGATCTTAGATTTAGCTTCATCTTTTGAATGTAAGAGTTAATTGTACTACAAAAACATTTTGTGTGAGTATCATAACTTAAGACTTTCATGTTAGTCCAAAAACGGCCAAAACGGTTTCATATCTCAATATGATCATGGTACGACAAAAGCTCAACACCTGGTAATATCCAAACTCACAATTGAGAGTAGCAATGACTTTATCATGTGTCACTTTGTTAGATTGTTTGATATGTGCAGAGTATTTATACATTTTTAACCATAATGGCAAATATTGTTTTAAAAAAAAAATACAGCAGTGTCCATCTATCATTTTAATAAGCAAAACCTTTAGCCAATCATGGCTGTGAGCATTCAGGTACAAGTTTGCCCATTTAATTTTTGCATTTTAAAAGAGAAAATGGCTTATTTCATCCTACTTACTCTTCCGGTCTAAGGTCTTGTTTTGCTGCTTGATATTAATAATTGGTGTGCATCATCTTAATTATGAACACACTGACTTGAAAGAGTTTTACCATTAACTGCATGTTGCTATTCTTCTCGTTTCTTTCCTACAGCAGCCAACGAACCAGAAGTCTCGCTCATAGGCTTACTTCCACATTGAAAAATAAGTTTGATAGTGTTTTATTTTTTAGTTAATTCTTACTAACATTATATGTGGACCTCAGAGAACAAACAACAATAAAAAAGAATGTATTTGATGACCCTTTATACAGCGTTAGGATGAGTAATTATGATGGATTCATGACAGAGGTAAAGGGGAAGAGAATGATGGGTAGAAGGTGAGGTCCCACCTGTTGGGATGAAGTGACGGTACTCTTCAGGGTCTCTAGTTCAGATCTGCTGGACATGAGCTCGGCTTGTAGCGCTTGAAGCTGCTCTAACTGAGCCTTCTCCTACTCGTGCACACACATGAGGATAGGGGCGTGTAAGACAAGCAAACTAGGGATACATCAGGCAGAGGGAGTGAGTGTGTGTGTGTGTGTGTGTGTGTGGTTTGTGTTCAACCTGCTGACTGGCAGTATCCTGAGCAGCTTTCAATCGGTCCTGCACCTCTTTTTTCACATTCTCCACCTCATCCTGGGCGGCACGGGCCACCGTCATCTGACGCGTCACCTCAGCATTCTGTGAAACACACAGACATGTACAGTTTAGCACAGAGGCCAGACTCTTGGATGACCCAGTTCTTTTCCCAAGGAGGTGGCACCCACTGTCGGATGTCTCTGTGGTGGGATCAGAGAGTGCAGCTGAATGGGAGTGAATGTGATGACAGCCTCTAAGCGTGGCAGAGAAACATGACAGAATGGCAGAGAAACATGGTGCCAAGTTTCACCTGTGCAAGAAATGGAGCAGAGTCTGCAGTGAAACAAGTCTGGTAAGGGAGCTAAACCACCTGTAGATTTACTGACAGGCATGTCACTGGAGCTCAAGTCAGCACATCGTGTCTGTGCAGTATGCAAATTTTCAATTTACTATCAACATGGCTGTATCAACATTAAACTGCCTGTAATTTAAGAAGTATTCAAGATATGAAAATATGATTTTAGTTTTTTAAATTCTCCATAAACATTTTTTTTGGAAACTTCATTTTTAAGGTTCTGTATCATTCAGTCCCAGAGATATGGAATTTTCATGCATTTTCATACTTGTATTTAAAGAGGAGTGGCAGAGAAACATGGTGCCAAGTTTCATCTGTGCAAGAAATGGAGCAGAGTCTGCAGTGAAACAAGTCTGGTAAGGGAGCTAAACCACCTGTAGATTTACTGACAGGCATGTCACTGGAGCTCAAGTCAGCACATCGTGTCTGTGCAGTATGCAAATGTTCCATTTACTATCAACATGGAAAACAAAGGATACTAACTGCTTTTGCCAAAACAAGCATGCGGAGTGTGACATGTATTCCACAACCCAATGTTCTTGACCTTTTATTTTTAGTGTGAAGGAAAAGTGAAATAAATGAAATTATGCATACATTACATTACATACATATACATGCATGCCACCTTACATTTTTCATTCTTTGTTGTATTGCAGCCATTTGCTAAAATCATCAAGTTCATTTTCTTTCTCATTAATGTACACACATCAAGGATGATCAGAAGAAACAGACAGCACCTGAGTTAAATATAGGAGTGTCACAGCTAAGGGTCTGAATACTTTTTTTTTTTAAATCTACAAAAATGTCAACAATTCTGTAATTTTCTGTCAATATGGGGTGCTGTGTGTACATTAATGAGAATTATTTTTTAACTTGATTTTAGAAAATGGTTGCAATATAACAGAGTGAAAAATTTAAAGGGGGTCTGAATACTTTCCGAACCCACTGTATATAAAATTAAGTTTTGAATCACAGGAATAAATTACATCAATAGATAGATTACAATAGATTACAAAATAGAAAACAGTTCTCTTACAATATTACCATTTTATTCTGTATTTATGATAAAATACATGTAGCATTTGTGAGCATGAGAGACTTGTTCCAAACTTTTCATCAGTCATTCTATGTAAAAAGCTACAAATTTTGGAGTTTGTTAATATTTTTCGGAAAGATAAATGTGTATAATAAAAGCAAAAATACTAAATGTTATGGATGTATATTTAGGTAGTAATCCTCTAGTTTGTAGAGGGCTTCAAAAATGCCAATTTTCACTTGAGATTCAGAGCCAAATTGAAGAAGGGTAAAAAGGAAAGATGGCAACTATGTTACTTTTACTCATAGATGAGCAGGTCTATTAGTAAAATGGAAACCATTAAAAATGGATGAACAGCACAAGTTTTTTTTTCTCAAAATTTAAAAAGTATTAAAGATATGAAAATTTGATTTTAGTTTTTTAAATTCTCCATAAACATTTTTTTTGGAAACTTCATTTTTAAGGTTCTGTATCATTCAGTCCCAGAGAGATGGAATTTTCATGCTTTTTCATACTTTATGTATTTAAAGAGGAATGTATGAAGAATATGCTGAAACTAGAAATGTATCTTGTTTCCCTCTGTCAAAACAATTGTGTAGGACGAATCTGTGTCAATGTCAATATATATATATATATATATATATATATATATATATTTTTCAAAATTTATATGAATTTAAGTCAATAAGTTATACGGTTATTTAAATATGACTTTAAATTCGGGTTTTGAAGAAACGTTTCTTTTGGAATCATTATTTTTAAGGCCATACATGGTGTAATCCTAGAGATATTAAGATCTTGGTGCATATTCATGTCCAAATTGTTGTATCCTACCCATTTTCAATGGTCAAAAATCAAATGTGATTTTGTAGTTCATCACTGTTGACACGATCAAATATGCTGCAAAATACTAACAGTAACCGTTGCTTAAAAATGTACACCTGACACGTGAAATTAAGAATGACCAGGATTAATGGTTAACACTAAATTACAATATCTATGGAACTAAATCATAGACATAACCAGAGCTGGGCCCTCCAGGAAATGATTTGAGACCACTGATATGCCAAAAGGAAATTACATAATATTTAAAAGGACATCATGATATCTTTAATGCTTCCGGAGTTACAAGCATGCAATCACTGCCGAAAAAAAATGGCTCTTTTGCCATTTTTGAATGGTCACCACTGGCACATAATGCAACAAAGACTTGATTTTACTAATCAACCAACCAATTTCTGTGTAAATGTAACATTATGATTCTGCCATTTTGATTGCCATTTTGACCCCGTTCTACAAACAAAAAAGTTGATTACTCCGTAAATATTCATCCAATACTCATCATGTGTTAATGCACTAATTGCATGTGTTAATGCAATAATTTGACCAACAAAAATATGCATATTTTCACAGGAATGCAGTGAGTGAACTTAAATGTAGTCAATAATTCACCTTCCTCAGCAGGTCAGCGTGACTCTGGACCAGTTCTGTGTATTTCTCCTTTAACTTGGTATAGCGTTGCTCATTAGCTTGTGCTTTTCCTACAAAAAAACACAAATAGACAACAAAAATATCAACATTAAGTTTCAAAAACACAAGCCTTGATATGAGTCACAAAACAGCACCACTGAGAGCCTCAGTGCAGGCCTGCAAGCTGGTGCATTGGACTGTGGACTATATGGTTTATCAGTGTCTGACTGGATACTGCAGTGAGTCCCTTTTGGCTGTGTTCCTCAGCTCCAGAGTGTAAACAGACTGTCTATTGAATATGCAATACTGTCCTGCATCTGTACTGATTCTGCACAGCCCTTTAAAGGGACGCTTCACCCTGAAATTAAAATTCTGTCATCTTTTATTCCTCAAGTTGTTCCAAACCTAATATTTTGTCATTTTGAAGAATGTTGGTAAGCAAACATCTAAAATGTAACCCATTGACTCACAGAATAAAAAATAAATACATAAATACTATGGAAGCCAATGCTATCAAAATTCTTTTTCCTATTTTGGGTTCAGCAGATAAAAGAAACTTATAGAGGTTTGGAAAAACATAAGGGGAAGTAAATAAGACAGAATTTAAATTTCTTGGGTAAACTATCCCTTTAATATAGGTCCTAGGTCCTCTACTATTTTCAATATACATGCTGCCCCTTGGTAATATTATTAGAAAACACGGGATCAATTTTCA
>JAUYWG010000013.1:624755-639273 GCA_034779775.1 Enteromius afrohamiltoni
AAAAGCATCTTTACTGTGCCTTTAAGTACATTTATTTGGACCTTGCTGAATAAAAATAAATAAATAAATAAATACATATAAAGCATTTTGATACCAAACATTTGATCTATACTGTAATATATGTTAAATACACCGTCTCTCACTATATATATATATATACACACATGTGTGTAGTTTATTTACAAAAACGAATAACTCATTTTCAAAAATCATGTTTTTGACTGTTAATTACAGTTTTAAGTTATCTTTTAACCTAATCCCAACTGCAGTTTGATCTTTTTTTTTTTGGCCCAGATAACTAATATAGAGAGTAATTGTGCAAATTGTGTATTATGCGGCAGCTCTACTGTAATGTTTGAGGCGCAGCGTGCGATTGGCTCGATACTGGGCTCATTTTGAAAGTTAAGAGACCTTGTAATGACACCTGAGCTCGAATAAATGTAGCGTCCCTACCAAATTCAATTCTACAGTCAGTTTGAAAATGAAGGGAGGAAAATTGGAGCGTAACTTATAATAACCTCCCATCTGCTGGTACCAAAATAGAAGGGTATTATTATGTCCCTGCCAGAGGGAAACGCCCTGTGTTTAGCCTGGTGTTGCGGCTCTGTGGTGATCAGAGGGTGCGTTCTTGTGGTTCTTCGTTTTGAAATAAAGCTGAAATTAGACTGTCATGGTCAGGCCGTGTAAATCTATTCAAACGTATGCTATACCGACTCCTCAGTATAAGCAATCGTTCTGGAATCTGAGAGGAATGTCTTTGGCTTGTTGTTATCATTTAAACAATAACATTTGTTTGTGTTTGTGTCGCAATGAGAAGAGTGTTTGTTTGTGCATAAATATTCTTTAGTCGCTCTCCTTCTCCCTTTCTCTTGTGTTGTTTGTCATCTAACTCATGTCAGACTGGATTAAACAAACCGTGATCAAGACAGCTTCTGAGGTTTTCATGGTCCTCTATTCATATCTGAGAGTCATATTCCTCAGGAACTGAATCTCTAGTGTCTCATATGATGCAATTCATTGTAATATTCCATCCCTTTGAACTTTGTCTTTCATGTCAGTCAGCCAAACAACCCATTTTCATTGTTTTATAATATCATTTTTTGTCAGTTAGTGAATATGAAAAACAAGGTCATAGGATGCTGTGAGACAGAAGCTCTGGTTGTCGTATATATATTTAGTAGAGCTTTCAACCTATTAAAATTTAATAATTTTAGATTTTTTTTTTTAATGATATTTTATTTAACGTTTTTGTAATAATACAGAACAAAATGTTGAACAGTATAATACAATATATGAAATAAATGAGTAAAGAAATAAACTATAAAATTAATTTAAAAAAATATATAAGAAGAAGAAGAATATAGTACAAAAGCAAAAGGTGGGCTAACATGAGTTGTTTAAATGCAGCAGAAAGTGTTTTAAATAAATGTATTACAGAGGCCTGAGGAAATCAAGAAAGGGTTGCCATATATACAATTTATTGCATGATACGCTTATTAATAAATTGCGATTATTTGGATTAATCAGTTCTTATTTT
Source organism: Enteromius afrohamiltoni (assembly GCA_034779775.1). Lineage (NCBI taxonomy): Eukaryota > Metazoa > Chordata > Actinopteri > Cypriniformes > Cyprinidae > Enteromius > Enteromius afrohamiltoni. The sequence continues at coordinate 626,293 of JAUYWG010000013.1, forward strand.
TTAATTTTATTTTAACATTTAATTGTACAATATGTATTTTTTTTAATCATTTTATGTGTGTATGTGTGTTTGTTTATATATATATATATATATATATATATATATAATGTATTTCATTAGAATACTGTGAATAAATTAATTTGAAAGTTTTTATATTTCATATATTATATGAATATATAATATTCATATATTTTTATATTTTATATTAATACAATTATTTTGAAAATTATAATATTATTATTATTATATAATATTATTACCCATAATGTATATATACTATATACAGTAATAAATTTATTTTGGAATACATTTCTGATTTTAATTACACTGATTAAAAATTACAGTAAAGTCATTTTTCATGTTACCAAAAATAAATAAATAAATAAATCAGTTTCAGATAAATGCTGTTGTTTTAAACATTCATCTTAGAAAAAAAAAATGTCTCAATTTCCACAAAAAGCAACAATAATAATACTAAGAAATTTTTGCATTTTAAAAATGTTAGCACCGGATCAATATACTAGATTCATTTCTAACTGTCCAGATGTGTTCTAATGTGTTACTGACTATGGAAATATTTAATTATATTAAAGTAGGAGTTATTTTTCATGCTGATAATATTAAATGAAATGTTTTTCACCAAGTACTTCTTTTAAAAAAACAAGAACATTTCCTCTGAAGTTTTCAATGCCAATCCACCGAAACACTAATATGGATTTTACATACCACCCAGGGTGATGATTAATTGTGTTATGTTTTTGCATTTTCTTGATAATTAATCCACACGATGTTAAATTGACAGCCCTAACTTTTAGTGTTTTGCAGTGCAGCTTGAGATCTGACTGCTGTTGAAAGTCAGCGTGTGTTTTGTTTGGGATGTTGCTGTCTTCTTTAGCAATTTTAACCACCTTCAGTAGAAACATTTTTTCTCTCGAAAAATTGCCTAAACCAGCTCGTGAGTGCACTGGTCTTGTCAGCCAGGCAGGCAGATGGTTAAACGGAGTCTCCGTTGGTTTTGCGTCAGCGCCGTAGAGATGTGGGTTGGGCTTCAGGTTGGCACTGGACTTATTAAGAGAGACCTCTGAGTTCACCTCCAGCTGGAGGAGAGTCCCGCTCACTGACCGTATGGGGGGGTGGGATGCATTCTTGGAGGAGGAGGGTCAGCAGATGGAGCGGCGACACAGATTCCAGGCCCCTGAGCCTGAGATCTATGAGGCAGGAGGTGCCGGAGAGCCGGCCTGCATGGGCTGCAACATTAGTCATGGTTCAGAAGCACCAAACCGATACAAACCCCTGCTCCATGCCACACTAAGACAGACGGACGTCCGTGGTAGACCTGCATGCTTAAACAAAATTAATTTTCATATTGTGAAGGCTGCAATTTAATTAAATAAATATACGCAGTGTGTTTCAGAGTAAAGTATGTCATACGCATGAGCAGCTTATTTACTCAGTTTGCATAAATGCTGTGCCACACAAACTCATCTCTGCATCTGCTCTGAGTTTGGATGCAACATGAGCCAACCATCCTCCTATTAATTTTCATTTTTCAGTCATTTTTACTGCTATTATTACTAAATTCTTAATAATTAGCATATACTATTTGTTGTTGTTATTGTTATTATACTTATATTATTTTATTAATTAACTCGATTAATAAATTAATAATAATCAATAACAATAATATAATAATAACAGGTGTATAATATTTTTTTATTAAAATACAGATGTATTATTTTTTTATATTTTATTACATGATATTTCTTAGTTGTCTTTAATTTTAAATTAAATTAAATTAATAAATATGTAATACTAATATAATATTTGTATAAAATTATATGACATTTTCTATTTTATAATTATTATTATTTAATATTTGTATTTTTATAGTTTAATGTTTTTGATTTTTGAGTTTTTTTATTACTATTATTCATAGTAATAATAATAATTACTAATATTATATATTTTTGAATGATATAAATTATTATTAATAATATTATTAATATTCAATATTTATATTATTCAATTGTGATATAATTCTTTATTAGTGATATTATTTTTATTATTTAATTAGTAGTAATTTCAATTATTTTTGTAATAATAATAATAGTAATAATAATGTAGCCATGATAATTTGTAGAACTTATGATCACAAAATGTTGTCGAAATTGTGCAGCTTTAAAAAAAAAAAAAAAAAGAGAGAGAAAACAACCCTAATTTGAAGTTATTGATTATTTGTATTCCCCTTGATTTTTTTTGTACCTGGATATGAGGTATAATGTGATGCGAAGCGGTCTGATATGTCCGCTTAAGACCGATGTGGAGTGTTAGGGATTTGTAAGTCACTTTTGATCCTTAATTATTTTCAAGCTCTCCTGGTACTTGACTCATACAAGGAGGTCAAACTGTTAGGCCAAGGGAAAAACACACCATATTGCGTTCATCCCCCTTTATTCTTGCACTGCCGACGGGCTTCACTTTGGAAGTGGAGATTTGGACGTCCCCTACCGTCTCCGCCACCTGTGATATTTTCCATCTCTGGGGGGAGTTTTTACGGCCAGTAACTCTCATCTCGTTGCTTCTCCACCTCAGTGCGGTTCTGTGACTTACTGTAAGTGGGTCGAATGAAAATGTTAGATATAAATTATTCAGAGTGGCACTTTTTAAAAATGAGCGAGTTGAATAGACACTTTCTACCTGCGTTCCCCTATTGCCTATGTTAAATGACATGTCAGTCATTCAAATAGGTTCAAGTTCGTCAAATTCGTGTCATATACAGCACATTATTGCAGCCCTAGCGTATCCCTTTCAGGGAAAACCTTTGTTCGTATACAACGGCACGATGCTTTTTAGTTGCATTCAAAAATGCTGATGGACGTTTAGAAGCCCGAAAAGTGACATATTAACCAAAAGCTGAATTTTTAGAATGTATTCACCCCTCTTCACCTCTCTTTTATTGCTTTCAATAGCGAGCTTTTTGTCACGCTTCGTGCAGTGTAGTACAATCCAGTTAGGAAATCAAACTGGGTCTCTTCAACAAAGATACACAGTTGTACTATGCTCATTGTTCAACTCCTGTTGCTCCCAAATATATCTGTGCTAAAATGGGTCATAAAGCGGTGCCCTCAATGTAGTTTCCCAGAGTTTCCCAGCATCCTTAGAACACTCATCAAAGGACACGCGTATGATCTAGGACACACACTCTTGGCGTCATGGAGTGTTAAAGCTTGTTGTGAACATGCATTATTAGCTCTGTTTAAACTGTTTTAATACTTTTGGTAAAAACAAAAGGACTTTTGGTAAAAAACAAAAAAAGTATATAAACGTATTAACAATTTGTGTGAGTGTGTAAGAGTTTGAATAAATTTAATTTAATTATTACTGCTACTGTTATTATTGCTAGCAATAATAAATTAATTATTCATAATTATCATATACTATTTGTTGTTGTTATTATTATTATTATAATACTGAAATTATTTTATTAACTAATTTGTATTTTAATAATATCCATAACAATAATATAATAATAACAAGTGTATGATATTTTAAATTAAAATATATATATTTTTTAATATTTTATATATAAAATATATTATTAGATAATGATATTTCTTAGTTGTATTTAGTTTTCCTTTTGATTTACTTCAACTAGTACTGCTGCTGCTACTATTACTAATAATAATAATAACAATAATAAATATGTAATATTAGTATAATATTTGTATACAACTATATTGCATTTTGTATAAGTATAACATTATTAATTAAATGTTTAATTAATAATTGTAATACATTTGATGATGATTATTATTATTATTATTTAATACTTGTATTTGATTGATTGATTGATTATTGATCTATAGATATAGAAAGAATTGTTTTTTAAACTGAATGAAATTGTCATTTGGTGAATGTAAATAGTGTTTCTGTTTACTAATTTATATTTTCATATTTATATCAGTATAGAAATTATAGGTGAGGTTTGTTTATTATTATTATTATACTTTTACATTTGTATATAAATCAAAAAGTAAATAAATATTTATAGTTAGTTTTTTTAATGAAATGGTAATACACACACACACACACACACACACTTAAGTATTATTTTTTGAACAGTGCTTTTGTCTGTCTTGGTGTTTTTGCTTTTGTCATCTATCTATTTATCTATATGGTCTATCTTTGTAAACTGTAACTGTATGGCAAGAGTTTCTTCAAATATGTCTAATTGTTTTTATTCCTTGGAACAACATGTTGTTTGGAACAACATGAGGGTGAGTAAATAATGACAGAAGTTTCATTTATGGATGTACTGTCCCTCTAAATTGCCGGCGAGTAGAAACACACAGAGTGAAATAAACAACCAAGACACCTCTCTGGAAACTACTTTTCACACTGAGAGTGAAAAAGAGAGGGTTGATAATTCCAGAAAATGTGAGACTTTTTGTGTAATGAGGCTGTGTATTTACACTACCTTTATGGCCACTTCATTGCCAAAGGACAGGAAATGAACAAGATGTAGTGGCCTTTCATATGTCAGAGTAATTTCACTCCCTTCCCTGTTTCATCACCGCCAGAGATGCAGGATATTGATCAAAGGAGCCCAGAGCACGGTTTTATCTGCTATGTGTCTGCGGTTCACAAACCAAACTCTAATGTAGACACATAACATCTTGTGGCACTTTGTGTTGATGACCAATAACTGTACATACAACATTGGTGCCGCTGTATAATGAGGATGTTTCAGGGATGGGTATTAATAGGCCACATTTACTTCAATGAGAAACTGCTGTGGGAAATAAAATACGTGCAGGCGCTATGCGCGAGACAAGAAAATATTGATCTGAACCTTGTAATGCTTTACAAAAACATGATATAACACAATGACAATGCCCTCAGCTTTTTACTAGTTTCCCTCAATATGACAGCAAATTAATCACCTAATTTGTAATGCGTTGTGTTTCTCACGCTGGGTTATAAATAAAATGAAATCACCTCGTTTTCACAATGAAATTTCTACCTCGCTTCCCACTGAAAATGATCTTTTTGAAAGTATATCATCTGGAAAATATACTGTGTGGTTTGCATAACAACTCTAGCAATGGAAGCTGTAAAAAGTGGCATTTCTGGTTGCCTTATTGTTTAGATTTCCTCTTTTGTTTTTCTTATTGGATACAGTTGAGTAGCAGGGAGTTGTAGTTGCGTCTGCATCTCTTGGATAGTGTATTAGGTCAAACTAGGTCCAGCTGGTGGCTGGAGGCATCAGCCTCCTTACTCTGTCATGTTCTTTATTAATGGGCTTTTAGCAGAAGACCAGGGGAAATAGAGACACACAGTTAATTCCTCAATGTTAGTCTTTGGCACACAAGCGATCCTCCTCCTTCAGTGAGCCGTCCTCTGCTGCTCTCATAGAAACTAGTGTGGAAAGGCCATCAAAATAACCCAGCTTGCAAGTCGTGGCATATCCTTGAGCCTTATTGTGTTTGTAATGGAAATGCGGGTTCGAATCTTGCCTAAATACAGTAAAGTCCCAATTTAATTTCACCCTTCCCTTTTCCAAAGAATTATGATTTATGCGCTACTGGTCAAAAGTTCAGACAAAGTGTTTCACCATGGCTGCATTTATTTGATTATTTGAAAATACAGTAAGAGCAGTAATATTTTTTTTCACTTGTAATGTTAATTATTTATGTCATGACAAATCTGAATATTTAGCAGCTATTTCTCCAGTTTTTAGTGTCACATGATCATTCAGAAATGATCTTTTTCTCTGATGTAATATAAATGTAATTACTAAATTAAAATGCATTTGGTCAAAATTAAATGGTTATGCTTATGCTTAATACAAGAAGAAACGTCTAGGTTACGAATGTAACCCATGTTCCCAGACAAAAAACAATCCTTGACGACTTTCTCGTCAGCCTTTATACGGTGACTGATGCCGATGAAATCTGTGACGTATTCCTCGATCCGACGTCCGCGCTGAAACAGCGAACTCATACGGGATGGAGGAATCGGGGAATAATCCTGCCTGCGAGGCAAATTAAAGTCTCTGAACTCGTTTCCAAAAGCATTGTCGCTGAATTCTTGTTGATGGTTTGTTCTGTTATGAAAAGGAGTCGAGGAGGCGTGCAAATTCAGATGCGACATGCTTTATTGGTTGGTCGATGAGTAACAGGCAGTACCACAGTAAACAAAGGCAATCGGATGGTCAGGAATGCGAAGGTCGGCTACAGGTAATTCAAGAACAGAGAAATCACGCTACATCCAGGAATCAAACAACAATCAACAAAATGATTACACAAGAACATCCGGGGCATTATATACACGTAGAACAGGGCGTGGATACAATAAAACACCAAGATAACCAATGATTGGCGGAGACCTGAGTTTGTTTGACTAAGTTCATGAATGAAAACAAACATACAACACAGAGCCCTGATCTGGCGACCCCTACACCTACACCCACTGTGACACCTACAAATCAAAATCCCAATATATGAATTGTTTATTCAAGAATAAAAAAAAAAAATTATATATATATATATATATATATTATAAATAAGTATAGGTCTCTCCCTACCTTTTTCTTTAATAAAATGTTAGAAATGCATGATATTATGAAAGCAAAATTGCCAGTGAATGTGATTTCTTGTCGAATTTAAACTTGGTTCTGATAATGTAAGTAGTTGAACCTTGATCTTTTGACAGTGAATACCTTCAAACAGAATCTGAAGCTTTTTATGATATGACCAGGAGAGACGTGAGTGGCGTAATGCGTCGACATCTGCATGAGCTTGGCATCCTAACACAGCGTTTGGAAGAGCGTCTGGGGTCGGTAAAGGTCAGATCCCGTCAGGCTGCCGTTTCCTCTCAGCTGATAGCACATCTCGCCCCTTTCAATCGGCCTTGTCCGTATACTCTCCCCGATCTAGCGAGCATCAATCCGTCATCGACATCGCAGTAATGTGGGGTTGAACTGTTCTTCGCTTCATCCCTGCCCTGAGTGACTGGGTTGTTGTTATGGCATAATGTGACTGTCAATCTGTTTATAATTGAGCTGTGCTCTATTTTGTCTCTTAGCAGCGTGCGGTGAATGAGGGCTGGAGGGAGGTTGGGGCTCACAGTTCATCCATCAGTGAGCTTCGCGCTGGATGATTGCTGCTCTCGTAGACATTGTGAGGAAGATGGCCGCTGATGGCAAGCCTGTCTCACCTCTGTGGTCAGAAAATACATTTGACTCCTTTTGTGCTGTGGCCTGCTGAAGAGCTGTCTAAAATGCCCCCACAAAAGGAGATACAGCAGCTGTCCCCTGATACAGTGTGATTGCCCTCATTCGAGGGAATAGAAAGAGCCTTTGTTGTTTGCTCCATCTGTATTTTACATGGGCTTTGAGTGATTGTGAGTGTGTGAGAAAACTATTTGCAACTGAGAAGCAAAGCTGTATACTGTACATATATATGTATCCACATTTAAAGTATTTTTTTCTACCTACAGTGCATGTTTGCAATATATATTTGCATATATTTAGCCTTTTTAGAGTGCAAACTTATTTTTATGCAATAAATAAAAAACAAACAAACAAATAAATAGGAAATTAGTGCTGATAAATTGAAATTGATTTATTATGTATATATTAAAACACACAGATCCAGTATATATTTTGAGAGTATTCACATGTCAATGCATTTATGTATTTATTTTCTACTATTTCATATTATATAAAAATATATTTAATAAGTATACATATTTTTCTTAAATATATAAATGAATATATTTGTATTAATAGATATAAATATATAAATACATGCATATACATAAACTACGCAGTATACACAAATGCATTATGTAAAGAAAAACTTTTATTCTGGATGCGATTAATCGTTTTTTACAGCACTAAAATAAATACATAAATAAACACTGGTATACTTAATACGGGATATTTTATTATCACTCATATAACACTTTTTTAATAATTTGAAATAGTTTTTAGTATTATATTTTAGTTTAAGTTGTGTGTTTTTATCATTATTAGCTATGTAATGTTTTTTATGTCTATATATTTTATTTGTTTTTCAGTTTAAGTTCAGTTAAGAGATATTTTAATACTTAATATTAAATTAAAAGAAATCTTGCAACAAGCTGAACTTAATTTCCATTTTTCAGTTTACGTACAGTAACAACATTTTTTGTGTTTTGTTTGAGATAACAGTATAGCTCTCCAGTCTATGCTAGGTTTGCTTCTTAACGTTAAGTATATCTCTATTTAATGATTTTTAGATATTTTACAGGAAAACAAGTTAAAGTTGAAGAAAATGCTTTCTGCGCTGTATGATACCCTCAGCCAAGTCTGCTTCAAGCATACAATATGTGGGATTGGTTTTAAATGGAAAGTACCCATATCATTTCATCATACGTGGCTAGTCCGACATTCTATTTGAGTCGATGGATAGGATTGCATAGGTGACAGAGCCATAATGTATGTGGGAGAGACATTGTGCTGTGCTGATAGCATCCTGTTCCTAAGCAGTTGGAGTGGGCAGTGAGCGCTAATGTGGTACATTTTTCAGGCAATGTTCTGATGAATCTGATTTTAATGGTAGACATCACGCTGTTTTTGAAGAAAAACACATTCGGTCTCGCAACAGCTCTCCTGTAGAACACGACAGTCACACTGAATATATTACGAGCCATTAGACAGTCGCACCGCCATCAACAACGTGGCTTCAAGACATGCTGATTCAGTCTCATATCCCACAAATCGTGTCTGCGTGTTATAAGTTGAAATGCTGAAATCACATAAAATGCAGTCAAAGCTCACATTATGTCTATGGACTCCCTTGCTTTCGTGTTATTAATGAGAAGTGGGCAAATTAGTCACCCGTGCAAACATCAAAACAAACCTCTCTACTCTATTAGATATTAAATTCACACTAACAAGCTTGGCTGGTTTTGGTAAAAGAGTGCGAACAAAAAAGGCCGTGCAGCTAAAACATGTTTAGTGCCTGCTTGCATCTGACATTTCTAACTGTATTAAAAAAACTTCTATAAATGAATGAATTTGAGTAATGAAAGCATTTCATGCATTTATATCAGCTGTAGGGTATCAGTACGTTTGTTTCCTAAGAATGAAATCCATGACTTTGTTGAACCACTTTTTATTTAGCTTTGGTGAACAATGGACCTGTTAGTTTTCATTGCACAAGATCATTTGTTTCGACATGCCCCGTTACTCAGCAAATATGGATTTTGGTGCTGAATTTGTAATTAAAACGAACATGATATATTCGTATTAGTTAAAGGGATAGTTCACCCCAAGATGAAAATGATCCTGTCTTTTACTCACCTTTGAAGCATACTAGGTGTAAGTGATTTTTTTCTTTCAGACGAATTCAATCGGAGTTATAACAAAACTTGTCCAGACCCCTCAAAGCCTTTGAATAGGTTTACATGGGTGATAGCTGTTACACTTCAGAAGAGGTGAAATAAAGTTTGCGTATTCATAATAAAATGTCCCTCGCACAGCTTCAGGGGTGAATAAAGTACTCCTGTAGGGAATCCATGCATTTTTGTACTATAAATATAAAAGGAATACCAGTCTCCACTTGGCTTATATCGAAATCCTCAGACATTTTTCTTTACAGTTCCTTGGGTTTTGCTTGTAATTCATGACCTGCATTTTCTTATTCATGACCTGGACCACTGATGCTGCCGAGCGCGGTAAATCATTTCCGCGAGAGGAAAACAGATCTACATGGGAAGAAATGGGGTCGCAAGCTCATATTAAATCCGCGCGCAATTGAAGCACTCACACCCGATCACTCCTGCGATCAATCTTCTCTCACTTGTACGTGTGAACACTGTTTTGTCAGTCGTGGGGCGGGGCTTGGTGTTTTACTTACAACTAAACCCACCCCCCATCCGCTGCCTACGGCAATGAGGATGTCATCGTCCATCGCGATGTTTCCCATTAGAGATCGTACGATGCCAAATTATAGTATTATAACCCTATTATTAAGTTGAAAATATTGATATTTATTCTACAAAAACACATGGATTCACTACAGGAGGACCCTAAAGTGTGAGGGACGTTTGATTATGAATACGTGTGAATACGAAAGTTATTTTTCACCCATTTAAACCTATTCAAAGTCTTGGAGGGGTCTGGACAAGTTTCCAAAATTAATAATATGGAAGAAGAAAGAAGAAAGTCACTTACACCTTTCAGGACGCTTCAAAGGTGAGTAAAAGACAGGCCAATTTAGATTTTTGAGTGAACTATCCCTTTTAGCTACTAAAATTAAACAATTACTGATTTTTAACTACTGCACTTTAGCAACTTTTCTCTTGTTTTAATTTCAAGGCCACTTGATTAATGACTTGACAGATGATTTACAGTGAATTATCCAGGAATCATACAAAAGTTGTTTAATTCTCATTTTCCCCTTTGCAAGTCACCAAAAATGTTTCATAAGCCTATCAATGAGAACAGGAAAATGCTTTAATTTTTTGTGACTCTTTGTAGGATTTATGTGGTTTGGGGTTTATTTACTGTATTTTTACAAAAAAGTAATTTTCTTTAAAACTTGAATATAAGTGTACACGTCGTAATCATTCATTTTATATAGTTTTAAGAAGAACTAAGTTATTTTTCTTTTCCTTTCTTTTCTTTTTTTTTTTAAATCATATCATATTTACATCCAAAGCAAGGCATGACTTTTCATAATAGATCATAAGAGAAATTATATGACATTATATCTAGCCCTTCCCCTTCCTCCTACCCCTCCAACCAAAAGAGAATTGAGACACCCCTACCCCTACACGTGAACGCGCCAAACGGAGGGGTAGGGGAAAGTGTAGGGGTAAGGGGTAGAATTGGGATTGGGTTTTCTTTATCATTACAAGCCAATGAAGCTCTTTTAATGCTATTAAGCATTATTTTTGTTTAACTCGAACCAACATTTTTCAGAATTTCTTAGAAGTTGTGTCCCACTGAAAACAATCATACAGGTTTGAAGCGATATAAGAAAATGATGATTCATTTTTGGTATGTACTCTTCCTTTAAGGCAAGAAATATTCCTCAGAGTCAAATCAGCTCATGCTTAGATAAGGGACCTGAAATCCTCGAATCGCTCCTGCTGTGCAGCACCCTGAATTTTCGTCAGTTGAAAGTCTGCATTCTCCCTCACCGCTTCCTTGTAGAGTTACCTTAGTAATTCAAACAGATGGTCCATTTTCAGCTGCTTTCTCAAAGTCAGCGAGAAAACCAAATTGCTGCTGCCAACCAGGCTCTTTTGTCTCTATATTGTCCACCTCACTTACAGTCCCTTGTTAATTTCTTAAAAGAGAGTGCTGACGACAAAAGGTGTCTGATTCACATCCGACTTCTCCTTCCATGCACTTCAGCGTCCAGCTTGCAGTTCTCTGTAACATCTGCCTTGCGTCTAAGTAGAAGCTTGAATGTGAAATGAATGGCGGCATTGTGTGAATAAGGGCCATAATAACACATCCTCCTGAAAATGATGCCACTATAATGGAAGCTCACATTGTTTTCTCTTCCCTCATGAAAAAAATAAATAAAAAATGGGAACGAGACGGCTCCCGACAATGACAATCTGGCATCTAAAGGTTTTCTTTCTGCTTAAACGCTCAGATAAAAAGATGCTCCTCTAAGCCTCTTTCGTGAGCCGGTCTGTGTGGTTCTTTATCTGACTCTTATTCATGCGAGCACTCGTTTATATTTCTTATAGCTCTTGCGTTAATTGCTGTCTTCATTAATGTATTTACCACAGACAGAGAGCCTCGCTATCGTCTCTTTAGCAAATCACACTATTGTGTAGAACAGAGCTAATGTGAACGTGTTCTTTAGCTCTCATAATGGGCAAGAGCCGGTTAATTGGTATCTAGGGAGAGCTCAACATATGTCCCTACATTGACAGCTGTAGCTAAATGGATAAATTGTGCATTTTTCACTGAAACACACTTTATGGAAACAATGTGTAATGATGGTTCCCATATCCCGGAGATTGTTTCACTGATATATATTTATGACTTTATGTGTCTTACGTAAAACATACAGTACTAAAATCTGAAGTAATTACAGCCCTGATATAAGACATGCAAAATTAAAACATTCAAACACATTTAAATTGATAACATGTACTCTTTTGTTGTTGTTTTTTCTCATCATGATGTCTGCTTAATGGTTAGTAAATAGGAAAAAAAAAGTTTGAAAACACTTTTTAGTTACATACTGTTATCTGCTGTACAATATAGAGATGATTGGCTTCACCAGTAGTTTTGGCACATATTGGCATATTTAAACAGGTAAAATAACTAATGCATTGAATAATAATGCTATTACTACTTTATTTTCCAGGAAATAAGTTGCACCTTACCTTAAGGTACACCAGGTGCATTGTTGAGAGAAAAAAGAAAACAGATAAATCCCTTTGATGTATTAGTCACATTATTATTATTATTATTATTATTATTATTATATTATTTGTATTAAAATATACTGGTAAATAAAACATGTTGACACTAATTAAAAACTAGAACTATATATTTCAGTTCCTCTCAGTCTGCAGGAAACAGAATTTCAGGAATCCGGTGATAATAGATATAGATTATATATTATAGTGAATATAAATAGTGAATATTGTGTTTTTATTTTTTCTAGTGCAAATATACTTTATTTAATTGTTATCATATTAATGTGCCAAACACATGTAAACACAAATAAATACACTTTGCATATCGATCATCTAGCATGTAAATGCACAAAACTTATAACTTGTGCTGTGGTTGTAGAATCAAAGGCATCAACGAAGGAGTAGATAAAGAATATAAGTTTTACTTAGCTTCACCACACATATGACATTTTCTACATTAATCACGGACAAAAACCAACTGAACAGGGCCTGAACTAAATACACAAAGACTAAAGACTAAACTGAGAACAGCTGGGGACACAC
>JAUYWG010000013.1:645768-681829 GCA_034779775.1 Enteromius afrohamiltoni
AAAGAAATGATAATAATAAAGGGTGATATATTGTAGGCTGTTAGATTCTATGGTAATAATTAAAAAATAAAAAGATTTTCTGACTAACAGTTTCCTTGTTGCATTATGTAATTGTCATCATGTGAAAATGCATTAAGCCCCTCAGCACACACACAAATTAATGCCATAAAAGATCATCAAAAGCTCATTCCTATTGATTTCTATCATTTGAACCCTGCCCACAACATTAGATGTTTCTCTCAATTTCAAATAGCTAACAGAAGGATTCACACAAAACGCAAACACACTCAAGTAAATATGATGAAAGGTAAGAATATTTTGAATATTTTTGTGTTATGAATCTTTTACAATCTTCATACTGTTGATCCTGTCAACTGTATAATAGTTCAAATGTGTATATGTCATTTTCCAGCGTTTTTGTTTTAATCCTGTCCTGTTTATCTTTTTTTTTTTCAATTTGTGTATTTAAAGACTAAATAATTGATAGTACAATTAATATTTTAATTCTTATTTTTGACTCTTGGTGTGAGAGAAAATCCTTTATAAATATAAACATCTGTTAAAAAACAGTTCCATGTTTATGAGATGAAATGTTATTATTGTGTTATTGCTTCACACAGAGAGGCACTTGATTTTAGAACTGGCTGTTGTCATCCTTCTGTTCTCGGGTAAGAATCTCACTCAAATCTCATATAGAGGTTTTTGTTTAATGTTATTTGATTTAAGTTACACTTTTTTAATCTTCAAGATAAAAGTTTTTAAATCACCTATGGTCTTTATACTTTTAATGTTTATAATTTATTTATTTTTTTCTCTATTTCTGAATTGTATACTATTTTACTATCAGGAGAGCACTGGTATTTACATGAATTCTAATCAAAATATAATACATAAGAATGACTATTTTCTTCCTCAGCTGTCTTTTCCAAAAGGAAACCAGATTTTGGAGTGATCACAGCCTGTGTCAATAAAAACCAAAGCTTAACAGTTAATTGTTCCTACCTATTTTGTGAAAACAACCCACCCTTTAAATGCAGCTTGTATGAGAGTGGAACACTAATTGCAAGCTCATACAAGCAAGTGGTAAACAACGATGTTTCGTTCCACAATATATCTAACGTATGTCAATTCATTATCAAAGATCATGCCAAGATTTACCACAACCAAAGCAAGACTTACGTATGTGCTCTGTCACGGAAAACAAGTAAAGAAAATAAGACACTCACTGTGGAATACACTGGGAAAGGTTAGTGTAGGTTTCTTAAAACCTAATCCACCAGTAAATAATAGTTAATATAGTTATGTTTTTGTAAATTTATGGATATTTTGTGTCAAATTACTGTTTATAGATTTCTTGTGTTCAGATCTACATCAGTTCATTATCCTCCACCCTTTAACTGACAGATTACGCATCTTTTTTTTACTTTTTTTTTTTTTTTTTAGATAAACTAAAGGCCTGCAGAAGTGGACCATTACTACATGTCTCCAAATTGCTGTGGTTAATACCATTTATTTTCTTCCAAGAAACTTACTTGTAAAAATACCCTTCTCTACTCAAAACCTACTCATAGAAGTGGAGTGTAGGAAACATTGTGGAATGGAAAATAAATGACATAAATTCATGTAACAAATTAAATAGTGTAAAGCAAAGCAGACTTAAAGTTATTAGGAAAAACAACAATTAAGGGTTAAATTTGTTCAGGAGCTGTCCAAATTATTCTTCATTGTGGAAGTAAGCCTATATATGCAAGATTTCCGGTTCATTAGCCACTATAAGGAAACAACAAGTAGAATAACAACGTGAAGCAAACAGTAAAACTGTTTACGCTACAAACAATTTTGTTTAGAATTAATATAACATGAAGGCACATCAATTTGCAATATCAAGAAGCAAAACAAGCTGTTGTGTACAACTAAAAAATAGCTGGATACAGATAAAACCGCAAGCCAAACCCATTAAAATTTACAAATAGCTGTGCCCCCGTTACAGAAAAAATATAACACTTTACAACAAGCCTTTATTGGTGTTTCTTCAACTACAGCACTTGATCCTGTGTCTAAAAGCACACTTTTAAATATACTAACAATGTTCAATAGTGTATGCATGCATCATTTTGTGTGTGTGTTTTTACTGTTTTTCCTGAAAGCCATGATCATTCAGGCCTACAGTATTGCCACATTACTACCACATCTCAAATTATGTACCATTTTGTCGTGATTTTTGAAACTATTCATTGTTGGTAAAAGTTAGCAGTTTTCCTCAAAATAAACACTATGTAAAGAAGAAACGTTTGTGTTTCCAGCCAGCGCCACCAATTTCTATCAGGACTCTGATGTACAAGAGGTCAGGTTATCTGAAACTTAGGTTAGGTAAAGAATCCTAAAACTGACCCTCACTTAATAAGAATCACATGCTGAATTGTAGTAAAACTCATGTCAGCTATTTTATAGACAGGTAAGGGTGACTTCTGAATGACCAGCAAAACAATCTGTAAGATTCTGGAAGTAAGTTTTTTGAGTTTATTTTTTGAATAACACACGTCAGGATAGAAGATTGACTTGAAATTAACACCAAAAACTTCTTGCCAGATTCTTGAAGATAAATTCTTCAAACAGTGGTACGAGAGAATGTGATGCTGGTCCTTCAAGCTCACTCTCGACTTGTCTGGGCTATATATTTATACAAAAATAAGTCTTTATGAATTTTACAACACTTCAGCATGTTATTCTTAAAGTGAACGCACTGTAAAGACACGTGATAATCTTCTTTTTTACCCAGACAATCTCTCTGAGAACACATTATAGTACTGAAACCAGGTAGCTAGGTTGCGCTGCAGTTTTGGAAAATGGTGGTGTTTATTCATTTTCACTTCACACGTGGCTTTTCTTTTCATTTACATTTTATGTTTACATTTATTCGTTTAGCAGATGCTTTTATACATTATAAAAGACTTGCAATGAAAGAAATACAAGCGATTCATTATGAAGAGGCAAATAGATTTTCAGTCTGAGTTAAATTACTTTTTTTTATTTGTACGCTACCTGCTTAATAATTATACATGCCTGAATACAAGGAGCTTTCAATTTCAGGCTTCATAAACAATTATATAATGTATTGGCTAAATGATTAAATACAAAATAAAAGTAGTTCATGTTTTAAAATGCAAGTATACATTATACGCTTAAAGTTGCTTGATTCAAACCTTCACGGGTTTATATTTCATATTTTGACACACAGTTACAGAAAATCATTCATAGTTTTTTTTTACAACTAACGTTACCCCCAAATGTTCAAGCAACTTCGGTGAAATACACGCTAAATAATACTGAAAATATTGTACTTTGTCCTACTCTATCAATGGTTTTGTTCCCGGTTCTTGTATGTTTTAGTTCTTGCATTAATAAAAGAAATAAAAAATAAATAAAATTAATAAAAAAATATATATATATATATATATGTACATTATGAGGAAGGCGTTAATGCGGCCAAGTGCCGTTCCACAAGAATGTCCTATAGGTGTCGACTTTGTGCGCATGCGCAGGAACTAACCTCCCCGGTTGCTCCAGTTGTAAACAAGACGGCACAACAACAGTAAAGGGTAAGATATGAATAAATTCACGTATTTCCTAAACACCACCACTATGATGGCTATTTGCAGATGCAAGTGATATATTCGTGTACGCGGCACATTTAAAACCTTTCTTTTTTTTGTTTAAGCTTGCAAGATAGCACTGGTAGCTAGCTAGCTATCCTTTCAACTGAATCAAAAGTAATCTCCATTTCAATGGATTACAAATTATTTTATATGCACAATTTAGTTATTCTTCTGCATCTAATATAATATTTATTTATTCCGTGCACTGCGCATCCAGAGTGTTAATGCAAGGAGTGACTCCTGTTGGCCAGATCTGTTAATAGCGGTTATTATGTGTGTTTTATACAGTACGCACACATTTTCACAAGCATTTTCATGCTAAGGATTACATTGCTGATTCTCTCTGTTGCATCCGCTACAGGTTTGATCAAGCAACTGGGAGTGAAGGCACATTTTACCTGTTACATACTGACTGTGGATATGAAAGGGTTTGTAGCAAATAACAAACTATTTTCTACTATATAATTTGTAATGCCGTCATTTAAACTACATATTCAACAATGTGTTTTTAGACAACAGAAAAGTTCTGAACCTGATGTCAATGTTCCAGTCATTGAAGAAGGTATTATAAGATTAAGCATGATGCAGTAATGCAAGTTCATTTTTACATGCTTTTGAGAATTGATATGCGTGTGTTTTTTTCTCAGGGGCAGTTGCTACTGCAGAGGACCCATCAGCAATCACGACTATTCAATCTGCTTCTACGTTCTCCTCGGAGCAGCCGATTAAATACCTCTTCAAGACCGAGGGAGCTGGGGGGCAGGTAGGGGAGCTGTACCCTCCCTCAGGGCAGGTAGGAGACGGGGAGGAAGGCTTACATTCAAACCTGAGTGAGAACTTAGGCCCAGTTTACACAATGGAGAACAACTTCGCAATGTTATTTAGTGCTGTCCGTTTCAGACAGATGTTAATACCAGGTTTAAACCAACCTAAATTGTTCCTATGACCACTCAAGGAAGATTTAGCAGTGATCTTTTTTTTTTTTTTTTTTTTTCATTTTAGGTAGCTTGTACGGATTGTAATGCATAACATAACTTATCCTCTTAATTTTCTGCAGGTTACATATCGAGTAATCCAAGTTGCAGATGGACAGCTGGAAGCTCAAACTGACGGGGCAACAGCTGTTAGTGTAGTGACTGGGTTTCCTGCTACAACACAGCCTGTTACGCAGGTGGAATATCGCTTGACCTAACACAGATGAATAGAATGGTCCTAATTACAGCTCATTTTAATATTATTTGAATATGTTTTTCAGGCTGTTTTCTCTCAGTCAGAAGGCTTGGAGGGTGATGGCACAGAAACCCATTACACTTACTATCCTGCTACTATCTCAGATGCAGCCGCCGGCACCATGGTGACTGGTGTTCAGGCCTCTGATGCTCTGCTCAGTCAAAGCGCTCCTGCAGGTACATCATCAGACCTTTTTTTTTTTTTAGCATATATTATGCATTTCAGTTGATATTATCTACATGAGCGCACGACAGTGCATCGCTTTTGTTGCTAAACAGCCTGGGTTTTTATGTTTATTCGGGTTTTTGTTACTCTCGTTTTAGGTCAGTTGTATGTTATGATGTCCCCGCAGGAGGTCCTTACTGGAGCCAACCAGAGGTCTATTGCACCTCGTACACAACCTTACAATGCGTAATGTTGCTTCTTCCAGCCTCGTTTAATACATTTCTCTTTTCGTTTATCGCTGTTTTGCTATCTTTATTTGCATTCTTATTTTAATGACCACAAATAGTAATAATAAATTAATTATTTTTTTTACATTTTGATGTCAGTATGTCACAAGTCTGTTTTATATTAAACCGTAAAAACTGTTAGTCAAAAAAAGTATGGAATAGGTCATATTTTTTGTATATTTTTGGAAAAGTCAGACTATTTACCTATTTCAGAAACCATTTTAAAATGCTAAATTTGCTGCTGTAGAAACATTTCTTATCACTATCAATGATGAAAATTGTTTTGCTGCTTAATATTTGTTTGGAAACTGTGATAACACAACCATTCAAAGCTGTGAGGAAAATTAGATCACATAAAATTGTTGTTTTTTTAGTTAAGGATGCCTCAGATTGATTAAAAATGACAGTAAACACTATTACAACATTACAAAAGATTTCTGTTTCAAATAAATGCTCTGAATTTTCTATTCATCAAAACATCTTAAAAAGATCTGTCCTGATTTTCACAAAATATTAAGCAGCAAAAACTGTTTTTAACACTCTGCTATTTAAAAATTTTATTTTTGCTTTTTTCCTGAAATTGTAATAAGATAAATGCAACGTTGTCAGCATAAGAATAAATAAACAGAATTTAAAAAAAATAACTACAAATAAAATGTCTGACCTGCAGTGCACAGGTGTTGACTGAACATCTGAATTAATGATCAAAAGGATTTGTTGTAACATACTTTATGAATATTTACAGTAAGACAGACGGGCCAAGGACTTCAAGAGATGAGAAAAGACGAGCTCAGCACAATGAAGGTAACTGAAAAATAACTGAAAATGATTTACGATTAGTTAAATAAGTTGTTTGCAAGTAATTATTTCCAAACCACTTTACAGTTGAGCGAAGACGCAGAGACAAAATTAACAATTGGATTGTTCAGCTCTCCAAAACAATTCCAGACTGCACCATCGATTCCACCAAAACCGGACAGGTATTTGTTCACAAAGACATAGTTCACAAAGCAGCTGGAATTACTGGGTTGTGTTTGATTTTGCTTTTATGTGTGTTACAGAGTAAGGGTGGGATCCTGTCAAAGGCCTGCGATTACATTCAGGAGCTGCGGCAAAGTAACAGCCGGTTAGGAGATGAAATGAACAGCCTTGAGAGGTTGAAGATGGATAACCAGCTGTTACGGCAAGAGGTAGCTTACTGGTTGCACCAATAAAGGATAACTTTAATACTCTAGATTAATTAATATGTTAATTTAGGTATATATAATAATTAACTTTCACTTGTTTTTAATTTTACAGAAAAATATAAGTCATTTAAGTCTCCAGGTGAGTCCTAGGTAGAGGTTTCATTCTCATTATTGTTTTGTTGTTGTTTTTTTAAAGGTGGAAGATTGGAAATCTAAGAATCAGATTTTGAGGAGCCAGCTCCGGCAGCATGGCATAGTTGCGGCAGCGAGTGCAGATCCCCAGTGAAGAGTTGAAAGGATGTTGAATGTTTTGGAAATGTAGATTGAAAAACATTCAGTGCAGATGATTCGATTTTCTGATCTTTTTAAACAACCTTGAACAATGCAGGACTTGAATAATGCAGTATTCAACAAACTGGTGATGATTCTCCATTGGGATCTTGCCTTATGTACATATTTTCTTTTTCTTTATTGTGTCCCCCATGCTTTCATGTAATTTAGCATTCATTTTTTTTATGTACCGAGACAGGTCAGAGAAACTTGTTTATTTTGTACTGTTACTTCTAAACTTTGTGGAAATGATTCATGTTAAATATCTGTGTTATTAATTCAATTTAATACCTTTTGAAGTTCAGGTTTTTCCAAATAATAGGCATGTCAAATAACTGACTGTTAATTGACAGTTCACTACATGATCATAGTAGATTTCACTATGCAGAAATAAATAAGACATTTTCTCACTACACTATTCTCTCTAGATTCTTATCCGAATCGGTTGAACATCATAGCATCCAATCTCCCATTCCTGGAGATTTTCTTTTCTATCTTGGTTTAATAGCAACTGAAAACACTCAAGAACGAAAAAGCAAGGCTAATGTAGCTCTGTAGGCCAGCCTGCCTTTTAGACCTTTATTAGCATTAACATTATGGAAAGCCATTTGAATATTTATTCATTAAAACCAACATGTCTATTTTTACGAATTGGTATTATCTCTAGACATCCCTGTACCTATTAAGTAGACACAATTTAGATTTGAGTGTGTATTTTACTTGATGCATATATAAAGTAGCCATTCTGACCAGTCAGTATTACTCATAAAATTAAAACTAGCAACATTTTTAAGCAAACTATTACTAGTGACATTTGAGATGCGGTTTGTCTATTAAGTAACTAGTTACTGCTAGAATATGTGCTAGCGCTTAAGATAAAAAATCGTAGTAGAGAAACAATCGAATGTTTAAACGGCTTGCCATACTACAAAGAAGCCTGTCTCTTTAAGGATTTGCAGGGTTTCCGGTTGTAACCGTGTTATTAGTTGCACTATGGACTTTCCACAGACCTTGAGATGAAACGTTTATGCGTTGCCATTTCTAATAACTATTTATTCTAAACAATGATTTGCATACTTTTAGTTGCAGGGCACGGCACGATTTTAGAGACACAGATTAAGGTAAATCAACTGATATAAACGTTTTCATGTGAGCTACACAACGCTGTAATGATTGTATGGTTTCGCAACCAGCGCTCGTGTAACTTTAGTGCCACGTTTTAAATTTATACTCAGAACACGAAAGAAAATAGAAGGAGAAAGTGTGCCAAAGAAAAGAATATGCTTGCAATGAAATGCCGAGCTTCACTAAACTTGTCTTTGTACCGCTAGACTGATGTTACAGGTCTGTATGCTCATATGACCGGTGTGCCCAAAGCCCTGTTACCTGGAGTTGGGGGAAAGAAAATATTGGATTTCTGGTGGGAAACTGTCAACACGTGAGGCATTATATTTGTTGATCTGTACTTTTAGCGTAATTGTGAGAGGTGTTTTCCCTGCAAACCAATGCAACACATTTACCCTCTCACTTAGGCGCCAGCTCTTCAGTGAAGTCTATCTGGTTACAAATGCTGATAAGTAAGTCATATTTTGCAGGCATTGCCAATTTTTTTTAATGCAATGCTTACGTTTTCCTTTTTGTAAATAAGGGCAGGAGGCGTGGTTTGTTTTGAATTTTTAGGATACACAATAGCACCCATTAAACTTACTTTTAATAGTATATTGGTTCAACGTTTATTCAATTCAGATACAAGCACTATGAACGGTGGGCAACAGCAAATGACTTTCCAGTGGAGAATGTTGTGAATGATGGCAGCACGACTTTGGATGACAGACTCGGGGCTGTCACAGATCTTGAGTTGGCCATCCGAAGCCGACATCTACAAGATGACATCATGGTGGTATGGGTTATTTTCAGAACCTATTTCACCTATTCGAAAGAAGAAAAAACTAATTTTGTTTCTTATTTGTTACTATTTAATCACTTGCTCACCAAAGGATCCTCTACAGTGAATGGGTGCCGTCAGAGTGAGAGCTGATAAAATATCATAATAATTTACAAGTAATCCACACTATCAATTAGTGCCTTATAAAGTGAAAATATTTTTTTAAAGATACAAATCTATTGTGATTGTATTCTAGTTGCTCGGCCAAAATACTAGGACATAATCCATCATAATGCTTCCTCCAGTGAAAAAGTTCAATCATCATTTTTGCTCATAAACGGTGCTTATTTCATGTTTTGGATTGACGGCACCCATTCACTGCAGGGGATTCATTGGTGAGCAAGTGATAGAGTGATAAATTTCTCTGTATCTGTTCCTATGAAGAAACAAACTTAGCCAGAATGGGATTTACAATTTATTGTATTTTTTTGTTGTTGTTTATTCTTTTAAATCTTAAATAGTTTTAAATTGTGAATTTGCAGATTGCTGGAGACATGCTTTGTGCTGATCAGAACTTTGATATTGCACAAGTAATTCGCTTTTTCAGATCTAAGGTAAGAGAGACTCCGCCTGTTGATTGTGTTGTTACAAGTTTATTCTAGTGGTTGAGATGTCATACACAGTGACCCTGCCTGGTCCATACTGATTTGTACTTTCCTACTTGCGCCATACCCATTAATGACCACATTTACTGGATGCTCATACTGCACACACGCAATGTATTTATTTACCACTCAATTAATTTACCTTGTTGAAATAATTGGTGTAATTCTTACTCGCTTCTAATTCTCATTACCTGTGTTTAATTCTTCAGCCTGGAGAACTTGCTATATATTATGAGCTGGAGTCAGGAGAGAAGAGCTACACCAGAGGAATTGTTGAAGTTTGTCCAAACACCCACCGGTGAGACATGACACGTTCTAGTTTTTATGGAAGAAATGTTATTACATGGTATTAATCATTCAGGGTCTCATGACAGGTTGGTGTACTCTAAATAACATGGTTTAGTCTATCCAGTTTGTCATGGAATGGAAATATATTTTTGGCATTATAAATTGTAGACAGATGGATGCAGAAAATAGACATAAGACACAACCATTGAATAATAAACATACCAAAAAGAGTTACAGAGAAATTCAGACAAATATCTGGTTTTGTTTTGTACTGTATACAAAATAAGCATGTTAATAAAGTTGTTGTGATTTAAAAATAAAAGTGATAATTAAATAAAATATTTAAACCAGGTGTGTCCTATGTTGGTACTTGGAGGGCCAATATCCTGCCGAGTTTAGCCTTATTGGATGATTCTAGTGATTCTTTGGTTCAGGTGTGTTTAATTGGTTTTGGAGCTAAACTCAGCAGGACAGTGTTCATTCAGGAGAAGAAGTTGTTCAAGCGTTCACTACAAACTTCTAAATTTAATTTAATCTGTCACCAGGGTCACGCGATTCCTTGAGAAGCCTCAAGAGGGCATCACCGCTTCTCGTCTGGCCAGTGTGGTGTTCTACTGTCTGCGCAAAGAGTCCTTTCCATACATCTCTGAATTCCTCATTCAACACCCAGACGTCAATAACAGAACTTTTGGCAAGTTTTGGGTCAGTGTTGAAGTTATCTTTAAATTTAAAAACGTAAAACATTAAGCCTTTGTTTTGTGTGACTTTAGATGTTTACTGGTTGTAGGAATGGCTAATAAATGAGGAGAAAGTTCCTGTTTATGGGATGAAGTTACCAACAGGATTTCAACTAATTGGTCAAGTGGTGGGTACAATTTGATATATTATTAGTGCTGGGCAATGATTAACTGTGATTAATCGCATTTACTTTTGTGCACATAATATATGTGTGTGTCTTATATAAATGTATTTAATATGTAAACATAACACATTTTTCTTAAATGTGTACATGCATGTGTGAATATGTATATGTATAATAAATATTCACAGCACGAGCACATATATTATGTACACAAAAACTTAGATTTTGATTGCCCAGAACTAATATTTATGACTGTTTGTTTTTTTCTTTGAAGAATAGTTGTAAAGGGCATAATTTATCTGAAAATCAAAAGTTTTGTAATATTATAAATAGCACCTTCGATTAATTTAATGCATCCTTGAATTAAATTTTAAAAAGTGTGAACGGTACCACATTATTCTATATCTATATATTTACTTTGCATTAATACATGTTGAGCAAATTTAACATCTGTTATTACAGGGTCTGTCTGATTACACGAAATGGCTCGCACATTATTCTTCAAAGCAGCAGCTGTCCCCGTCTAAACCCTTTACATGCCGCTCATATGCCAGGTCAGGCAGAACGCATTAGCTGGTATACACAAATTCCTACTTTTCATCACTGTACATAGGTCTGTGTGTTGACTTACAGGGTTGGACTCATGGGGAACCCCTCTGATGGTTTCAATGGAAAAACCATTGCTATGACCATCACTAACTTTTGGGCTGAGGTCACGATCATGGAGAGCCAGACTCTGGTAAATAAGAAGAGATTCAGATAAGATATCAAACAGACGAGGACGTTTTTCACGTATCTCGTTCATTTCATCAAGGTCCTTCTTCCTCATCCTCTGAACGATCCCACAGAATTCGGAAGCTTGCAGGATCTTTATCAGATCAGCCGGAAAGAGGGGTTTGTGCAATCATTTATCTCAGATTTTTCATTGCTTTCCTTTGGAGATCATTTGTTGAAGGTCTGTGGTATAGCAGAAATGATTGTATTTAATATTATGCATTTAATTGTATTCCAGGTATTTAGGAGGTCTGAGACTTCTACAAGCCACCTGTAAAAAGTTTAACCAGTTCTGCTCTGAACAAGGGTGAGATGCTGCAGTACAGTTGTAAACATAAGTTGTCATGAAATGAAAATGAACTTTTTTCTGTTCACACGCTGACTTGTGTGTATTTTATGCCAACAGCATTGCTCTGTCCAAGCAGAACTTTACTCTCAAGTATGACACAAACATTCCTCGTCAAGTGGTGAGACTAATTTGTATTATTTGGAGTTGTTTACTTAGAGTTTAGAGTTTATTTTGATGATTAACTTTGCACTATGTTTCTTCTGAATTCTAGGGTTTAGCTGGCAGTAGGTGAGTTGAACATTGACTACAAACCTAAATGAACATTAATAAGCAGTTTCTCTCAAGCTCATTCATGACCTCTTTGATTTGCAGTTTAACATAATGTATGATATTATTCTGATATTATAGTTTCAGTATACTTGGTGTTTAAAATTGTAAGTGGACGTTTGGCTTGGGACACTATTATTAGGGTCAAATGTTATTATTGTTTTTCTGTGTAGTGCGATTGTATCTGCCACCTTGCAGTGTCTGATGAAGTTCTACAACATCACAGACAACGTATGTTTAGCATTTGCCAATCAGTGGTTTGATTCAGAACTTTTTTTTTTATGTGGAAATAAAGTATTAGCTAAATTTTATTCTGGGACAGGATCTTCCTAAACCAATCAGAGCCAACTTCATCCTCAACGTAGAGACTGATGAGCTGTTCATAACAGCTGGTCTACAGGATAGAGTTGTGCAGGTATGTACATTCATATTCATTTGAGTCATTAATTTGACTTGCACTGTGTGAAATAAGATTTTCTCTGTTAACTTTCTAATAGGTCTATGAAGGCTTGGTTTATATGGACTTCAACAAACAGCTGATGGATGAGAGGGGTTATGGTACTGTTTTTGAACCTAAATATTATTCTGGGCAACATAAATAACATTATATTCAACGTTATTGAACATAAACAAATATTCAGAAGTGTGGGGTTGGAAAACTTTTGTATGGATTAGAATGAAGAATGCTAGGGATGCATTTATTTAACAAGAAACAAAGAAGTGTTTTATGTGGAGGAATTTTTAATCCAGTCTTTAGTGCCACGTGAGCTTTCAGAAATCATTCTAGGTTATAATATTCCGATCTGCTGCTTAAAAAAAAAAACGTTGCTTATTACTTTCAAAAGTTAAAAACTGTATTTGTACAGAGATAGAGACTTCAATATTAAGAGAATTTATTGTATGTCAAAATATTAATTTCTATAGGAGAGTACATTCCTTTGGACATGAGTGAACTTCCCTTGTTCTGGCTTGCCTATTTGGGCGATCCAAGTGATTCTGGACTGATTCACAGCAATGTCAGACAGCGGTGGTTGAACGGTAAGTCCTACTTTATGTCCTGGTTTAGGTGCTAATTGTAAAGAAATGAAGCCTTTTATAATCCCTTCTCTGAACAGGTGAATCTACTGTTGTTGAAGCTATGAAATCGTTTGCTGAACTCACAGATCAAGCCAGGTAGGTTAAACTTTAAAGTGCAGATGCAGATCAGTCATTGTAGTCTTACACGTTTCATACACTAATTACATATGGGGCAACTTTTTGAGCAGTTTTACCAGGCAACTTTTTTTAAGCAATGACGTTTAGGCGCTTTCCCTGGACATTTAAAGGCTTAATTCATCCAAACTCACCCTCATGTTGTTCCAAACCCATAAGACTTTCGTTCATTTTCAGAGCACAAATGAAAATATTTTTTATCATACCTGAGAGCTCCCTGAACCTCTGTTGACAGCAATGCAACTGCAGTGTTCCCAGGTCCAGAAATGTAGCAAAGACATTGGTAAAATAGTCAGCATTGTTTGCGTTCAGTAAACGGTGTGCACATGCTGAACTTAAACAGCACTGATTACTTTCATTTTATCATCTGAGTATCTCATCTGGTTTCCTGTTGACCACAACATCGCTCAAAGAATTGCCCAATGTATCATCAGCCTTACTGTTCATTCAGGATAACAAGTGGTCAATGAAAACGATGCTTTTCTTACTTTTTCAGGGCTGCCTTTCAGTGTAAAGACTGGCCCAGACTTGCACAGCTCATGGATGAAAACTTTGAGCTACGGAGGTATGATGCTTTAGTCCATCCATCTAACTCTCATACTGTACAAAGCTGCATATAGGTTTGACAGCATTTTCTTAAATGCAGTTTAGTTTGCCACTGTTTACATTGCAATTTGTCCATCAGGTCAGTGTATACTGATGACTGTTTGGGCACTGGAAATCTCAGAATGGTACAGCTTGCAAGACAGGTAAGTAAATGTGTAATCAAATTCTTCCATAAATTTCTGTACTAATGGCATGAGAGGTAATATGACTTACAGAAATCAAGCAGCTCATCTAAATGATTCTTTGTTGTCTATGTAGTTTGGATCTGCAGTCAAATTGCCTGGCAGCGGTGGTGCTGTGGTTGGATTGTGTATGGACCCTGAGCGGCTGGTACGGTGGATCTTTTGACTTGTTTTTAACTTATGTGTAAATTACCGTAATTAGGAGTAAATAACCTACTTTAGATATTCTACTCAGAGATCGTGTGCTATTGGAAGTTCTACGGGAACATTCACACTTCAGTATTTTTGCATAGTAAACCATTTTAATGTATTTGGTTTAGAGTAACCCCCCCCATATCAAACGTAAATATACACTTGAATATACATGTTTGAGTTTCATGGGATTTTTAAATTGTTTTTAAAATAAATCTCTCATGCTCACATGTTTTATTGGATTAAATATACAGAAATAGTAATCATACAATTACTACAATGTATTTTGTAATGTGACAAGATGCTTCAGAAATCAATCCAATATGCTGATCAATATCTTAATATTATCAATGTTGCACAAAATGTATACACACAATTTTTGGCATTGTGTATAAACCTTGTTTTTTTTTCTCCACTAGGTGGAGATGAAGAAGGCTTTCCAAGAGGCAGGATGTGTGTTTTGTCATATTGTGCCTTATGACCCATCAGTGCCGAGTCAAAACTGATAATTCAGTGAAAATTTTTAATTGTTTGTTTGCCAAAAAGCTGTAAAAGAAAGTCTTTATAAGCACACAGTTATAAAACAATGCTTGATGAACATTCCTTAAAGAGACAGTTCACCCAAAAATAGAAAATTCAATCATATACCCCCACGTCATTCTAAACATGTATGATTTTCGTCTGTGGAACATAAAATATATATATTAGGGATGTAACGGTATTGTAAATCCCGTCGTACCGCAATATAATTTTTTTTCCATAATACAGTGGCCGCATGACTCGATAAAACGATTGTCTTCTGAGAAAAGTTTGCTCAGGCGAATCGGAGGTAGCAGGAACTACAATACCCATCAACCCAAGCGTGCCCATTAGAGGATGGATACCCGACCCAAGACCGACGGTACCCGATGGGTCGGGCTGTGTTCGGACAGATATTTAGAAAGGATGCTTGGGTTCGGGTCGGGCTCGGGCACATCAGTGCGAACGTGCGCCTGTGTTATAATGGCGCTTTCTGCTCTGCGTGCGCTGATGCTCTCATCTGTTGACATTTCCGAATGTAGCAGATGTGTATTTAAGAACTAATTTTGTGATTCCACTTGCCATGTATATAGCCCAGTTTGTATGAGACGTCACAGCGCGTCATGCATTGCTGTTGCGCACTGAATTATATTCTGCACGAGCCATCATTTGTGTTCTCCAGAATAAATAAGGACGTGAAGTCAAGTGTTCCCCTAGTTTGTTCCACACAAAAAAGTGCATGTGTCATTAGTATGAGGAAAAAAAATAGATCGGGTTCGGTGACTGCTCTGTCGGATGCGGGCTGGGCTCGGACAGAAAAATGCGGCCTAGTGCCCATCATTCTTTGCGGTCTGTTGTCAATACAGATCAGTTTCACGGCGCGCACACACCTCTCTCTGCGTCTGTTCTGTTCAGCAAGAGGCTGAGAGGAGCAGGGCTTTCAGTTAAAATACATATTATGTTGCTTCTACCTCTATTTTACATGGAAACATAGCCAAAATCACAGCATAGCCATTGTCTATATCTTATGTGTACTTGGTTTCTTTATTATGAATGATTAAATAATTATAAACGATTATAAATAAGGATTTTAATCTAGATTAACATCTTGTAAGGTAGAGCTAGTTCAGTAGGCCTTATAATGGCCTGCATTTCAGTCACTTTTATATTCATTCTGTTTTTCTGACAACAGAAACCATTAAATATATCAGTGAAAACGTTATGTGACCACAGAAAGCAAGATAATATGATGCACAGACGTAATGAATATGCAAATTGATATATGACGCCATCTAAAGTGGGTTTTAAATCAGATGTGTGGAAGGTTTTTCTAATAATAAAAGTTCCTGTTTCAAAGTTTACAAATAGATGGCTATTATGTGTGCCATTGATATGTTCAGTGTTCATGTAAACTGTTTAATAAATACTTCTGGCACTTTTTTTGAGTGTTAATTAGTTTAGTTTTTTATGTAAATGATTCAGTACCGTACCATGCCATTCATACCAAGGTATTACAGTACCGTGAAATTTTGATACCGTTACATCCCTAATATATATATATATATTTCGTTTCTATTCTTTTTTTGTGCATTTTATAGTTACTAACATTTTTCCAAATATTTTCGGTGTTCCATACAAAAAGAAGCCATACAGAGGTTTTAAATGACTTCAGGGTAAGTAAATGATGACAGACTTTAGGGGAGAGCTACTTCTTTTTTTAAATTTGACTTTAGTTTTAAACATGAGTTTAAATGAACTTGCCGCTGTTTTCCTACTTCAGACTCTTTTATCACACGTCATTGTTTAGCAGAAGGTTGGGTATGGCAAGCCATTTTAACATTTAATCTATAAACCGCACTAGTATCTACTTCCATGTTACTAGTACTTATTTTTAAGATACTAAGATTTAAAAATAGTTTAAAGGCTATGGTGATGGAAAATCCATGCTAAGTTAGTTATAATGATAAATTCTTACTAAAAGAATAATAAGCTACTATTATTACGATCACTACGATTCCAGAGAATCATTTTCTATAGTAAAATTTGGGAAGGAAAAAAAAAATTATATAATGTGAGACTTAATTTCCACGGTTAAACAAATTTGTATTTCAAACTATCTACTGCTTGTCTCTGTTTCACTCTCTCTGTTCTGAAGCAGCTCCACCTTATCTTTCCAGTATGAAAACGAATAAGATATGATCATATTGAGTCTAAGCCGGGAGCCCGGGGGACTCCGAACCCTGGAAGTATGAACCTTAGCGAGTGTAGAGCTTGTTAGGAAGTGTGAATGAGGCAGAGTAGGGATGCTTGTAACGAGATACGGAAGGGAAGGAAACTGGATTCTTTGATCATCAAAATATTAAAAAGAGAAACATTTATTTAAAATGAGTAATAATGCGCGAAACTACTGTCACAGAAGTTACAGTTACAGTTGTATAATGCATAACACTGTGTTAAGCCATCGTTTATCATTAGTTAAACTAAAGAGACAGACCCCCAGTTAAACAACAGAAGTACAGAAACGTAAGTTAGCCGGTTACCAAGACGTGCAGGGTTGTTACACAACATAACGTACACAAATACGTATTTTGAATGATCGCTAGAAAATACAATCATCAGTTATTAATCATACTTGCAGGTTCAGCAAGCCGGTCCAAATAAACTGGGCACTGATCTATCTTTAAAGACCAAGCGTTTGGTGATTCTCACGTTGTACTCCCCAAGATTGGAAAAGCAGTCATCAGTAAAATGACACAAACACAACACAAGACTGGAATTGTACTGCTAAGGTGTTGATGAAAAATTAATGTTAACCACTCATTCTTTGTAGATTCATCTTTCGGAAGGGCATATAAAACAAATTTACAAATTTACAGGATACAGCGTCTTCTTGACATGATGTAACATTAATCCACGTGGAAATTGTACTGTTTGTGGGCGGGCAAATATGTTACTTTGTGACGTGGATCTGTAACAGAAAAAGATTTGAATTGCTGACAACTCATTTAGGCGAATGTGAGCCAACTCTTTTTTTTTTTGATAGACAAAAACTGTCATAATTAACTTAAAAACTTAAAATCATGATCAGTGTCATCCTCGGTCCTGCTGTGACGACATGAGGTTTCTAAACCTGATTATTTCTAAACAAAATAAGGATATTACTTTTAAATTACTTTTGGAATAGCCACTCACTATTTCACTATAATATGCAAAACTGAGTATTTAAGAATAAATATAATAATAAATATAGCTGCTAGACAAAAGCAAAAAATAAATAATAAAATAAAAAATACACTTCCCTACACTGGAGAAAAACGTAAATATTTGCAAATGTGAACCTTAGAGTTATTAATTATTTTTATTATTTTTATGAGCAAACTTAGGACTTAGTTAATGTAATTTTTCATTATTCTCATCGCCCTCATGCAGAAAGTGAGCTTGAGCTGTTTACGCACTGTTCACAGCTGAATAACGTGCAAATAGACCTTTTACTGATGAAACATTACGAAAGTTAACAATGATTACGTCAATGTATGGGTTTATCTGTGCTCTTGAAGCCATCTCTGGTATTTGTATTATAATATTTATAATAAGTATATTTAAAATCCAATGCCAATTGATAGCCTTTATAATAAAATAGCATGGTTTCTGCCTCATTCTGTTTATTGTTAATATAATATATTGATAAATTTATTTCAAATGTTTTACTGATGTTACAAAGTGAATTTGTAGTAAAAACATGTCAGTATATTTTTTTTGTTGGACAACAGGTTTGTAATCTTTCCTTGTGTTTTCATCGTAAACAATTAACAAGATGGGCTAATATATAAAGCCGGTTAGTCCTATTTAATCAAATTTATTCAGCATATTAATGTATTGTATTGCCTTGTTGACTCTGATTGGATGGTTGAGAGGTACTTATGTTTATTTAATGATCTGTTTGAATTAAGATATCTCCAAATGCATTCTCACTAGTTCTTTATGAGGTTGAGGATATTTCCAAATAAACAGGTACTGGTAGTTATTTTGTTTTTGGTATCATCTTTTCATTTTGACCAGTAATTATTTCAATAGTGACTAGTATCTATTTAAATACTACTAGTAAGCATTCATTAGATATCAATACTTATTTTCTAGATACTGTTATGTATTCATTAGATACTAGCACCTATTTAATAGATACTAGTACTTATTTATTAGTTACTAGTGTCTTTTGTAATTACTGTTAGTGACAATTCTTATCTAACTAGTCTGATCTGCTTTTACATTTATTCATTTAGCAGACGCTTTTATCCAAAGCGACTTACAGGTGGGGAAAACAGCAAGCAATTAGTCCTAAAGAGGCAAAAAACAACTTAGGAAGTGCTCATTATACCGTAAAACAGGCAATGTTCAGATAAGTGCAAGCTAGAAAGGGAAAGAAAGGATAGGGTTAAGAGAATTCCACCAGCCAGGAACGGTGTAAGAGAATGTTCTGGAAAGAGATTTTGTGCCTCTTTGTGATGGTACAATGAGACGTCGCTCACTGGCGGATCTCAGAGTTATGGAGGGAGTGTAGAGTGGTAGCAGTGAGTGGAGGCAAGCGGGAGCCGAGCCAGAGATTGTTCCATATGCTAGCATCAGTGTCGTGAATTTGATGCAGAGGTGTGACATGGGCCCTTTTGGGCTCGTTGAAGACCAGTTGTGCTGCTGCATTCGGAATCATTTGTAGAGGTTCGATTGTGCATGCGGGAAGACCGGCTAGAAGAGCATTGCAGTAGTCCAGCCTGGAGATGACCAGGGCCTGGATCAGGAATTGTGTGGCTTGCTCTGTAAGAAAGGGTCTGGTCTTTCTAATGTTTTGTAGGGCAAATCTGCAAGATCGGGCAGTTATAGCGATATGGTCTTTGATTGAGAGGTGGTCATCGAAGATAGCTCCAAGATTTTTTGCAGAAGTTGAGGGGGTAATAGTTAATGTATCCAGATGCATGGTGAAATCATGCTGTAGAGTTGGAGTTGCAGGGAAAACGAGGAGTTCGGTCTTTGCCAGGTTGAGCTGTAGATTATGTTCTTTCATCCACTCCAAGATGTCCTCCAAACAGCCTGAGATCCATGCGGCTACCGTTGGGTCATCTGGTTGAAATGAAAGCTAGAGCTGTGTGTCATCAGTCCAAACTAGTCCAAATGATTACAGTAGAGAATGTCAGCTATGCAGATCAAGACTTTGCGATTAGTAGAAGAATGAACAAACCTGGCTTTTATACTGGTGTGTAATGAGTGTTTGGGTGAGGGAATGAGGTGTTTTATTAGTCTAGGTGTGTATGAAGAATCCAAGAGTGATGTAATGGTGAAATGGTTGCTGGAATCATAGTCTGTGATAACAATCTGAAAGTCTGTGGTGATGGGGAAGAGATTACAACCAAGATTGTTACAACTAATATCTACTGAATAAGCACTATCTAATAAATAAGCACTAGTATCTAATAATTACGTATTCGTATCTAATGAATAAGTACTGACTTAACAAAAGACACAAGTACCTAAAGAATAAGCACTAGTTAAAGGAAAAGATACTTGTATCTAAAAAATAAGCACTAGTAACATTAAAATAGACATTTGTGCGGTTTGTAGATTAAATGTTAATACAGCTTGCCATAGGTGGGGCTCCAATTGTTGTGTGTTGGATAGAAATGAGAAACAATTGACTTTGCATTGGTAGCCTTTCACACCCATCCTGTTCTTGTGTCTTAAAGACATGTTTGTGCAGGGACAAGTGTTTATTGCAGCATGACATGATTGTGAGTTATTTAATTAAATCTCTATATTAGTCAACACTCCAATTTTATCATATGAATGTCAATACGTGAGTGAATTAAATAACTCGCTTTACATTAGTAGCTATTGAAATACAGTACTATAAAAGGCACGAGGCGTTATTTTGGTTTTTACTTTTACTTTACAGCTTTAGACTAGGTAAATTAGGCTAATTATAGCAGGTTAGTGTCAAGCATGACGAGTAAACGGGGCTGCTGGTTATGTGTTTGAGAGGCATTTTACTTGGGCTGTGTCTCAAAATCTCGTGACTTGCCTACTTAGACAGCGTTTTGGGCATACAGGCGCCTTGCTCAAATATGCTGCCGTGTCCTTACTTGTGAGTGATGTCCGAAATGTTGTTTAGTAAGTAGGCAGCTCAGTAGGCTTTTGAAACACATCCTTTATCTGTAGCTCGTTAATCTACTGTATACTACTGTATACAAACATACGCGGTCGCTGTCAGGAGGAGGGACGATTATGCTTGTAGTCATAGTGTAAATCGCTAAATAAGCAGATGTGGATGTGTCGTCTTCAACTGTCGTCAGTATCATTTGATGGGACTGAAGGATGGCAGCAAAGGAGGATCTTTATTCAAAGATTATTCCGCGCAGACTGAGACAGAACAGTTGCGTCTCTGTCAAGCATGGATCCAATCTGGACGTGCTGCTTTCGATGGGGTTTCCTCAGCAGAGAGCGTAAGTGCCATATTTATCATTCATAATGACGTTCTTCTTAATATATAAAGAAGGGTTAATCTGAAGGATGTCTAAATACGTTATTAAACCTAATTAAACTGCCATTGAGGTGAACTACTTTCAAGTCGTTATAAATTCACGAATCTGAAAACAAAGTGCGGTTTGCTCAAGAAATACTTTTAATTGCGTGTCATTCGGATCACTGATGTGTTTTTCAGCATCACGCATAAGAAAGTCTGCAAGCTATTTTTGGTAATTGTGCCAAAAAACCCACAGAGAGATGTAAACTAGAGGAGTATGTCTAAATCAGTGACGCCGTGGTCATTTGCCATTGATTTGACATATCTGAAATATATATTACATATAAAAAATAATCTAAATTTATTATTACAAATATAAAATTAGATAGCGTAAGTGAAGAATTTAAGTGAAACCAAAAAATTAACAAAATCTGTATTATTTAAACTATCAGACAGTGTGACCTGCCAAATATTGTTGTATGTCTGTCTTCAGTATGCCCTCAGACAATTGTAATAACAAACTATTTTATGTAAAGGCACCTATTTTTTTTGTATTAACTATGCGCCAAGT
This sequence comes from Enteromius afrohamiltoni, assembly GCA_034779775.1. Lineage (NCBI taxonomy): Eukaryota > Metazoa > Chordata > Actinopteri > Cypriniformes > Cyprinidae > Enteromius > Enteromius afrohamiltoni. Next base: position 667,504 of record JAUYWG010000013.1, read on the forward strand.
GTAGTCGTAGAATCATAGTAGTTACTAATATGCTTTTCCTTTGTCTTTTTATGGATGTGTTGACCCATATAACAACAGTGAACTGCCCTGGTTTCCTGTGAAAGACTCTTTTAGAGTTGAGAGCTTTCAGACTTGTCAGTTGCTCTGATGGCCCACTTATTTGTAATGTATTTCTATTTTATTTTTCAAAATAATTCCATTACATAAGGCTCTAAGTATAAATAAATTGCTGTAATTATTTAGTTACGGGAAGCATCACAACCAATATCGTGCTAATTTTTGTTATATCCAAATTTGAATGTTCGGTGGCCTTCAGCAGATCTTAAACAAGTGCTTGTTTCTATACATCATTTTCTTTGTGTTATAAACCCTGTGGGTTCTATTTTTACAGTAAGTTACAGTAAAAGAAGTTCACTTTCACTAATTTTATTTTACTATACTATTAATGGTTAAATCATGTTTGTGTATAGAAGATAACATTTATTTAAACTGGTGATAATAATAATAATTCCAAAGTTTGGAGGTCCCCTTAGCATGCAGACGGGCCCATATGCCTGTCAAACGGTGGGACCATATCAACATCAACATCCCTACCTGAGATACGACCGCCATCATGACGATCTGTTCATGTAATGAGGGTAAATGTGTCCTGTAACATGTGAGGAGGAACATCTGTGCTCATTACAGCATGAATGATTTGTAAGTCACAAGGTGTTTTTTTTCTATTCTTATTTTGGCACATAAATGAGAAAACCCAAGACTATGCAGCTGCTCAAAATTAAAGTGCATGTAGTCGATGTGCACTAAGCCTTGTGTGGAAAGATTCTTTTTTTGTGGTCCTTTGTGTTGGTCCTGTTGCATTCGTGTCGTCCTCTGTTCCGCTCATCTTCGTGCTGTTCCAAACCTGTAGCACTTTTTCTTCAGTGGAAAACAAAATTCAAATTTTTGACTGAAAATGTCATGCTCCTAAATGACAAAAAGCACCCTAAAAATAGTAAATATAACGTGTGTGTTATTAACTGAATCATTCTGATCAGTAGTACAACTTTGATCATCATATAATCATTGATTCCAATCATTCAGATCAGTAGAATCATTCAAATCTGTAAAATCATTTCGATCAGTAGAGTTGTCCCAGTCATAATCATTCCTATCATTAGAATTATTAGTATAATTTTCATCAGTAGAGCCATTCCGGTTAGTAAAATCATTCAGACAATTTTTTTGTGAACTGCCTAAACATATGCACTGACCAGTCTTTCTCATCAGTTTATTGCTCATCCATACATCACAGTTACTGTCATGTCATAAGGTTGCATTTACCAGTAGTCAGTCTGTGCATATAATACCGCTGCATCACTGTGGTTTTGATTCAGGGTCGGTCAGGCTGTGTAAATGTCATCAACTTCCTTCCTGAAATATGACACGCAAAGCAAGAGATGAGATAGTGACCATGACCTCCCGGGGCACAAATACACATATCCTGATCATTTTCGGTATTAAAGGCTCCATTATATCCCTCATGTCTGTGAGGATGTGTTTCATGTTCTGTGGAAACAAGTGGGCCATCAGTTTGGCCACACAGTTGGCCACATTTGCCGACAGGCCTGCAGGTGTTGGCTGGCCATATTTTGGGATGGACAGCTGTGCGCTCTTCTCTTCGTCATTCTCCGTGTGGCAGGGATAGCAGCTGGTACTTGTGGGCCTTGGGGCTTATGGGATAGTGTCTGTTTGTTGCTCTTGCCGGGCGTCAGTGAGATCAATCGTATCTTTTTCTTCTTCCTCTTTGGCTCAGCTCCCTCGGTGGCTGCTGGGATAAAGGAAACAGATGTAGGCCAGCACGCAAGCATCAGTAAAGAGCAAACCTCTCCTTCACCGCTGAAAAAACAGTCAAAGTCACAAGAGTGGGATCCACAAAGACAGTTGTTATAAAGTCAGCCTACTCTTCCACTCCTCCAATGTTTATAAGGGGCCTGTATCAGTGTGTGTTCTCTCATTTGTGAGTCCACCATCTGTGGCGGTTGTGCGGTTGCCAGAATGAGAGCCGTGTGTCCAAATGCGGGTGTCCTTCCACCCTCCTGCTCACACTCAAGCTCTGGAAGGCACACAAGGATACAGCTCCACCCTTCGCTCTGTTGGTTATCATTTTCGAAAAGGGACAGCAACTATTCAGATATTTAGGATGAGTTCAATATTTACAAAGTCTCAGTCTTTTATGGCTGTATTTATTATTAAAATAATGGTAAATGTATTCATTTTAAATGAACATGAACTGCCTTTTTAAAATTTTGTACTCTTCTCTGAGGTGAACTTATTATGTTATCAACATTTTTGCATCCAAAAAAAACAGTAAAAACTATTTTCTGTCCTGTTTTTATCCCCTCTCATCCGAATGCTTGAAAGTAAATTATCGGCTATTATCGGCTAATGGTTGTTGTAATAAATGTTTTACATCCTGCATCCTTCACAGATGGACGCTACAGTGGTTTAGGGTTTCTTGCAGAAAACCCCACATCAAATTGTCCCATGCTTGTAAACGCTCAAAAAATTAAAGTCATCCAGTCTTTCCTAATGTTGGGACCGGAAGTAATGCAATCCAAAGACTTGGCACTGCAACAGTATCTTACTGTCTTGTCTTAGGAGCCATCTTCATCGTTTGGTTTCTGTGTAGACCAGCTCGTTATTTAAAGGGGTCACATGATATTGCTAAAAAGAACATTATCTTGTGTATCGGATGTAATGCGGTCTGTTTATGTGATTTAAGTTTCAAAAAACACATTATTTTTTCACTTACTGTACATTATTGTTTCTCCTCTAACCCCCACCTCCTGTACAAAGCTCATCATTCTAAAAAAAAAGGTGTGCTCTGATTGGCCAGCTATCCAGTGCTTTGTGATTGGAAGAATACCGCAAGTGTTTGGAGGAAATGTTATGCCCCTTATCATAACACGTTGCCGTGTCCTGGCATTAACACAAAACCAACACGTTACAAACAAGGCATTTGTTGCATCCAATGGCGACATAATTACTGATTATCATGACTTATTACTGTTTTTTTTTTTACATGATGCATTGCACCGCACCTCGTAAACATAACACAGCGTCTGCATTCGCGATCAGAGTAACGAAAACAACAAGCACTACCCTTCACTGCTCAAAACTCAAATTTAAATAGTACGTAGCAGATTTTTTTAATAAGAAAACATAACGCAACCTTACTTAAAGGTTGTGAGTCAGAAGCGCCAGACAGTTCAAATTTTCCCATAGTCTCTGTGCACAGCTAGGCTGCTCCCAGGTTCAGGAAATGTGCTGAACACACTTTAATATTTCCCACAAGCACAAAGTAGTTTCACTTTCACAACGACACATGACGCGTCCAGCAACAGCTCCGTATTCTTTCTTTTCGTAAACATTTGGACAGTTTTATGAAAGGGTGGGTGTATAAGCCATAACTTTTATTGAGGATATCTCTTTGGTTTTGAGATTTTAGTCTTTGAATCTTTACAGAACTTTATACACCAAGAGATTGTAACACTGTAAAGAGAAGGAAAATTTTTAAAGCGCACCATATAACCAATTTAAACTGCCTGCGTTAGTAGGTCGACAGGGCTAAACGGCAGCCATGTAGAAGCAGGCGTTGATCAACTAAGCTACATTGTTACATCATAGAGTATAAAATTTGAAAACTCTAATTTTGGCAGACTAGCTTCAATACAAGCTGTTTTTAGACCTTTTTAGTGGTTTCTCAGTTGAGTGTACTTACATGATCCTATAGAAATACAGAAAACTGATACGTTTTTCATAAAAAACTCAATAGAGCAACCTTTATTTGGACTACAAATCTTTTGTAGCATTATGAATTTACTCCCACTTGTTATTAGTTGAATGCATCCTTGCTAAATAAAACAATTTTTTTTTTTACTTATGCCTAATATATTGTTTAAGTGCATTGATAACTTTAATGTTTAAAACTGTTAATTTACTGCAATTCTGCAGTTGTAAATCTTTTACATTCGCTGTGGACATTGAAGAATCTGTCTGTAAAACTAGTTGTTGCAAGTGTTGTTTTGGATTGCAGTGACTCTCTCGAGCGTCTTGGCAAAGAATCAGGCTAAACGGAAGGTCTGTAAACAGGAAACTTGAGGATGCAGAGGTCTGAGCTGTGGGATTTCCCCAAAGAGCTGAGTTAAAGGTGTGTTCGTGCCTGTTTGGTCAGCTGGACGATAATGAAAAGACGCTTTGTATAGAAATAGAACTGAATGGAACAGAATAATAAAATCGACTAATCTTAATTGTGATAAACAAACCTGGGGGGGAAATATCATCTCCTTTAAACATATCTTTCTGCGTATCAAATACACCACAAAGATGCTGCTCTTGTTAGTGAGCTGTGGCAGAAAAGCAGTAATACTAAATTATTTGTTGAGCTATAGGTGGAAGACTTGCTGATCACACATTTCCATGTTTAGTCATATTTAATTCAATATCGTATGTGTCACTGGAATTTGTAAATAATCACCCCACTGCACCCTTCATTAAATTGTGTATGAGTAATCCAGGGTAAATTGGAAATAGCATGTAAGACATAAAAAGGCATCTAAAGACACAAGGTTGTGAGTGTGGTGTGTGTGTGGGCGGTTTTTCGTTTTTTTTTTCTCTCTCTCTTTTTTTTAATCTTGATTTAAAATGCACATTTGGTTTTTTGAAAGGAAAACATTACTTCAAGCATTATGACCTACTTTAAACTTTAATGGGTGGATGTTTTCACTATCCCGCTTGATATGCATGTTAATTATTCATGTTGTCAAGAGCTTTTTCCATTAAATGAGGTAAAAATGAATTTGTTCAGTTATCCCCTCGTTAACCTATAAAGCTCCCCGGTCTCTTTTCTGTTGTGTGCAGCACACTTACTGTGCATGAAGAGGTATGTCATTTTATGGGACATTTAGTTTTTTATTATTATTCTTTTCTTCTTCTTCTTCTTCTTCTTGTAAGAAGTAAACAGTAGTAACAGATGACCTGATCTGGGCATCTTTTAATGTACTATGAAAAAGTGCAGGTCTGTTTTGATAAAATGGGAAAAAAAGCATGTTAAGCATGGGTAAGGCGCACTGAAAATCAAATGTATTAATCCCGCTTTTGTTATTATTATTTTAATATGGTCTAATATGGTATATGTAAACATAAATAAATAACGAAAAAAAAATTATAACATTGAAATGTTTATTTTTTATTTTGTAATATTTTTTAAACAAATTAAGATTTAATGATACATATAATAAAATAATATGTAAAGTGTGCTTTACCATCCACAAGAAAGAGTACTGGCCTAATTACTGCATTTGTATTAGCCAGATGTTCAGGGGGTATTCCAGAAATCTTGGTTAACTTATAAAACATAACCTCTGGGTTTATTAACTCCAAACCAGCACAACCCGTGAGCGTGTCGGTTCCAAAACACCTGAGAAGAGTAAGTTTAATCAACCTCCTACTGGTTACCCAGAGTTAATGCGCGTACATAAAGACATTTTTAATGGATCACAGATTTCACGAGTCAAAATGGAAAATGACAGTGAAAAAAAAGGGAGTGGCATATTTCACAGAGGCGGAGCTGGAAGTGTTAATGCACGAGTGTGAAGAATTGAAGCCAATAATAATAAATAAAAAGCAATACGACTAAAAAATAAAAAAAATAACGTTATGTGTGTTTATGTTCAAGTTAGTTTGGGTGGGTTCGGTTCATTTGCAGCCCTGTTATAAAAAAGTGTAACTATTACCGTCTCGGAGAGAGATGTGTAGGGGAGTCTCTTGATATTGCCGTGCCAGTGGAAGTGAGTTATGATTGACTGATAAGTGTCAGATGTGTGATTCAGTCTTCTGAATGTTTAACTCCATGTTCATGCATACTTCTGCTCTCATTGTCATGTATTGCAAGACACATGTGAACTTGAACATTGTCTTAGATAAATGAAGATACATTACGGTACAAGTTCCCAATTGAAAAAAATAAAATAACAATTAGTGTAAATATGCATGGTATCATTATTCCCACGGCCACACAATTTAAATTTCATCCTCTCTTCACATATATAAAGTAATCTTTAAACAACAAAACGAAAGGGCATACACTATACTTCAAGGCATCAAACATCAATCAATTATTGCTACTTAATACACAGCTCTCTGGAATGCTTGATTCTGATTGGTCAGTTGAGACATTTGCAGGTTCGTTCTTTTCAAATAATAACCGCTCTAAAGTAATAACGTATAGCCGGTGCTACTTATATGTTTAAAATCCCTCAGCGCCAACAAAGATTACCGTTTGGCGCCATCTTGCGACAAACACTGGACAACCACAATTAACAATTTTAAATGTCAAGAGGGGGTCTCGCCCAAGGAGTAATTCCATGTAGAACCGCTACTGCACATGCCCACATTGTACAAAAAATGCCCTGACGCAAAAAAAAAAACAATTTTTTTTTTTTGTCTGTGCTAAGCGCAGATCCGAGGTTTGTGACATTTGCAATATGTGGTCTCAAGAGATGTGTTAAATAAATTAACGAATCGGATGAACCGATAATGCTCTTTCAAATAACCATTAGGAAATTAAAAAACATCAATATGCGGTCTTATAACTCTCTCCCGGCGAAAAATTTGCATGTTACACAACAACACCAACCAAACAACAACACACAACAACAACCAAAAATAAATAAATAAACAAAAATAGGAATAAATAAAAAAAGTATTCTCTCCTCTTTAATTTAAGTAGATGCATCTTATTTTTGCATTTAAAGTTGAAATAAATGTAATCAGATTTTTAATAGACATTCCAGAATATATTTGGAAATAGTTGTTTTTTTCATTAGAATTGTAAGAGACCTGCGTTTTGAAGTACAGACAAAATGTTTTGCTGGTCTGTGCTTTGTCTTAAAATGATAGTTTAAGCTGCCAGAGACACGTCTGTTTTTAACTCTAGTTTGTCTTGTCTGTCATGTCTGGTTAACCTTATCCTTGCTTCTGCTTTCTACAATGTTGTTAACTCAATTCTTTATTCTAAGAGGTCAGGTTTACAGCAAGCAAACATACAGGCCTTCGGTGAACTATTTCCTGTTTGAGGTAGCTGCAGAACAGAGCTCAGGGGAAGTCCTGGTCTACCCTGGGGTTTCGCTTCAGGGGTAATAATTGAAAAGTGACTATTTGAGGTCTATAATTACCGGTTCACACAGTCCGAAACACTAATACACACTACAATATGCGTATTGTAATATTGCTTAAAAGTCAAAATATCTATTTAAATGTCTGCCAGAGGAATGCTGCACTGTATTTTTTTTATAAATGTTTAAGAATATATATATATATATCTTTTTAGGAAAATGTGACCCAGGCTGCGTTATACTGAAACACTTTCTATTTTAAGTTAATCTTTTATGCTTTATGCTTTTTAAAGCAGTGTTCTCACTTCCAGAAGCATCCGCAGCATGTGTGAGAGACAGTTATGTGCAAGGGAAGTGTGAAGATCACCTCTCTCATGCAGCTTTTTTTTCTGCCACGTTACAAATCATAAAAAATATATAATCTCCTCTCATTTTGCATGTTTTTCATTGTCAGACCTCATGGAATCATACTGTGAGCGAATAGCATATTAGATTAAAAAATGACAGTGCATTGGAAAATATTAGCGCACATTGGCTCTTCAGAATTCCAGAACTCAAACATGTTGTGATAATATATAATTTTAGAATTATATATTCACATAATCACATATTTTGGAGTAAATTAATCAAAAAAAAAAGGGGGCCCATTTTACAGAGAATAGCCCAAATTTTAACAATCATTTGATTCCACTAAAAGGCAGTAAACAGGAAAAATAATTCTTTATATCATTTATTTTAACTTGAGTTTTTAAGATTTAATTGCAGTGAGGCAAAGTGTCTTCTAGGGGTCTCCATTTTTCTATTTTTGAGAGATACCCGAGGCATACCCGAATTCAAAAACTTATCGACATATCTACATAGTTTGGCCAAAATGGATAAAATTTGTCTCATTTTTTAAGAGGTTAATTGTATTGAAATTGTGCTTGTGAGCTTAAAAAGTTATTTAAAAAACAACTTTGTAAATAATATAGCATTAATTAAATAAAAGGCAAATTAAGTGTACTTTAAGAGAATATACTTTTAGGTCAGTTTCTTAATGCACTTATGCATACTTTAAAAAGTGCTCATTCTAATAAGTTTCAAATTAAAAGTTTTAAAAGTGCTTTAAAGAAGAACTAAAAAATTTATAAAATCTTCTTCCAAAGCATAATGGGAATTAGAAAACCAAGGCATTGTTTCAACAACACACTAAAGTTATGAAAAGTATTCATGTAGACCAAATTCTATATTTAATATATATATCCATATAATATTAAGGGTTTATTTATTCATTTGCAAAAATCGTGTTTTTATTGTGCATGTTTTTATTCTGTTTTTATTTTGTTAGTTTGTCAAAAAAACAAAGCAAAAAAAACCAGCAGTTTGATTTAAATGAATTATCTGTCTTTGCAAATGAATTGTCCGTTGAGTAATAAAAAGAAACCTAATCTTTCTTCATTTTCTTTTCTTCATTGTAAAAGTTTATTTTTTGCTTAATGAAAGGCAAACATTGCATTTTCAAATAAAAATTAAATGTAATGGAAAGGAATAGAATAGAATAGAATCATTTAAATAAATGCTTTAGCATACTAGCATGGAAATTAATAGACATAATTTAATAAATAATTTAATAAAAAAATAATTGATTTCATTTTTTTTTTAAATAAAGGCAAGTGTGTCCAGATTTGGATCTGGATGCAGAATGAATGATTCTTACTTGTAGATGCTAAAAATTCTAAAAATATTCTCTCTTTTTTTTTTTAGATTGAAAGCTCTTGCATCAACTGGAGGCAGAAGTGTTCAGCTTGCATGTGACTGGTGAGCCTTCCCACACACACCCTGCTTGAGCTGGCTTTTCCCAAGGAATAGTACCTCCCTCTAGTGGTTCATATGAGTCAATCCAGTTTTTCTATGCATAAAACAATTCTGGTAGACAATTACACAGGCTTTATTTTGCTGGTTTGGCTATACAGTAGCTTTCATGATCATGTGAATGTATCTCCATAGGCTTTTCTCTCACTTGGATGACCCTTTCCTGGACGACCCTTTACCTAGAGAGTATGTGTTGTATCTGCGCCCAAGTGGCCCTTTACAAAACCAGCTTTCTCATTTCTGGCAGCAGTCTCGCTTGACTTGTGGAAAAAACAAAGCTCACAACATATTCCCACACATCACACTCTGCCAATTCTTTATGGTGAGTCACAGTTTCTTTTTTAATCTTGATTTATTATTCATTTTACATTTCTTCATTTTATGTGTTCATAGTGTCCAGACAGTAAACTAGTGGCTCTGTGCGAAGCTCTGCAGTCTGCAGTGAATCAATGGAGAGGACGCTTCCCCAGCCCTCTGCCCCTGGAGCTCTACACCTCCACCAACTTCATAGGCCTCTTCGTGGAGGAGCAGGTGGCTGAGACGCTGAAGAAGTTTGCGGCTGACTTTGCGGTGGAGGCTGCTGCTAAAGCTGGTGGGGAGGCGTGATCAGAGCGTTTGTCACAGATGGTGCCTGCATTGTGCTCACGTTTGATTTTATTCTAATCAGCTCATTACTCATCCTCATGGCATTCGTTATCCATATGACTTTCTTTCTCCCATAAAACACAAATGAAGAAACTGATCAGTTTCAAAGATGCTTTTTTAGAATAATGAAAAAAAACAAGGTATTACAGAACTAAATCAGCAAATAATGACATGCATTTTAGTCTATTTTAGTCAATTTATAGTTGAAATGATCAAAAAATATTGCCTTTGCAACTAAATTTTATTACTGAAAGTATTCAAATTAAATATATGAAATAAAATAAAGCGAAACGGAAATATTTTAAATAAATGACACGCTTTACACAAACATTATTAAATCAAATTAAAGCTGAAAATATAAATATAAAATATAAATTTATGTTATAATAGTGTATAAATAACACTGTTCTGTTCTTTACAGAAAGTTATGATGTGTTTTTTTGTCCTTTTTGGAGCTTAACACCCCCTGGACACTATATGCTTTTAATGCGTGGATTGCAAATACAGCACATGGGCACTCGACAAATAAAAATTGGACAGTGTTGTTTGATGTGACATAACAAAAATGTAGAAAAAAACCCTAACATACAAATAACATAAGAAAAATATATTTACTAGTTACAAGTAGTATGTGAGAGGTGTATCTTCAGTGTTAGAAGTTATTTTTATATATGCAGTATTTTTTTTTTTACACCATTGATACATTAGCTACCCATATACATTCATCTTTTTTGTTTTACTGAAAAAAGAATGGCAAGGGTGAGTAAATAGTGACAGAATTATCCCTTTAAATCTTTGCCCTTTTTTCCAGTTTGAACCTTGTTCTAATGAACTGATACTGACTTGTTGTTGGGGACACCTGATTTTCAGTGATCGTTGTCGTCTTACTACAGAGACCGTCTCTACATTTGATAAATAAAGTTTAATCTCATCATTATACATTACTATTACTCTGTTGTTCTATTTGATAATGTTCAGTGCTTTGCTACAATCTGTATTGTTAAAAGCGCTATATAAATAAAATTGACTTGACTTGACTTGTTGCTCAAAATACTGCAGATTTGAATAGAAAATCCTCACTACATTATTTATTTCATAGATGTTCATGTGGAACCCCATAAAAAGCAGCTTCATTTGACCCTAGCCTATCACTTCCCAACCAATCATTATTCCATCTTGGAAAAGTTGGCAAGAGGGATTGAAGTCAAGCTGGGTTGTGATTGGCTCGCTGCCCTGTTCTCACGAGACATACGATTTGCAAATCACGAGGTGAGTTGAGCCTTATGTCTTTTAAATCATCCATTAGTCTTATTTGTATCGGTTTTAATGTTTTGGTGCTTCACTGGAATGCATTTTCTTTGTGTTTCTTTGTCAGACTTTGCGAGTGATGTACCCCTACACTCCTCAGAACGATGATGAGCTGGAACTGGTGCCTGGAGACTTTATTTTCACGTCTACAGTAGAGCAAATGAGCACCAGTGAGGGCTGGGTGTGCGGTACGTCTCTGGGCACAGGCATCTCTGGCCTGCTTCCCGAGAACTATGTGAACCCTTCTGATGAGTCTGACACATGGGTCTTTCATGGGTAAGATCTCCAAATGACTTGCTGTTCAAATTTATCAGTATTACTTGCACATACTTAGGGTTCAAGGGAAGGTTCTTCTAAACATCAGCTCTTCGAGTAGGTACTGCTTTTAAATTAGTTATTACTTCATAAACGTGTCTAATATTTTTTTTATCCGGATCTACTGCTACATTTGCCATGTTTTCCTACCAGCATCAGCTGCATCGCTTTACTTCCATGAACAAACACTCTCCTGTGGCCTAACAGGATAATAAAGTGTCTATTGGACGTGTTTATCTCTTTAAACAGGTCACACTCATTCTTTTGTACTTCCCCTTCCGAAAAGAACTGCAAGGAAAGCAAATCATTGGATGGGCTGCTCAACATTCGATGCTTTGAAAATTCAAAGTTGGGAGAATCTGCCATCTTAAGTGTTATTTGTCAACCTATGCAGGTGCCTGTTGCTGTACATCAGCAATTAAAGTAACATTTCCAGTACTTGTCACTTTGGGTTTGTGCAGTTATGATGATTTGAGTATTTTATTGAAGCATTTTTGTGCTGTTGATGATAGGTGCTTCGCTCCAACATCCAGTCTCGGACCCCTAAAAGGACCTTATTTGTATGTCGGCATGGAGAAAGAATGGATGTAGTGTTTGGGAAACACTGGCTCTCACAGTGTTCTGACTCTAAAGGTAATGTGAACTGATGAATCATGATGCCTCGCTCACATGGTACAGCTAGCTTGCGAGATCAGTTTGTCTTCCTGTAGGCAGGTATGTGAGGAGTAACCTGAATATGCCTGCTGCACTACCTGCCCGGGGTGGAGCACACAAGGACTATGAAATGGATGCTCCTATCACAGTGGTTGGAGCTACACAGGCTAAGATTGTGGGTAGGTCTGCTCAGTGTTATGATGTTGAGATGAATTTTCCGAGCGAATTGTGGATCATGCTCTTTTTATGTCATCAATCTGATTTCCAGGTGAGGCTATGCTGGAAAGTAATACCACTATTGATTTTGTGTACTGCTCACCCAGCCTCCGATGTGTCCAGACAGCTCATGAAATCCTCAGAGGTACATACTTTAGTCAGGAATCTGTTGGCAGCAGTGGTCTACATGTCAACCTGTCAAGCATGTAAAGTAGATGTTTAAAAACTGACGGTAAATATATGACAAAATTGTAAAGGATTACTGAGTTGGAATAATATTTCACAATTTTCTTTTAGTTATGGAGAGCATAAGAAACTTTCTTTTAAAAAAAAAAATGTACAAAATATGTTTGAACAGTAGATTGTTTATAAAAATCTGGAAAATATACATTTTAAGTTCCACTTTTTCTTCTGTCCACTAGTTGATTAATCATTTTATCCATACAAAGCTGGTTGCACACTGGACGAGAGGCACAGCGCCACATCTTCTAATTCAAATTCTAACACATTGCTTTCTATATATGCGCATTTCAGCATAGCACCAATTCAAAACAATGTAAAGATGTAACGTGACGTGGTGCTGCACTTCTAGCCCGGTGGGTGACCAGCATTAGACTACAAGTTTCTAGAAAGTTCAATGCTGCTTCAGAAAAGGCATACGGTTTACTACTGTACACTTTTATTGACATGCTCACTATATTCGCCTGCTTGTCGTTAAAATTGTTATATTTAAATGCTCTTTTCTAGGAATGCAGCAAGATGGCAGAATAAGCATTCGAGTGGAGCCTGGGCTTTTTGAGTGGACTAAATGGGTGTCAGGAACATCTTTGCCTGCTTGGATACCCCCCGCAGATCTTGCTGCGGCCAACCTTAATGTAGACACAACATATAGGTAACAGATGGAGTGATCAAACACAGTATAGGAGCTAATTACATTTCATTTATTCCTGATTGACAGTTGCCTTTTTCCGCAGACCTCACATCCCCATTAGCAAACTAACAGTTTCGGAGGCATATGAGACGTACATTAGCCGCAGCTACCAGGTGACCAAAGACATTTTGGCGTACTGCAAAAATAAGGGTGAGTGATTCGAAATTTCAGTACTTTAGTAATAGTACTTCGCTATTAGTACTTGACTCAGATCTTAACCAACTCCCTCTTTTTTTTTTTACATCAGGAAAAAATATTTTGTTTGTGGGACATGCTTCTTCTTTGGAGGCCTGTACTCGCCAGATCCAGGGCCTTTCTCCTCAGAATCCTAAGGATTTTGTGCAAGTAGTCCGAAAGGTTAGTTTAATCCTTTATACTTGAAACATATGATCTTTAAACATGATGCTAAAAGGGTTAGCCCCAAAATGAAAATTCAGTCATTAATTACTCACCCTCGTGTCGTTCCAAATCCTTAAGACCTTCATTCATCTTTGCAACACAAATTAAGATACTTTTGAAGAAATCAGAGCACTATATGACCCTTCATAGACAGCAAAACAACTGTTTATGTAGTGTCAGATGGCTCTCTGATTTCATCAATTAATTTGTGTTCTGAAGATAATCAACGGTCTTACGGGTTTGGAACGACATGAGGGTGAGTAATTAATGACATTTTTTTCATTTGGAGGTGACTAACCCTTTAATGAGAGATGATCTTTCCATCCAGATTCCATATCTGGGTCTGTGTGCCAGCGAGGAGCAGGGGGACTCAGGAGTCTGGCAGCTAGTGAACCCACCAATTCTTCCTTTAACTCATGGGCCAAACCACAGTTTCAGCTGGAGAGAGACCTTACAGCAAGAATGAGTTTATCTGCATGGTCTGTCCACACGAGACTGAAATACTACATGCAATGGAAGCACAAAAATATTTTAAAAAACAGATCTAATCTGTCACATAGAGATTTAAGTTATGCAAATGCAAAGATATGGGATGTGGCAGAGTTTTTGTTTGCAGGTGGGCAGAGGAGGTGAATAATGAACATTTGTGATAATGTTTACAGAGCCTTTAAAAGGCTTTCTCAGGGCATTGGCTATCACTTTTAACATGTCAAAATGCACAGTGGCATAATGCAGCACTTATCGTAAAGATTAAAGATCACTTCCTGTGATGCAAATACAAACCGGATTCCAAAAAAGTTGGGACACTAAACAAATTGTGAATAAAAACTGAATGCAATGATGTGGAGAT